>OX439483.1:245413879-245901024 GCA_949320155.1 Melangyna quadrimaculata | reverse complement strand
GTGTATTATTGAAAAAGTTCGACCATATGGAGTTAATTGCTGTCTTAGCTGAAGCTATTTTGTCTTTGATGTGAGGAAGTAAACTCAGATTCTGCGTGATAGTGAAACTTAGATACTTGAACTCCTTTACGACTTCAATATTAGAACCCGTTAAAGTCCATACACGGCCATTGTCAGTGGAACGAGAGCGGAAAATCATTATTTTGGACTTCGCGGTGTTAATTTTTAGGTCCCACCTATCACAGAATTGCTTTAATTTATTTATTCGTAATTGAAGAGTTAGCGCATCATCGGTCAAAATGACAAGGTCGTCTGCATAAAGCAACACTTTAACTCTCAGGTCTCCAAAAATCACCCCTCCAGGAATATGATCCTCAATATCATTGTTAAAAAGAGCAAACATCAATGGTCTCAGAATACAGCCTTGAGGGACACCTGTCTCGGACCGAAATTGAGTTTACTGATTTGTTCCATTTGAAACTACAGCAGTCATATTTAAGAGAAGTTGCTCATAGATTCTGATAAACTTTGTGGATAGACCAATAGTAGCGAGTTTGAATAAAAGCGATTTTCTGTTTATAATATAGAAAGCGGCTTTGAAGTCGACAAAAAAAGCAAACAGTTTACTCTTTTTTTTCGATAAAACGCCTTGCAATACTAGTTAGAGTGAAAATTTGGTCTACAGTTAATAGATTAGCTCTAAAACCAGCTGATTTTGTTGTAACATTCAACCCAGGCCATCAATCTATGATAAAGAATTTGAGTATAAAGTTTCCGAAAAGAATTTAGAACAGAAATGCCTCTATAATTGTCTGGTATATCAGGGTCCCCCTTTTTAAAGATTGCTGATATACAAGAAGTTCTGAAACAGTCAGGAAAGTTCTCTTCACTAATCATTCTATTAAAGAGTTCTAGAACGCCGTTCAGGAAATTTGGTGTAGAATTTTTGAAGAACTCAATCGGTATACCATCTAATCCTGAGGCTTTGTTATTTTTCATTTTTTTCAGGACCGATAAGAGTTCACCCATAGAAAAAGGAGCGCCTAACTCTTCAATGTAAACATAAGGAATCGCAAAACTGAAACATGCTTGGTTTGGGTCTGGAAGCAATAAATTTTCAAAATGTGTTGCCAGTCGGTCAACACTAATAGTTTTTTTTGCTGACTTATTGTGACCACCCAAAAACCTAACATTTCTCCAGAACGACTTAGAGTCTTTGCTCCCTACAAGTAGCATAGCTGATTTTTTCAGAAAGCTCTCTTTTTTAAGACAACATATGTCCTTGTAGGCTTTATTGGATAGGAGATAGAGATTTTTTGCTATTTCCGTGTTGGTGTTTCTAAAAAGTTTCAATAGAGCAAAAGATCTATCTCAGCTTTTCTTACATTCCATATCATACCAACTCATCTTAAAAGATCGTGCACCAGTATTCGAACTGACCCTAGCTGACTGCCTGATACAAGTAAGCAGAGAATTTGTTGCTTCATTTACTATCTGTTAATAGGTTCAATTTTCTTCTATACTCTTCAGCCCATTATTCGACCCAACGAAGTTTTCTGCAGCTATTTTCACTTTGAGCATGAACTGTGTTTTCTACTGCCTCAGAAACACAAGAGACGCGAATAGGTAAATGAAATGAGTAATTGGCGGGATAGACTTCGAAATTCTTAATTACATCAATCCACTCACCTTTTATGAGGCAGTAGTCAATCACCGAGCAGCCCTGTGCAGATATAAAAGCAAAATTGCCGCTGGAATCACCTTTGGTTAAAAATCGTGTGGCACAACGGCTCATGAAGAACCAGGGCCTAGTGACTAACACTCGCAACCATTCCTGTGTGCGCCTTTCGACAGGAATGGAAGGGACCTACAATTTTATGCCGAATTCGAACGGCTAGACGAGAAGCACTTATTCGTGACAAGTAATACTCTTGGAGGATTTGTCAATTCCTCGCAAGACGCAGTAGCCCTGAAAAAAAACTTTTTAGTTTTTAGGTGGACGAGGCTGGGAAGCGATCCCAGACCTCCAGCGTGACAGTCGAACGCACTAACCATTACGCTACGGGCTACTACAATCACCTTTGGTTATTCCATTTAAAATAAAAAAAACAAAATCCTGCATCAGATCTATAAGATGTCCTCCGTTAGTACTTGTACTACTGTCCAAAGAGTTTCTTTCATATGGAAACTGTCCCTGGTTGAGAAGTGGAGAGTTTTGGAAGTTTCCTATTCGGCTGTTTAGATCTCTGATAATCATAATTATTTTTGTTGTTTGTATTTAGTAGAAAATTGTATAGTTCCTCAAAATCAGAACTCCACCTCCCAAAATTTAAATAGATAGGTATGATTATAAGGTGTTTAGAGTTAATGGTAATATCTATTATAGTTTTGTTCTCGCTTCTTTTAAAATTTACGTTAAAATTGCTATCATAAAAGCTGTTTTTAATGCCAAAGAGCATACCACCACTCGCTCTTCCAAGTTTATTATTTCTAATAGCTGGAATCGATTTTAGTTTGTAACCTACGATGTAATTAAGATATTGCAGCTCTTTCTCCTCTTCACCAAATGTTTCTAGTAAAATAAATATATCATTGTTCAAAATAATTTTTAAAAAATCAGGCATTAATAACTTATTTTTAAGTCCTGTGATATTATAACAAAATATATTAAAGTTAAAATTAATTTTTTGGCAGACGGTCACCCTATCCTAACTCGTTATGATTGGATCATGTTGATTGTAGTTGGGACACGAACCTCCTCGCATGTTTGTAGTTTGACCAGCAGATGTCCCTGCTACCACATGAGAGAAGTTATTCATATGGTTGACGTTGATGTTGCTGTCAAAAAGGCACACTGCTTCCTCGCCAAAAGTTGATATGACAAATGCCAATGCTTCATTTGTTTTTAATTTTAACCCTCGTATAAAGTCGAGCACAAACGTGAAATTTGCAATTACCATCTTAGATCCTCTAATAAGAACATTATGGTTCTCTGCCTCGAGTCGTTTGACAACGGGGGAGGCTCAGTACTCGACAACTGACAACTGTATCAGCTGTGGCGGCTAAGGTTGGCATGAGTGATGGTTGCTTGTTGGCTTGAAGTTGATTGTGGACAGGCGGTGGCATCGATATTGGTGGCAAGCTTGTACCTAGCAGGTTCCTGGTGGTCGATAATATCAGTGGCGAATGTAGATTCATTTGAAGTGGATTATGAGTGGGCGGTGGTAGTGGTGTTGGTGGCAAACTTGCCACTTGGCGCTAATGTTGTAGGCAAGTTTGCATGAATGCCTTGGGCGGACGGTGGCTTCAACGACGTTGACGGTAAATTTGCATAAATGCCTTGGGTGGGCGGTGGCATCAATGAAGTTGTCTGTAAATTTACATAAGTGCCTTGGGCGGGCGGTGGCATCAATGACGTTGACGGTAAATTTGCATAAGTGCCTTGGGCGGGCGGTGGTTTTAACGACGCTGAATGTAAATTTGTGTGGTTGCCTTGGGCGCGCATTGGCGTTAATATTGAGAGCAATTTTGCTTGAGTGCGGGCTGTGTCGTCGATGCTGCTGCATATACATTTGCTTGGCTGCCTTGGGCGGGCTGTGGCATCGACGACGCTGCAGGCAAATTTGCCTGGTTGCCTTGGGCGGGCGGTGGCGATCTTTCGACTGGCATTTCGATGGCGTTAATGTCGAATCTTGCTGGAGTGACTCCTTTATTTGATCGTCGGCTTATTCTCCTCGTAGTGTATTGGGTCAGTGGCATAAGGTGATGATACTTGGACCCGACAGACAATGGCAAAGAGTGCCTTTGTCTGCAACGTGGTTACGATGGCTTTAGGTCGTCTTATTTGGCAATTTGGTACGAATAAAGGCGTCACTCCAGCAATAATCCATATACTAGCATATAAGAATAAAGATGTTGCGGCAGGCAAGCAACTGAATATAATTTGGGCTGGCTGCCCCGATGACTCCGGCACAGCTCTAGAATAAACTTCCCAGGCAAAACACAATGGAATGGAGTGGCTTATTCTATAAAATAATACAATTTAAAGCATGTAATTAACTTAGATAAATTAAGAACAATTTTTTAACTTACTATTTTGCTTCTGGACGAGACTAAGATTTACAATAAAATGGCCGATTAGCCGACAATACAATTTTCTTAACTTTTAAAAAAGCGCAATTTTAGGTTAATACAAACTGACAAGGATAGATATACATTTTGACATTTCAATTAGATTTTTCGAATATAAATAGTGACAGTATACAGTCAATAATAAAAAGGCTGCATTCAATCGACGACAATTGGGCTGCTTTTTGGCCGAAACCAAAGCCAGATGGTTTGGTTGCACCTTTTTTAAATACATTTTTCATAATTGGGGCAATATACTGAATCCAGAATAGTGTTGCAGAAACTTCAAAATGTTTTTTGTAAGAAAATGTCGATGAGGAGAAAAACTTTTGGAGTTAACGGGTTTCAGTCTTTTAAGTGTTTTTTTGTAGTAGACCTGGGGCCTATTTCTCCGCTACTACAGCAGCTACATCAACTACATCTGACAGCAACGTTCTACAACCCTTCAAGCAAGCGAGCTCGTTTTCGGTCCGCAAACGTATCAAACAACGTATGGACGACTTCGCATTCGGATCCAAATACGGATCGAAAAACTGCGTTTTGTGGCTCAAATTAGTATGGAAATTAGAATCACCACGGAGCCATTATGTGAATGTATTGTGAGAGAGAGAGTTTTTCAATTCACCATACTCGGAGAACCGAAACCAAATGGAATCTAAAACGGTTAAAAAAAAAAATGATTGAATTGAGGCATACCCAAAACCCAACCCAAATGTACTAAAAAAACTTCCCATCTAGTCCAGTTTCTCCATTGCCTACAAAAATAAAACAAACAGAATTTTTTCATTGCAAGAGTTTTTTTTATTTATCATTCATAAAAGGTTTTCTAAAGACTATTTCGCACTAATTAACATGACATATTTCCACAAATATAAATTTACAATTAATAAATAGAAACTTGCATTTCTGATTAGAAATTTTTCAAAGTTTTAACAAGAAAAAAGAGATGCAAAAGAAACCGTCTTCGCCACGCTACCTACAAAACTGAACTAAAAAAAAAGTGGTGGGAATTAAGGCAAAATGATTGTATACTTCGCCGATACTCTCTCTATTTCTCGGTGCTTAAAAAAAAAACTCCCGATTCTCGTTCTTTTTACATGTGTACACAGAAAATTTGTTAATATGTGTGAGACACTCATTTTTTGTGGAGTCCCAAGTGAACCGAGAAATTTGGGTCCGTGATTTTGCTTGAAGGGAACTACATCAACTACATTTTTCTGTTTCATAACTAGAACTGGAAGTGTTGTATGATGTAGCTGGATGATGTAGACCTAGACCCCGACTACACCATTCTTTTTTTCGGTTGTTTTGTCTTTCGTCTTTAATGGTGGACTTACATGTATCTGCATTTGGTTTCTGCACAAAAAAAGGGATGCCAAATACTAAATGTATATTTGTTAGATAGAGAGAAAAGATCAAAATGCAGAAGAACTTTGTTTCTGCATGATAGGAAAGTGCCATAACGCTGAAATGAAGAAGAACATGTTCATGTTCTTAATGGTTCCCTTTCACTCGCTCGGATTTTTTGTATGCATCTGTCCTGCTCTACTTTCTGCATTATACAGACGCAAATACATGTTAATCCACCATAAGTTAGCAAGATACGATTTGGATACAAATGATTGAATTGGATAATAGTTTTTCGTGATTGAGTATAATTTATAAACGAGTATATTTGACCCTGTTTAGATTGGGAAGATTGAGTACGGACTGGTGAGTACCACCGTGTTTACATTACAAACTGTGAGGTGCCTCAAAATGCATTGAAACAACAACAACTTCCATATTGAAAGAACAACAAAGCAGACTCGTGAGTCCGGTGTTTATATTTTCTACATGCCTCATGAGACCACTTACTCCGCACGTCTCTTTCCTACAAACTGGTGTAAGTCCGTGCACAAACTTCCCAATCTAAACAGGGTCTTTGAGAATGAAGTGATTAAAAAACTTTTTGTTTTATCACAAAATAACCCCAAAATCCATGAACGTCAAAATAACGAAAGAAAATTAATAATTCAAAATAAAGGCTTAACTACATAGGCCTACTTTTGTACAAAAGAACAAAAGTGAGAAATAAATATCTATTCTGAAGATACGTGAAGTGTAGTTCCGCTGAAGTTGAGTACGGTCTTGCCTTAAGAGTTCAAAGAAGGCAAAATATATATTAAGAACGTCTGAAGAGAAATGTCAACAACAGCTGACTTCAAATTTACATTTTACGTTGAATTGTTCGAGATAACATATCTCAGTGCAAAGTGAACGAGGCCATTTATATTGTTTTTTTTTTAGAAGTGAGATATTTGAACTTTGAAGAGACACAAATAAAAAAAAAACAAATCAAAAATGGATTTCGATATAAATATTTTCGACGAAGATTTTGAATTCAACATAAGAATTGAAAGAAGACCGAAAGTGTATTTACAACGAATCAATTTTCACCGACTATACAAAAAATCAAAAGATAAATCATACATTTTTTGAATTTCTTATGTTTAAATACAAAAAAAAAATACTTACATTCGTATATTTTCTTTTAAATGCAACAATTTTATTCTGTTACAGCAATCACAGCAAATATTTTTATTGTGAAAATGTAACAAAAAGTTACAGTAAGTTGTACTACAACAATGTAGTATTAAAAGCTGTGAAACAGAATCATACATTTTTCCAATATTTCCAGTCGATTCTCCAATGCTACATTGATGTACTACACCTGAAAAACCAATGTTTGTTTGAAACAGAAATGATGTAATACAACTGTTATACTACTACATTGTAGCTGATGTAGTAGCGGAGAAATAGGCCCCTGAAGACACTTCTCGGCGAGGAGTTTAAATTTTTTCTCTGGAATTTCAATTCCAGTTGAATTCTTCTTAAGATAAATTAAGAAACCTTTTGAAAGCTTGCAATCTATTCAATCACTCTGGTGTCTCATCGACAGCTTGTGAGGCTCAAGGAACATTGGACAATTCGAAGACTTACTCCAGCCAGACATCAAAGTGTGAACTCTCAAGGAATCCATTGAGAATTTTATTCAGTTCGGTGTTGGTTTTGTTACTCGTGCAGGAACCCTCTTTTCCAAGGATGTTAAAAAGTTGACTGTAGGCCATTTGAATGAAATTAAAATAAAATTAAAAACAATTTTTATCAAATTATAGTCAAACAACAACAAACCACAAACCTAATTTCCAATTATGTTTATTTCTTTTCACTTTTATCTTTGACGTTTCAAGTTGCTGTTATAAAGTTATACAGTATAACAAAATTTTAAGGTTGGTTCACTTATAACAGTTCTTCAAATGTGGTCATTTTTTCTGTATGGATACACTATCCAGTTAAATAAAGAGATCAGGGGCCTATTTCTCCGCTACTACATCAGCTACAATGTAGTAGTATAACAGTTGTATTACATCATTTCTGTTTCAAACATACATTGGTTTTTCAGGTGTAGTACATCAATGTAGCATTGGAGAATCGACTGGAAATATTGGAAAAATGTATGATTCTGTTTCACAGCTTTTGGTACTACATTGTTGTAGTACAACTTACTGTAATTTTTTGTTACATTTTCACAATAAAAATATTTGCTGTGATTGCTGTAACAGAATAAAATTGTTGCATTTAAAAGAAAATATACGAATGTAAGTATTTTTGTTTTGTATTTGAACATAAGAAATTCAAAAAATGTATGATTTATCTTTTGATTTTTTGTAAAAATGAAAATTGATTCGTTGTAAATACACTTTCGGCCTTCTTTCAATTCTTATGTTGAATTCAAAATCTTCGTCGAAAATATTTATATCGAAATCCATTTTTATTTTATTTATTTGTGTCTCTTCAAAGTTCAAATATCCCACTTCTAAAAAAAAAAAAACAATTTAAATGGCCTTGTTCACGTTGCACTGAGATATGTTATCTCGAAAAATTCAACGTAAAATGTAATTTGAAGTCAGTTGTTGTCGACATTTCTCTTCAGACGTTCTAAATATATATTTTGCCTTCTTTGAACTCTTAAGGCAAGACCGCACTCAACTTTAGCGGAACTACACTTCACGACGCGGCAAATTATTATTATTTGTATAAAATTGTATGAACTATTTTGCACAAAACGGCAACTGAACTTCATACAATTTCATACGAATCCGTCTGAAGTGTAGTTCCGCTTTAATGCAGTTCCGTCGAGTGCGGTCTAACCTTTATATTGAATTCGAAATCATCATCAAAAATATTAAAAATCTCAAAATCCATTATTTTTTATTATTAATTTTCTTTCGTTATTTTGACGTTCATGGATTTTGGGGTTATTTTGTGATAAAAAAAAGTTTTTTAATCACTTAATTCTCAAATATACTCGTAATCATTTTTATTCAAATCGTTTTTTGCTAACTTATGGTGGATTTACATTTTGTTTGCGTCAGCATAATGCACTAAAGTAGAGCAGGACAGATGCATACAAAAAATCCGAGTGAGTGAAAGAGAACCATTAAGAAGATGAACATGTTCGTCTTCATTTCTGCATTATGGAACTTTCCTATAATGCAGGAACGATGTTCTTCTGCATTTTGATCTTTTCTCTCTATCTAACAATTATACATTTTGTATTTGGCATCCATTTTTTTTTGCAGAAACCAAATGCAGATACATGTAAATCCACCATTACAGACGAGAGACGAAAACACCGAAAAAATGAATGGTGTAGCCGGGGTCCAGGTCTACATCATCCAGCTACATCATATAACTCTTCCAGTTGTAGTTATGAAACAGAAAAATGTAGTTGATGTAGTTGTAGAACGTTGCTGTCAGATGTAGTTGATGTAGCTGCTGTAGTAGCGTAGAAATAGGCCCCAGTGGTCTATGTTTATTTGGATTTGCATAGTGTTTTTCTTATTTTGGTCGGTCACTTATTTTAGCCAACTCCCATGGCTAGGACAATTGAAATATTCCTACGTTGGTACACTCCACAGTACCTAATCATTTTCATATGTCTCGTTTCTGGGCACTAGGTAGACTAGGATCGGATTGTATTTTGGATTTTGATCATCGTTTAGTTTTGCAACAGTTGTGTTGTTATTTTTGTTTCTATTTTGGTCGTACGCGGAACAACGAGTCATAGTAAACTTGTTTATATTTTTCTACAAAACATTACGGAATGATGTTACTTTGGACCGGTTCTTATGGCAACAGTGCCATTATATTTTTAGTTTTTTTAAAATATTATTTTTACGGAAGCTTGATTCTGAGCTTGATTCTGATAAAAGGGTGTCGTGCCAGAACTTGACACTGCACCACCGTGTCCTAATATAAATACTTATATATTTTTTAAACAATCAAAGAAATATAACTCACCCATGAAGAGTTCTACCATCAAGACTTTTAGCTTCTTCTTTGCAATATTTGCAGCGTACCATTTTAATAATTTCTCTTTATTTCTATCACTGGAAAACAAAAAGAAAGATAACTAATATTAATTTTAAACATAAAGGTTAGACCGCACTAGGCGGAACTGTACTGCAGCGGAACTGCGATTCAAAATAATTTATATGGAATTGTATGAAGTTCAGTTGCCGCACTGGGGCCTATTTCTCCGCTACTACAGCAGCTACATCAACTACATCTGACAGCAACGTTCTACAACTACATCAACTAGATTTTTCTGTTTCATAACTACAACTGGAAGAGTTGTATGATGTAGCTGGATAATGTAGACCTAGACCCCGACTACACCATTCGTTTTTTCGGTTGTTTCGTCTCTCGTCTGTAATGGTGGATTTACATGTATCTGCATTTGGTTTCTGCAAAAAAAAATGGATGCCAAATACAAAATGTATAATTGTTAGATAGAGAGAAAAGATCAAAATGCAGAAGAACATCGTTCCTGCATTATAGGAAAGTTCCATAATGCAGAAATGAAAACGAACATGTTCATCTTCTTAATGGTTCTCTTTCACTCACTCGGATTTTTTGTATGCATCTGTCCTGCTCTACTTTAGTGCATTATGCTGACGCAAACAAAATGTAAATCCACCATAAGTTAGCAAAAAACGATTTGAATAAAAATGATTACGAGTATATTTGAGAATGAAGTGATTAAAAAACTTTTTTTTATCAAAAAATAACCCCAAAATCCATGAACGTCAAAATAACGAAAGAAAATTAATAATAAAAAATAATGGATTTTGAGATTTTTAATATTTTTGATGATGATTTCGAATTCAATATAAAGGTTAGACCGCACTCGACGGAACTGCATTAAAGCGGAACTACACTTCAGACGGATTCGTATGAAATTGTATGAAGTTCAGTTGCCGTTTTGTGCAAAATAGTTCATACAATTTTATACAAATAATAATAATTTGCCGCGTCGTGAAGTGTAGTTCCGCTAAAGTTGAGTGCGGTCTTGCCTTAAGAGTTCAAAGAAGGCAAAAACCAATGTATGTTTGAAACAGAAATGATGTAATACAACTGTTATACTACTACATTGTAGCTGATGTAGTAGCGGAGAAATAGGCCCCTGACAGCAACGTTCTACAACTACATCAACTACATTTTTCTGTTTCATAACTACAACTGGAAGTGTTGTATGATGTAGTTCGTTGTTGTATTGGATGTGTAGCCATAGATATACCAGCATAGATAAACCCCTATATAGTGGTTTATCTATGGTGAATTAGTTCTCAGTTTGTTTGTGACATTTATATTGTTTTTTTTTAGAAGTGAGACACAAATAAATAAAATAAAATAGAAAATGGATCTCGATATAAATATTTTCGACGAAGATCTTGAATTCAACATAAGAATTGAAAGAAGACCAAAAGTGTATTTACAACGAATCAATTTTAATTTGGAAGACCCTTATTTTGTTGAAAGATTCAGAATGCCAAAAATTTGTATCGAATTTTTGGTTGAACGCCTGGGAGCATTCATTGCACATCCAATCAATTGCAACAAATATATTTTTTCACCGCTGGAACAGATTTTATTAACACTCCATTGGCTTGGGAATGGAGGTCAATACCATGGTTTCGGTAATATGCATAATGTCTCAAAGGCATCCATATGTCGATGCGTTAATAAAGTGTGTTCACTTATTTCACGCCTTTTATTAAGTGAGTAATTTTGCCATTAGTAATTGACTCGTAAAATTGTAATAATTTATTTTGTTTTGAATAGGCGAAGAAGTGAGGTGGCCCGAAAACTCGAACAATGTAGCTCAAGGTTTTTTTAATATAGCCGGAATGCCATTGGTTGCTGGAGCTGTTGATGGTACTTTGATACCGATTGATGCACCATCGGTTAATCAGCAGGCTTTTGTCGATAGGAAAGGCCATCATTCATTGAACGTAATGTTAGTTGCTGGTCCGGATTATCGCTTTTATGCAGTGAATAGTAATTTTCCGGGTTCTGTTCATGATAGCCGAGTTTTACAGTGCAGCAAGTTTTATAATAGATGGAATAATGACGAATGGCGTCCTTTCCCAAATGCAGTAATCATTGGGGATTCCGGCTACCCATTAAGGAAATGGTTATTCACTCCAAATGTTCCAAATTCTATTAATGAAAGCCGAGCTAAAATTCGCTTTCTAACTAAACTTAAAAAAACACGTCAAGTGGTGGAATGTAGTCTTGGACAGTTAAAAGAAATATTTCCCTGCCTTAATAGACTACGATTGAAAAAGGCAATAAGCTGTGCAAGAGTTGTTAACGCTTGTGTTACATTGTATAACATACGCAAGAGAATGGTACATGAAAGTGATATAAATGTTTGGACTGGTGATGATAATTTGGATTTGGAGGATGAAAATGAAGAAATAAATGAAATTGAAAATGATAATAGAGCAGTTGAAATATTGAGAAATTACATAAGTCGTTTTAACAGTTAGATTTTTCTTTCAAAATGTTTATTTTTATGTGTCGTAGTATGAATGTTTGCATTTAAATTCAAAAAAATGTATGCATTCCAAATTCCAAGTACTTAATTTACATAAATATAAAATTCAATAAAACTTTAAATTAAGCCGGATATCAATTCTTTTATTTTGTTTTTTTTTTTTTTAATCAAGGTTTTCCTTATAATATGCATAATTTATTTCCATTTAGATGATTTTCGTGCATAAATGTATATTTTTTTTCAGTTTATGACATATATTGGTCAGGGAAGTGTGTTGTTTATTTCACTTTCCATGTTTTGAAATGTTATGTACACGATGTATGTAAATCAATTCACGAATTGCTTACTATTATAAAGTCCTAATTGGTTTGATCTATGTACCTTGGGTTTGATCTTTTATTCTACTATTCTGTTATTCTGCTATGAATTACCATAGGTACAAAAGTTAGGTCCTCTACGTATTTCTTAAACCGGTTTCATTAAAATTCATGTCAGTTTAGTTACAAAACGATGAAATTTCAAAACCACTTCCTCGATTTGGATAATTTAAAGGTTTATGAGTCACAAATGCTGAATTTGAAAGACAACTTTAAAATTCAAGAAATATTTCAAAAGAACTTTATAAAACTATTTTCTTGGTGTTGAACAATTACATATGAATGATGGTCCAAGATGGATTTTTTTTGAGATATTTTTTGAAATTAAAAACTGTCTTTGAAATTCAAAATAGTACTTAATTTATGACTTAGAACCGTTTAAATTATCAAAATTAAGCAAGCGGTTTTGAAATGACATACATCGTTTTGTAACAATAAGTAGATATATTTAACGATGTATAGGTACTGCTGGGGCTGAAATATTTTGGACTCGCTTGCTCAATGAGATTAGTGATTTCGATAAGCTTTCGAAATTATGAAATCGATCGAAATGTGAAACATGGAAAACAAATTCACTCGATTTTCAATTTCGATTTCATTTTCATTTCACGTGATTTCTGAAACCTAACTGTATGTCTCTCCTTCCATCGAAAATACAATTCACAATATTTAACTGTACTGTAGACCAAATAACAAAAAGATCGCATTTGAATTTTTAAAAACCAATTTGTATTTATTGCATTATCTATTTAATGCATTATTATGCCAATAATACCAACAAAAAAAGAGAAGATAATTTAATTAAAATGCTTGTGAATTAAGTAATTCGTATTATCTATGAACACAAGAAACACCATCGGCTTCAAGTTCATCCACATTCAGCTATCTGAAAAAAAAAACAGAAAAACCCGCTCCAGCTTTCATTTGCCATAGCAAGTTATTTGAAATATTCTTACCTCTTCTCTTACATATCTGATGAATCTGAAACTTCACAGATGAGTAATGATTCTGTTAGGCTCGATGGTGCTAAATGTAGTCTTATTTCCCTCTGTCGACACTCAAGTCGTTTGTCATATATGCAGAGCTTGAGGTACTCAACTTTAAGCTCGTGAAGTTCATCCAACTTTTTTTTTGTCGCAGCAAGCTGTTTGGAAGACGATTGGTTTTGTCCAGAGGAATGCGGAATATCGTCGCTTATGCATATTTTTTTTGGGTCTTCCGTATTTTCACGTGAAACACCATCGGCTTCAAATTCATCCAGACCTTCGGCTATCTGAAAAATCACAATAAACCACTCCAGCTTCCATTTGGCATAATAAGTTGTTAATTGAAATCTTCTTACCTCTTCTCCTACTATGGACAAAATTAACTTGTCGTTTTCGTCCAAAATATCTTTCGAGGAGGCACCGCCTACTCCGGTTTGTCTCATCCTGTCGACCTTATTCTAAGAAAAAACCGATTAAAAAAGAAGCGAATCAAAAGTTCAAAAAAATAGTACTTACCATAGCGCTCCGTCGCCAGTTTTGCCACGTTGTCCTCCTAAATTTGTCGCCATTGGCTTCCGTTATAAGCCCGTAGCTGGCGGCTATCCCCGTTATCTTGTCCCATTCTCGGGAAATGTCTGCCTTTGTTAGGGAAGACGAAAATTTCCCAAAAAGGACATCCTTTGCCTTGTTGATTTCTTGCAAGACGAGCATCTGCTGTTCTTTCACCGACTATACAAAAAATCAAAAGATAAATCATAAACTATTTGAATTTCTTATGTTTAAATACAAAAAAAAAAATATTTACATTGGTATATTTTCTTTTAAATGCAGCCATTTTATTCTGTTACAGCAATCACAGCAAATATTTTTATTGTGAAAATGTAACAAACAATTACAGTTAGTTGTGCTACAACAGTGTAGTATCAAAAGCTGTGAAACAGAATCATACATTTTTCCAATATTTCCAGTCGATTCTCCAAAGCTACATTGATGTACTACACCTGAAAAACCAATGTATGTTTGAAACAGAAATGATGTAATACAACTGTTATACTACTACATTGTAGCTGCTGTAGTAGCGGAGAAATAGGCCCCTGATCTCTATAATACACTGGATAGTGGATTGCCTATATGTATAACAGATTTATTTGACTCCATTTGAAGATGACAGTTACTGGGTCCAGTGTACCAGCGCACCCTTCAAAGTCTATTGACAAATCAAAATGCGTGAAATCGTGTAAGTTTTTTTTTAACTTTAATAAAAGTTAATTAATTTTTATAAATATATAAAATTATAAGATATATTTCTTAAAGTATTTTGGAACCATTCATTTGTAGATTTACACTCTCTTTTAATTTAGAAGCTCGAACTAATAAATGTCTCAAAAAAAAACGTCATACAATTCAAAATTAATTTCTCTTTTTTGTTTTCAGAATTTGTTCCATCGCAATCAGCAATTGAACTTTTAATTAAGAAGAAGTCTTGTCTTAGAGATGGGTATTTGCGGATAAACACGCAAAATGTTGCATAACTAACCTACGATTTTTATTTCTATAGAAAAAGGCACGCTACCACTCTGTCGTGGAAAAAATGGAGAAACAACAGCAGTCAACAGAATCAGTAGGACGAGAATTCGTTCGACAATACCACACTCTGTTGAACAAAGGCGCCAAGTCATATGCATCGCTTTTAAAACAACAACTCGACCTTAATCCATGGTAAATCAAATTCGGTCGTTGAACCAAATACCATTCACAATCGCATCCAGCAGCTGAACTTCCGCGATTGCCGTGCAAAGATAAGTCAGGTCGATACCCAGATTACCTTGGCAAATCAAGTAATTGTTCAAGTGACTGGAGAGCTGTACAACGATTGCCAGCCCATGAGACGCTTCACCCAAACCACAAGTTGTTCCCACCAATAACTTGAGCGGTGTCACTTCCTTCAATGTTATCCAGCAAGTTTAACCTCTTTAACGTGCTGTTTCAGTGAGCTCAAGCTCAAGGTAATTATTTTTATTTATTCATTTCTCCTTTAAATCACTAATTCATGATTTTTCTCTTCTTGTTTCATTACATATGGCATCGGCATTCGTAAACGATCCAGAAAATGTCTTTGGGCAGAGAAGTCCTCCTGCAAAGGGAAGTCAATTGAGGAAGCAAAATATGAATTGTCATCATGTGCTTGTAATTCACTGTGCCTATATTATTTTCGGTTTCTTATGTTCTCATGTTGATTCATATTATTTTTAACTGGATCGATAGGTCACCATGTTCAAGCGATGGAATCCGTTATCGAACTCGTACATGTGCACTAAATCAACAGAACGCAAAAGAAATCTTGGCGAGACTTTATAAAAAGCTCTCTGTGTGTTCAGGGTATACGCCTTTATAAGATCCGAAAGAGAAAATAACTGGAAATATCACTCGGAGCAGCCAATCGAAGCCTTAGGAGTAATAGGCGTCAAAAAGGTGTAACACTGAACCACCAACCGAAAACAACATATGTACCTACATACCTATATGAAGAAAAAAAAATAAGCAGCAAACAAAAATAGCTCCTTTTATTTTTTTAAATTTTTGTTCAGAATTAAAAAAATACCCATCGTGTCATTAAATTCCAAAATAATTTATTTTTAAAAATAAAATCTAAATCTACATGATTATTTATATTTTTTATATTTTCACGCCTACAAAACTGTATCTTAAAAAAGATATCGCCGTTCTTCATTTTCAACAAACGTTCCATAAACACATTTAACTTGTTCACTAGATCCTTTCCCAAAGGCTTTTCCACATTAGGATCATAGTCAGCCTCAGATCACAATCAGCCTCGTAGTATTATTTCTCATATTCGAAGTTCGCATAGAATAAGAAAAAGGGAACAAAATTCCCGGGAACTTTTCGTTTAGAATAAGAAAGTAGGGAAAAGGGAAGTATTTCCTCGGGAATTTTTATTTAGAATTAGGCTGATTAAGATTTTGCAGCCTCGATTTAAAAGGCATTTAATGTGCTTTAAGTTTTTTCCACTTTTGTTGCATCGATGAATGGAGTGAGTCTTCAAGGACGAACCGATTTGGCTTCATTCTGTCTTTTTTTCTTTATAAAAAGACTTTTGATCAATTCGCACAATCACTTGAAGCTTTTTGCTATAGTTGGATAACTGCAATATAAAGAACAAACATTTATCATAACTTATTAGAGCAAATATCGAGTTCTTATCTTACAATCTGTTCGAAAGTCATAAAGTTCTTATTAGCAAAAAAGAATTTGACCTTTTATAGTATGTTGGAGGGAAACAGCTACAGCGGCAATTGGTTGAATAACATAAGAACTACCAGAAGCGATTACGATTGTGAATTTTGGTTTGATTGGCTTTTCTGCTTTAATGCTGAAATTCAATAAGGTCATTCACACAAATGCTATTACAACAAAGATTGAAACTTACCTATCCAATTGAATCAAGTAAACATGAATTACTCCACCTATGGTTTCGCTTGCCAATTTCAGAAACAGCATATTCTGTGTTTTTTAACGTACTCAAAATTGGCACTTCTGATGTGTGTCCTGTGAATGTGACTTGACAAGCACCCCGAAACTCCGCTGGAAGTGATAAAAATATTTCTTAAATTAAAATTAAAAGAGCAGCCCTAGAAGAAAAGGAAAGTACGACCAGAAACAATGTCCACTCGAAACTCATGAGCACAGATAAGCAATACCTAGATGGGAATCTACGGCTGTCAATTCGGTTTGCCTACAAGCTCAAACGTCAAATGGCCGTGGTGAACATCGGATTTTTGCACTAGTGTACGTGCAGACGACCGTGGTGAAAATCGGAATTTTGCACTAGTGTACGTGAAAAAAAATCCGAGTTTCACCTCGGTTCGTGAACAAAATGGCGGATAATTTAAGAATCAAAGGGTTTGTTTAAATGTGCTAGGTTCTTGTATGCCGATTTCCTTTCGACGATTGCAGATTATTTTTTTTTGTTGTAAGTCCCGGTCTACATTGAACGATTTTTCCAGTGCCGATCTTTTGTTCGTTGGTGAAGGGAGTGAAAAGTGAGGGGTAGGGATCAAATCGTTTGTACCACAAAACTCGAACGATTTTTCCAGTCTGTTTATGTTCTCTTTCGCCCTCTTTCCAGTTTTTTGTGTGTGTTCGGTGTCAGTGTGCCATTGGGTTTATGGTGTGAGTGAATATCAATGCAAAATGAAGAGCACAGAAATAAAAAAATGAAGAAGACAAGGAAAAAATCTCATGGAAAAAATCGTTCTGTGTGTACATTTCACACGATTTCTGGAAAAATCTTCGTGGAAATATCGGGCAATGTAGATCGGGACTAAGGAAGTCGCAAAAAAATCGTGTAGCCGGTGTAAATTTTCTATATGAAAGATTTGATTTTTGATCTTTTTTTCTAAACAAATCAAATTTTGCTATCACAGATTTGATTTTTTTGTTGAAATGAAAGTTAAATTTAGGTTTAACTACATATACCTACCTACTTTTGCAAAAAAGTACAAAAGTGAGAATTTAAAATGTTCGCTAAAGAAACCTTCTTGCAAGAAAACATACAAAAATTGTTTTGACAGAAAACGTAGTATAACTTCTTATTGGCTGTAGAGCTACTAGCGATGTTGTATTTGTAATGCCTGTAAAATCGTACTGTACTATGGATGGCTTTTGTGATAAAACACGCCTATTGTGTTTTTTCCTCAATCAGAATTGACTTTATTGCCGTTTTTGCAATTAAGAACAGATGAGATTCACACCATTGTGGGTGCTTTCTTTTATCCCCATACAAATTAATTCTGGCAGATGAAGGTTTTGTTGGTATTCCAAATGTTTCGCATCGGCTTAGGAGACCATTTTTGTTGCAACACATTTTAAATTGTGTAAAGGATCTTTCAAATCAACGTTAAAGGCTCTTCCAAACCAATGCGAAACATTCGTTGCGGCGAAGAAACATTCGCATGTCAAAATTTATTTACATGGTGATAAATGAGAGTGCCCACACTAACGCGGCGGAGAAACATATGAATTTATTTTGACTGACGAATGTTTCTTCGCCGCAACGAAGTTTCGCATTGGTTTGGGTGATCCTTAAATCGGAGCGAAACACTCACGACAACAAAACATTCACTTTTTAAAACTAAGTTACATGAAAATAATTGAGAATAATTGAGTAGTAGGTACGATGACTGACAAAAATGTTGTCCACGCATTTGGGGAACCTTAAATTAATTTCTAAAAATTTACGTCGGAATTTGACCATGATGCAATCCAACCCCTTACGTATAAATTAAAATAATTTCATATATTAAGTGTGTCTGTACCCTAAAACTAAGAATATAGTAGCTGTCAAATTTGCCATGGTGAATTTAATTTTTGTTGATTTCTCGAACCTTATTATTGGTTGGCGAGAAGTTTTTTATAATTATTGTGCTGTAGAGCTGAAAAAAATTGAAATTATGTTTTTAAATTTCATAAACATAATTAGGTCTTTCGCCCTTTGCTATACTCTGCTCAAACAGGGCCCCTTCGGAGGCGACAGAGTTCTACAAAAAGTTCTCATCGCGCATCGTCTGTCCAAGTAGCTTTTTGGCGAATTGGAAGAAGGAAACATGAAAGCACCAAAAGATTTTTCATTGAAATTCAAGGACTCGTTCAAGTTCCGCTTGCCATGCGGGCATTGTGCTTGGTGAAACAATTATTTTTTTGTTAATTTATTTTTTAATGAAAATCACAAACACCGGAATAAAAATCTTCGCACAGCACATTTATGAAAAAAAAAAAATGAACTGTCAAACAAATCAAATTCACCGCGTTAAATTGTTGTTGCAGTTCACATCTATTCATCGACACGAAATGAAATTACAAAAACAACAATGTAAACAAATGGGTTTTGGGGGGTGATACGAACGAAAGATTCCTATCTTGGTATTGCTTATCTGTGCTCATGAGCTTTAAGAAGAAAAACTACTTTGTGGAATATTTTTTTTTTTCTATTGAAGAAAATCGTTTGTGAAACAAATAAAGAACTTAACTCTCAAACTACTTAGCACAAATAAAGGAGAACAATGGTGAAAGAACCCGATTACTACGATCTGCTAGGTGTTTAGCACAATTCCTCCCCTGAAGAGATGAAGAAAGCCTAGAAAAAAAAGTAGAGAAATTCAAGTCCATCTCCCAGGCATACGAAGTTCTCTCTGACACGGACAAACGTCAAATTTACGACGAAGGAGATTTACAGTGGAACAACACGTTAACGCGATCTCCAGAAGAATTTTATCTGTGACAAATGTGAGGGAAGTGGTGGCAAGAAGGGTGCAATTGAGAAGTGTAATCAATGCCGAGGCAACGGCTATGAGAGCGTTCAACAGATCGGACCCGGAGTGGTGCAGCACCTTGAACAAGTGTGTCGCAAATGTATGAGCCGGGTGAGTTTATCTCAGAGAAGGATCGTTGCAAACACTATAACGGCCGCAAAACCGTTCGGGAACGTATAATCATGAACCAGATTTGCAGCCCGGTGATATAATCATTTTGTTGGAAGAAAAGGAACATGCTGTATTAAGACGTTGGGGTGACGATTTGATATTGCAAATGCCCATTGAATTGGTAGAGGCGGATTCCAACGTGTGGTCAAGACATTAGACAATCGTGACTTGGTTATCACTTCGCCACCCAGTAAGGTAATTAGGCACCAGCATGCCATGTGCGTTATGGAAAAAGGTGTGCCCATTACAAAAATCCAACGGAAAAAGGAAGACACCCTACCAGTTGCTGTTCTTCCAGCTCTTGAGCAGTGCTTACCACCAAGGCAAGAAGTTTCTATTCCAATCAACACCGAAGTTGTTACTTTGAAAGAGCTTGGTCCAGATAATAACCAACGCCAGCACCATCATCAAGTTATGAAGAGAACGAGGATTGCTACCATCAAGGTGGTCCAAGAATACAACAATGTTCAACCAATTAAGCTACTTACGCATCCATACAACATAATTCATCCCTTAGAGCTTAGAGGAAGATTTGAACCAACTCAAATTATAAAATAAATGTTAACAAATACAAAATCAACACATAGGTAGATTACTAAAATGAAAAAATTAAAGATTGATTGCAGTTAGGAGCGACGCAAAAGGAAATAGTATTCCACGACGAAACATAACCCCAACAAAACAAAAGGAAAAAAACTTTAAAAATTTCGTGTTAAGAAATAGCTATACAAATAAATGTATTGTTTTTAAAATAAACTTAAACAAAATACAAACACAACTGTAAAGAATCAATTGGTTCCCACATTATTGTCATTTTTGGTTTTATCGTGAAAAAAAAAATTTTAAAAATCAACAAAACATTTTCATCGCGACCAATCCAAAACATCTTCTATAAAAATATCGTGTAATTCTGTAATTCTGCTTTCGCATGCCAACCAGCCAGTTCATGCGTAGTCCTTTGAATTATATTAAGTTTGCTAAATTCGACCGTCCAGCAAGTTTTTTTTTTCAAGCGGGGCGGGGTCGGGCGTTCGAAAACGGTAATTTTTCCGATTTTGGGGTCGAAGTGATAACCACTTAAATTAATGTATAAACTGATGTACTGACGTCAATTAATTCGGTCCAAGACGTTTTACTTTCAGCCTTGCCTTGCCAGAAGCCCACCAAAATGCGTGAAAATAGCAACTTTTGGGGTGAATGTGAAAACCACATGAATGCTACACCAAAACAACAGAAATATCCCCCTGCTTATAAAAATATGTATCCAAGACGTTTTGGTTTCAGCCTTGTGCTTGCCAGACGCATTTTACGTTTTCTCAAACGCATTTTTGAACTTAAAAGTTAAAACCTTAACATCTTTTTTCCTATGAGGTGTAACCAAAAGAATGATACATTATAAAATCAGAAACACTCTCCTGGTTATAAAAATGTGTGTCCAAAACGTTTTGGCTTCAGCCTTGTGCTTCCCAGATGCACTTCAACTTTTCTCAAATGCGTCTGGCAAGCACAAGGCTGAACCCAAAACGTTTTGGACACAAATTCTTGCGAACCAGTCGTGCATATTTTTTTCCAGGAGGGGGCAGATATAAAATAATTAGCTAGGTACATACATAGATTTATGTATATATGTACATTCTTTTTAATTAATTAATTTTTTTTAATAAAAGATGATTTATGTATTTTGTTGGCTGTAGGTTAGGGTGGATCGTTTACAGCATTTGTTGCCAAATTATTGTATGCAACTCAAATTATATGCTTAATAGTTTTCTAAACTTATCTTCATCATTTATTTTGAGTCGTTTTTGTGAAAAACAAAATTTGGAAGCTTTTGAAAATTTGTAGTTTTTCACAAAAAATGATATATTATGAATTTGGGGTGGGAATATTTGGCGACAAAAAAAACAACAAATTATTGTAGATGGACCAAATACAAGTATTTTTCACCATGGGGGAGGGGTCTATCTCTTTCAGGGTAGGCAGGAGGGTGAATTTTATAAAAAAATGATTGAATATAATTAGTATTTTTCGTGATCTTAGATTTTCTAAGAAAAAAGAAGATTATAAAATCATCTGGTTTTCAGTGCTTGATGAAGAATAAGTAGAAGGACTTATCCACTAATAAATTCAAGCCAATTTCTTACCTAATTCTACATTTTTGAAAGAAAAAATCGGTTCGCAATTTTTTTTTTTTTCAAATTTGAATTTGAAAATATTTTTTTGGAAAACTCAATAAAAGAACAGACTTCTAGCATTCTAAAAATGTCTCATTCTTTATCATAAGTGTTTGCGTTCTTAATTAATATAATTAATAATTTTGTAAGCGATTTCCTTTCATCTTAAAATAATTTTTAAAAAGTTCCCCTCCCACCTATACGGAAGGAGATAGACTGTTACGCGTACCATAAACCTAAAATATAAGAAAAAGGCATCAACAAATTCACCTGCATAAAATATAAGATTTCTTACACCTATTGCATGGACTACCTAATCTCTTTACCTTGCACAGTCGAGGTCGTGACTCGTGACGTTGTTTTGTTGATGTGCTTCACTACTGGCACTGATGTTGGAGTATTTCGATACATCTGAAATTAGGTTATTTGTTTATTACAATCCGTAATTAAATTAGTATAAAATTTAACTTACCCGTTTGTTGTTGTTTATGATTTAGCTGTCGAATGAAAATACACATCGCCATTGAATGATTTTGTTTTGATTTTGGTTGACTGGTGTCTGTCATTTGTCATTTTCCGTGAAGACTTTTGGTTGCTTTCGTTCAGACAGCAATCTATAAGACGATCCAACGGCGTATACAGGGGGGGGGTCACGGAGTCATGCCCCCCCCCCCCGAGAACTCAAGATTATTTTGTTGATCTGAAATAATTATTTAGTAACCACATAGAAAAAAAAAGAAAGTTGGTTACTTAGAAAGCTAGTAGGATTTTTGATTGTTAATTTAGAATTCAATAGAGGATTTGAATGTTGATAATAAGAAATTTAATTTTCATGGCAATGGAATACCTACGTAATTTTGTTTTCAATCGATGATCGCTTATACTTAGATGTTATTACTCGTACCTCAAATTTGACATAACAACAAACTTCTCATATGATAATACATTCAAATCTTAAAAACCTGTTAAACCAAACAGAAATCAAAGTGCGGAGTTGTTACCAAATTTTCACTCAGTAAAGTAAAAAACAATAGGATTTTGAAAAAAAAGAACATGTTTTGTCTGAAAATAAAATCTTTAAACACATTATAGAACACATACAGAAATTGTTTTGTTTGATTTTTATATGACAGATTATTTTTAAAAGCAAAAAAAGTGATAGCTTTCGATTTATAGTTGTTCTAACCAAAAAGTATTAATGTTAACGATAAAAGACATAAATATATAAAACTATGATGAAAACCTATTATGAAAGGATTTTGTTTGCAGTTATTCAACATTTACGTTCGACCAATAATGTTATTGATTTGGATGTGGATTACTTTTACAAAGTAACCTATGAATCCCATAATGCAAAAGCCAATAGCTATGGTAAAGGAGATTTTTTGGAACTCCTTGCGGTGAACCGTTTGACCAGTCGGATGGAATCATTGATGTAAACCGACTAGGCTCGTAGAATTTAACAACTTTGTCCATTATTTTTATCAGAAAGGCTTACTGGTAAGAAAGATAAAAAGATTAGGTATATTTGATGTACATATTTATTTTGGGAGGTGCCTTTCACTTTTCCATCGGTGGCAGTCTTAGAGACATACATTTTTTTTAAATCAGAGGCATATCAAAATCACTCGTGAACTTTGTTCACATTTTTCTTGAAACGCAACGAAAACGAATCTTTGTATTTAATTATAATACGTATTTGCAATGTATTTTAGTTTGTCCACTATTGTAAAAAGAGCAATTTACCCAAGTTGTCATTTTTGAAAATCAGAGCTATTGTTTTCATTAATTAATATTTATATCTATTTACTTAAATTTCAGAAACAGAAAACAGTCACAGTACCTATGATATTTTACTAATTTTTCCTGCATTTCGCTGAAATAAAAACTTTGATATGATTAAAATAAATTCTGAATAACATTCAAAACAAGTGATAAAGCGAATCCAAGCATTTTTTTCATCAGTCAGACAGCTAATGCTAAACTGAGTTTTTTGTTCACGCCCTTCTCGCCTACAAACTCCCAGTTGCCGGCAACTCAGTTTCCTTGTGTGAAAGGGGTCTTACATTCAGGAATAAAAGCGAAGAGCACGTTCACTGGTCCAGCTTATAAAGGTTCGTTTGACTCAGTTATTTATTTTACTTTTCTTTGGAACCAAAAATGAGGTAACTTTGCAAATACCAAAAAAATGTTTTCGTCTCAAATTTGTTAATTTTTTTGTATATGTATCTCATTTTATTTTGAATTGGCTTTGGCAGTTCGAAATATATAATTTCACCAAAATTGCCTAACTTGGCATAGTAAAAATGTAGTATTACATTCGTAGTCTGCCATTTCACGCCTACTTTTGATTCTTAACTGTCTTGAAATTAAATGAGTTAAGGTACGATATATTTTTCCAGGATATGAACGATTTTAAATTATTTTAACTTATTTCTAACAAAGGTAATGTATTATAGGGTTTTCCATAAAGGGCGGGTAAATTTTAAAATTGAATAAAACAAGTTTTATATAAGATGTCAATATGGTTTTATCTTTATTTGAGAGCCCTTTTATAGTAATATAACATCGTTCAAATGGCCGCCCCAGCTTCGCTAGGTGGCGCGGATTCGAAAGGTCAAGTTTTCGATGACTTTGGCGCATAAATCAGGCTGAATTTGACCGATGGCATCGATTATGTTGTCTTTGAGGGTCGAGGTGGTTTGCGGCTTATTCGCATAGACCTGCGACTTAAGAAAGCCCCACAAGAAAAAGTCCAAAGGGGTCAAATCACACGATCTTGGTGGCCAATTCACGTCGCCTCGGTGCTAGATAACCATGCCATGAAACCTCTCGTGCAGAATATCGATTGTGTTATAAGCTGTTTGGCACGTAGCGCCATCCTGTTGAAACCATATGTCTTCAGTATCCATATCATCCGATCAAATCTCTCAAAATTGACAATTAATATTTTCAATGATGGTTTTCAATGATAGCTATAACTGGCCCCATAGTTAATTAAGATTGTTTCCCTTTTCTTTTATACACGCACAGTAAAATATGAAAAAAAAATTATAAGGCACTTGACTTTTAACAAATATTAATTTGTGTTTTTTTTGGCATGACCCCCCCCCCAAGAACTAAAGCTGTATACGCCCCTGAGACGATCTGGCCTTGTTCACGACGTATCGTCCAGCGAGGTATGCTATAAAGTTGCTAGTAACTTGTATATCAATTTCTGTGCAACCATTTCGAAATTCGGGATTGAGCTATCACCTAAATCGCTGTATAAGAGACGAAAAAGTTGATTTTCTGTGAGTTTGTTGATGTTTTGGCGCAAACCAGCAGATGTTTACCGGATTTCGATTCTATCCAAATTAATCTCTACATGTAAACCTGAAATATAAATGTTTACTCACCTGAACGCCCCACAGGAAAAGGTTAAATAATCTCCAGGTTTCGTGCGTGACGATAGGGAGAAACGGGTTCGTTCAAAACCATGAAATCCAATAATCATTAAACTTGACGACGTGTCTGATTTTGATTGGATGGCGAAACAAAATGTCCGAAGATTTTTGGTAGTCCTGCGGATTGAAGCGAGATGGTGGGTTATGCAATGTCATTTTGAAATTGATCGGCACCTAGTGAAGTTGTCCCTAAAATAAATTCTCACAAAGCATTCTACAAGTTAGTAATTTATAAGTTAACTTATCCGAAAAACACGTTTTAGTGTCTCCAACGTAATTTCGTTTTGGAATAATCCCGCACAATTAAAACATTTGAGGATAAAAGTACCTCATTTAGGGTGAGTCATCCTCCGGGCAAAAAGAAACGCTCTGAAATGTACCTATATATTTATATATATATATATACATATATATATATATGTAAGTACAATATTTTTGCGTATAATTCAATTCAAACAACCATAGGTCCGCTTTAAACTGTTTCCTTTTTTTATTTAGGAATCAGGGTTTATATAAGCCTCCTCGAGTGGCTGAAAACGATAGTTGTGATCAATTCACAAAAACCTTTTTTTTGGATGTGGGTAGATGCATTACGGCACGTGCAAACTGTGTTGCAGCTAAACCTACATACTTATGTGTATATCTCAATTTCGGAGGGTGAGTTATAATTATTTTGACAAATATTTCACTCAGTTTATACCTACTCGTGTTAATTAAATGATTCCTAAATGTAGGTGATATAAAATGTTAATAAATTTGTGTTATTAATAGGATTCTCCATACAGCGATCAAGGACTACTTACGTCATCGGAGTCCTGATCGCCCCCTCCTTGTTTTTAGGAACCAAGAACAGTTCCCGTAATTCAAGATTAATCAAGAACCTACTCAAGAACAGTTCCCGTAATTCAAGATTAATTAAGAACCTACTCAAGAATAGTTCCTGTAATTCAAGATTATCCAAGAATAGTTCCTGTAATTCAAGATTAATCAAGAACCTACTCAAGAATAGTTCCTGTAATTCAAGATTAATCAAGAACCTACTCAAGAATAGTTAATGTAATTCAAGAATAGTTCCTGTTATTCAAGATTTATCAAGATTTATCCCGAAGTCATCTCAAGAGTGTTTTAGATGCAGTTTACGAGGCACGATATTTATTATAAATTTTGTTGGTGTAATTCTGGGTTCGCTCATTCATATTCTTTCATTAAAAAAAACTTAGAGAAAAATCTCATGTCGAAGTATTAAGGAAGTGGCTTTATATTTCGGTTCCTAACTATAACAACGTGGTTTCTCCTAATTCGGTTAAGAGAATCAAAACAAATTAAAGTTATTAAGATATAGCAGACATATCACACAATCAGATTAGCTATCCGTTTTTGAGCTCGATTAGGCAGTGAATCCGATAGTGGCACAGAGTGCAAATTTTTTTTTGTTTTTTTTTGCAACGATTTGAAGAGATTATAGCTGAGGAGGAGGAAAACACCATATTTGTTCGTTTATTAGAAAGAGAAATTTCCTAAATACTAAATAGATTTGTACTTATTATTACCCTAAAATTTATATTAGTTTGCATATCTAGGTATTATATCATACATTTTAGACTGACCATTTTTTGTGTTTCCTTATGATTAGGAATGGTAAAGATTATAAAAAGAAAACAATGTTTAATTTCTTGAACCCTTTAGAGTCAATAAATCAAAGTGTAAATCGTGCCATATGATGGTTGAAATTCTGTGTTTTATTCAAGCATAACGCTTGATGCATTGCTAACTTTTGGATTTTCAGGGGATGCGGATGGTAACCAGATAGCCAGAGATGGAAGTGAACTGAGCACATTAAGAAAAGGTGAGTCCAGATAGAAAGGGGGAATCATAACCTAGCCGCAGATTCCCAAGGCAGGGTGGGTAAGAGGCTTCGCTGATATCATCACAGCACCCTCTGGTGGTAATGTCAATCCGTTAATTTCACTTTAAATCAATCTTAAATCGTTTTAAATTATTTGTTTTCGAATTAATGGCATGATATGTGTTTTATAGTAACCGAGTTTTGATTTGCGTGGACAAGTTCCCACCCATTTCCGGCGAGCTCGATGCCAGTCCTTCGCTTTCGATACAATATTTTTTTTCAATCTTTCAAGATTAGCAAACCTCTAACTTACTACAACTGGCGCCCAACGTGAGTCTTCGTTTTTGTTTTCCTTTTCCAAGTTTCAGACCTCCCGAATTGTTCTTTTCATCACCATCGGCAACTCATAAGTCACGAATTAGGAAAGTTTTTAACAAACCTTTTCGTTTGCGACGAAATAACAAGGTGGTGATGGAAATAATATTTCAAACATGTTTTGTCTGGTCTAACCTTTTCCTTTAATGTTCCAATTTTGCTTTTCTATCATTCTTAATTTTCAATTTTCATTCCTTTGTCCCGTTTTTCTTCAAAGAGTTGTGACTTGTTGGTGACGAAGTGTCGCTTTGCTAATCCAATTTCTTCAAGTCTTCTATCTATAGCCCCAGGCTGGATTAGAATTGCGGAATAGATTGGATAGCAACCAATTTTGTCTTATGTTTGAACCTTTTTGTATCTACTTACCACTCAGAGGGAAATTTTCAAAATAAGTCCGTCCGACAGTCTTCGAAAATAACAATTTACCTACTTTTTCAGCTCAGTTCACTCTTCATCAAAAATACCATCACCGAAGAAGTTACCTGAAGAATCCCCGAATTTAGATATAAAAAAAACACACCAAATAAAACAAGTACACAGCTTTAAAAAAAATAAGTTTTTCAAATTTATTTACAAAAACATTAAAATCCTTATAACTAAAACGTTCAAACAATTTCATCAAACAATTCAAAAGACATTTAAACATTTAACTAACCATCAAGTGTTTTTTGTTTCACCAACCATTTTTTCAAAAACTATTCCATTATAGCTATTTATAGGTTTATTTATTTTTTTTGGTTTTTGAAAAAGTTTTTGTTAAGTTAAGTTTTTGAACAAACGTTTTCTTTCATTTCCTTATTTTTTGTTTTTTTTTGTTCATTTTCACCTTTTTATTTTTACCAATTAGTAAAATTAATTAAAGTTGCTCAACAGTATTGTCAAAACAAAATACTTATTATAAAGTTTAGAATAAGTTAAAAATTTTTTTTGTGTTCATAGTTCACATCCAGTTCTTGAATTCGTTTACCTATTTATTTTTTTTTTTTGTTGTTTTGTTTTCATTTCTTTTGAAGACCTTTTTTTGTTAAAGTTTTTCCAACCTGTTAGTTGGCAAACCTTATATTTTTATTTCAGATTTGGGGTTAAACTAATTGTTACTGTTTTTCCTATTATCCCTTTTAAGATTATTCAAACTGGGTACTTAAAATTTAGTTTGGGTTTTCAACATACGTTTTCTTTAATTATTTTTCTGCTTTTTGTCTTTGCTTCTTACTATTTACGTTTTTCATTTTGTTTTGGTTCCCTAGTTTATCTTAACTTGATTTTCTTTAGTTTAAGCTTTTAATTTAGCTTACACAGAAAAATAATAATCCGGCACAGCTTTCAAAGTTTTCCTGAATTAAAGTTGGAATTATAAATAAAACAAAATGAGTCAAAGTTCCAAAACCGGTACTATCAGAAAGAAGGGTTCAAGGTCTTCAGCCAGGTAACATCCTGACGAGCAAGAACGCTTGCTTTATAGTTTAAGCCCACTGGATCCCGATAGTCTACAATCGACTAGTAACAACCCACCTAGATCCAATTCTACCTTAGCTTCAAATCCAACTAACAACCTAAATACTCCTAATAAGACTCTTAATGATCTTCAATCACGTCCAAGATTAGAACTTACTCCACTAGTAAACAATAATAACCAAATTCAAAATCCAATCCAAAATCAAATTCAAAATCCAATCGTAAGTCAAGTTCAAAATCAAATCGTAAATCTTATTCAAAATCAGGGTCAGCAGCAAGAATCCTTTGATACTATGGATAATAGTTTGGGTCTAGCACCACTTAATAGGTCAGTGGAATCTGAGTCGATCAGAGCTCCGTCTTACAGCAGTCTGAGTAACTTAGGTGCAGCTTTCGTGGATCTTGACCACAGTATCCAAACTGTTCCAAACGAATAGATAATAGATAACACTAACGAAAAGGTTAGCAATACCAATTCGGTACCTAATTATCTGAGAGCCTACGTGAATTTAGCTATAGTGAATGCCTTTTCATCCTTTACGGAATCGATGAAATCGGATATTTCTGAAAGTATAAAGAAATACATCAAAGACAATTTAGTTAAATTTCTCGGCGAAATAAACTCCACAACACGATCCTTGAGACTCGAAGAACCGATTCTGAATTCACGATCAAGCTCAAAAGATGTTAGAAAACCGTCACCTCAGTACCCACAGCAACAACATTCACAGCGGCAGCATTCACAACAACACCGTTCGGTACAGCACCAGCAAAATTCTCAACCTCAACGAAACTCCCATAAGCAACTGCAACCACAATCTTCACAAAACCCTAGCTTCCAACAGTATTTCCTTCAAAACTTTCAGCAGAACCAATCTTTACAAAATGCTACTATTCTAAAACAACTACAAAACAAAACTAACCTAAATATACAACAGCTACAGAGTCACAATCACACCCCCCAACAAAGTTTTCAAAATGTTCCATATCCCCAACTGCTTCCACAGAATCTTCCTTACCAACAACATCAACAGCTCAAACAAACACGAAATCTGAATTTGCAAAGTAATTTCTCAGCATTTTCACAACCCTCGAATGTGTTCCAACCTATTAGTAATTCTGAAATACAACAACCGACAAATTTTCCTCAAACTCAGCCGGATGTAGATAACTCGAATGAAGAAAGAAAAAAAAAAAAAAAAAAAAACCTAAACAATAGAAGTTATATTGTTTTTGTTTTTATTTTAGTGGACTGTATTGAATGAAATTCAATAAAAAGTATTTAAGCGACCTTTAGTCCAATGCGTTTCGGTCCTGATAACAATTACAGTGGACCTCATCAGTTAGAGCTGTAATTGTTACCTTTCTAAGACGCAACATTTTAGTCAATGGCTACCGACGTTTATAAAATTTACAGCATAAACACACTGCAAATTATATTTTTCTAGGGGAACATGGTTACATTCAGACACCTAGATATAGATATAGATATTATGCCCGTGGTCTGGCGAAGGTAATAAAGAAAGAAAAAAAACCTAAACAATAGAAGTTATATTGTTTTTGTTTTTATTTTAGTGGACTGTATTGAATGAAATTCAATAAAAAGTATTTAAGTGACCTTTGGTCCAATGCGTTTCGGTCCTGATAACAATTACAGTGGACCTCATCAGTTAGAGCTGTAATTGTTACCTTTCTAAGACGCAACATTTTAGTCGATGGCTACCGACGTTTATAAAATTTACACCATAAACACACTGCAAATTATATTTTTCTAGGGGAACATGGTTACATTCAGACACCTAGATATAGATATAGATATAGATATTATGCCCGTGGTCTGGCGAAGGTAATAAAGGAAGAAAAAAAAAACCTAAACAATAGAAGTTATATTGTTTTTGTTTTTATTTTAGTGGACTGTATTGAATGAAATTCAATAAAAAGTATTTAAGCGACCTTTAGTCCAATGCGTTTCGGTCCTGATAACAATTACAGTGGACCTCATTAGTTAGAGCTGTAATTGTTACCTTTCTAAGACGCAACATTTTAGTCAATGGCTACCGACGTGTTCCCCTAGAAAAATATAATTTGCAGTGTGTTTATGCTGTAAATTTTATAAACGTCGGTAGCCATCGACTAAAATGTTGCGTCTTAGAAAGGTAACAATTACAACTATAACTGATGAGGTCCACTGTAATTGTTATCAGGACCGAAACGCATTGGACTAAAGGTCGCTTAAATACTTTTTATTGAATTTCATTCAATACAGTCCACTAAAATAAAAACAAGAACAATATAACTTCTATTGTTTAGGTTTTTTTTTCTTTCTTTATTACCTTCGCCAGACCACGGGCATAATATCTACATCTATATCTAGGTGTCTGAATGTAACCATGTTCCCCTAGAAAAATATAATTTGCAGTGTGTTTATGCTGTAAATTTTATAAACGTCGGTAGCCATCGACTAAAATGTTGCGTCTTAGAAAGGTAACAATTACAGCTCTAACTGATGAGGTCCACTGTAATTGTTATCAGGACCGAAACGCATTGGACTAAAGGTCGCTTAAATACTTTTTATTGAATTTCATTCAATACAGTCCACTAAAATAAAAACAAAAACAATATAACTTCTATTGTTTAGGTTTTTTTTTCTTTCTTTATTACCTTCGCCAGACCACGAGCATAATATCTATATCTATATCTAGATGTCTGAATGTAACCATGTTCCCCTAGAAAAATATAATTTGCAGTTTGTTTATGCTGTAAATTTTATAAACGTCGGTAGCCATCGACTAAAATGTTGCGTCTTAGAAAGGTAACAATTACAGCTCTAACTGATGAGGTCCACTGTAATTGTTATCAGGACCGAAACGCATTGGACTAAAGGTCGCTTAAATACTTTTTATTGAATTTCATTCAATACAGTCCACTAAAATAAAAACAAAAACAATATAACTTCTATTGTTTAGGTTTTTTTTTTCTTTCTTTATTACCTTCGCCAGACCACGGGCATAATATCTATATCTATATCTAGATGTCTGAATGTAACCATGTTCCCCTAGAAAAATATAATTTGCAGTGTGTTTATGCTGTAAATTTTATAAACGTCGGTAGCCATCGACTAAAATGTTGCGTCTTAGAAAGGTAACAATTACAGCTCTAACTGATGAGGTCCACTGTAATTGTTATCAGGACCGAAACGCATTGGACTAAAGGTCGCTTAAATACTTTTGATAACTCGAATGTTTATAGTGAACCGTTGTCGAATCCATATCCCCCTGTAAACCCTAATTTTGTCAAAGTTTACCCAGAATATATTAGGTTCGACAGGTGGGGTTTGAGATTTGAAGGAAACCCCGAAATTTTGACAGTCGAAGATTTTATCTTGCAAGTGGAACTTCTTCAATCTTTGTATGGGTGTCCGTGGACCGAGATATTAAAACAATTTCATCTGTCTCTCACAGGAGATGCTCGCGATTGGTATTGGGACTTCCAAAAATCTAATTACCGCCGGGACTGGTAAACTCGTCTATCCAATGGAAATTTTCTCGATCGATCAACTCAGATTCGCCTGTAAGGAAGCTAAGAACGCTTTCCCACTCAGAGAGCATTCTAATTCCATTAGGTATCACAGGCCACCTCAAAAATTCCTAAATAACGAACTTAATTATAATGAAGAAGATCAAAACCCACTTGAAGATAATATATCCGCTATGCAATACATTAATAATAATAGGCCAAGACCCGCCAATAAAGTCCTTACTTGCTGGAATTGCAAGAATAGTGGACATTTGTATTGGGAGTGCCCTTCACCTCAACAAAATAGCTTTTGTTTTAAATGCGGTGAAGAAAACTTCATAGTTGCGAACTGTCCCAAGTGTAAATCGAAAAACGGTCAGAAGAGCGCGATTACGACAGGGGAGTCGCTTTCGAAGCAACACCCCGAAACTACGAAAACACAAACTACTTAGAAAAACTATTACCGAGGGAGGGTGATGAAAAAAGGGTTACAATTTTGAAAAGGGAAAATATAGAATTAGAACAAAATAGAAATGACATTAAATTAAGTTGTAGAAAACCTTTACATGTAAGAATTAATAATTATAATAAAGCTAGAGAAAGAATCTTTAAAGTTAGTACAGTTAGAACGGTTAGTAGCAAAATACTTAAAGCTAGACATAGATATAAGTTAAGAAAACAATTAAAATGCAACATATTATCCACTATTATCGATGTATCTGGAGACCCCAGGCCGTATGCCAAATTAAAAATAGCTGACAAAGAAGTTTAAGGCTTGCTAGATAGCGGTGCAAGTGTCAGTATACTTGGCAAAGGATGTAGAAGTTTCATAAATGAACTGAACGTTCAAATCTCTCCTTTTACATCTAATGTCAAAACGATGAAAAAATGATGAAAAAAAAACAGTCAATCATTGGTAGAATCGAATTAGACGTTCAATATAAAAGCACGATACGAAACATCACCTTTTACCTTGTTCCTAGGATCAGAAAATGTATCTCGGTGTCGATTTCTGGAGAGCATTCAACCTTGCGCCTGGAATAGTCAGCGAAATGTCAATAACGGATGCCAAAGACACTCTAAATACTCACCAATTGTCTCCAGAGCAACAAAAGAGATTGGACGCTGTCAGTCAAAAGTTCCGCTGTTACACTAGATACGGCCTCGGAAAAACGACGCTTGTCGAGCATGTCATCGAGACCGGGGAGGCGGCTCCTATAAAGCAGCGTCACTACCCTGTCTCTCCAGCGATACAAGCCCTTATGTATGCAGAGATAGACAGAATGTTGAGCCTTGGAGTGATTGAGGAGAGCGAGAGCCCTTGGAGTTCGCCAGTGGTCCTGATCCAGAAACCCGGCAAAAATCGTCTGTGCATAGACTCACGTAAGCTGAACTCCGTCACGAAAAAAAAAGCCTATCCGCTCCCAAACCTCGAAGGTATCTTCAGTCGTCTTCGTGATACTATTTTTATAAGTAGTATCGATCTCAAAGACGCATTTTGGCAAATACCGTTGGACGAACAGAGTAGGGAAAAAACTGCTTTTACGATACCGGGACGGCCCTTGTATCATTTTACTGTCATGCCCTTTGGTCTGTGTAATGCGGCGCAGAGGTTATGTCAGTTGATGGACAAGGTCATTCCCTCAAGGTTAAGGGACCGTGTCTTCGTATATCTCGATGATCGTCATTGCTCCAGATTTTGAGACGCATATCGCTCTGCTAGATGAAGTAGCCATATGCCTCAATAAACCCGGCATCACCATCAACGTAACAAAGTCCAAAGTTTGTTTTAAGGAATTGAAATACCTGGGCTTCATTATTGGTGGTGAGAATATCAAAACCGATCCTGCCAAAGTCGAGGCGATCGAAAACTTCCCGGTTCCGAAAACGACAAAACAGGTTCGCAGGCTGCTTGGTCTAGCAGGGTGGTACCGTAGGTTTATTCGGGAATTTTCAACCTTGACGGCTCCAATAACGGACACTCTGAAAAAAAGCAATCAGAAATTTAAAATGACAGAAGAAGCTCTGGAGGCATTTGAGAAATTAAAGAAGGCCTTGGCGGAGGCTCCTGCACTAACGCATCCGAATTTTAGCAAGCGTTTTTACATTCAGTGTGATGCGTCTGACACCGGCGTAGGGGCGGTGCTTTTCCAGAAAAACGACGCCGAGGAAGAAACACCGCTTTCATTCTATTCGCAAAAGTTGAGCAAATGTCAAAAAAATTATAGTGTTACGGAGAAAGAATGTTTGGCCGCCGTATTAGCTATACAGAAATACAGACCTTATGTCGAAGGAATTACCTTCACGGTCATCACCGATCATTCAAGCCTTAAATGGCTCATGAGTCTTAAAGACTTGAATGGAAGACTTGCGCGATGGAGTCTGCAACTCCAAGCTTTTTCGTTCGATATCGAACACCGTAAAGGTAGTCTAAATGTTGTTCCTGATGCGTTATCTAGAGTCTACATGGAAGTTGATAGTATTGACTTAGAAAATATTGTACCGTTAATCGATCTTCAATCAAAAGAATTTGAATCTGGGGAATATAAAAGTTTACTAAAAACAGTAAAAGAAAATCAAGACCGACTACCAGATTTGAAAATTGAAGATAACTTTGTGTATTAAAGATCCTTTCAGTCAAGTGAAGATACCACTACGGTTGAACACACCTGGAGATTGTGGGTACCGTCGGGTCTCACTAACGACATAATTGTTCGTGCTCATAATCCACCCCAAGCTGCTCATGGTGGAATAGCAAAAACACTTCATAGAGTTCGAGAATATTTTTATTGGCCGAACATGACAGTCCAAATTCGCAAATATATAGCGAAATGTACCACATGTATCCAATGTAAACCATTGTTGTGGCTATTGACGGGCCAGACATGGAATAGGGGTTTGGCTCTGTTTGTACTAGCAATGAAGCAGAGGCACTGCATTTGCCACACCACCCTTTTGTTGCAGTTTTGTGATGCCAGGCGCAGCACACATTGTTGCTCGTTTGAGTCAACTGTGTGGGGGTAGGCTTCGAGGATGCCAAGTCGTGGCTGCTAATTGAAGTGGATGAGGATCCTGTTGTTGGGTTGTTGATTCTCCTGGTGCAGTTGTGTTGGGCCTAGAAAAACAATAATTAAATAAAATAAATGAAATTTAATAAAAAAAAATAAATGCGATTGAATTCATTTTTCTTTACCCGTGTTGTTTTGGTGTTGACAGTTGTTTGACATTAGACGTTCCAAGATTATTTCAATACCATTCCGTATTTCTGGTTGTTACGTGGAATAAATTCCAATTTCAGACCCAGGGATGTCCTGAGGTAGTCGAAATTTTCAAAGTCGGATTTACACGGTAGTACAGTTTTGTACGGACGATGGTGTTTCTGTATATTTGTCATTTTCTTGTCATTATGACTACAGAGCGGCAGTTTAAATTCATTTAATGGTGTGACGTTAATGAATCGGCTTGGTCCGTAACTTTGCCACTCCTCTCTTTTTCTTTTTTTTGTTGATGTCGGAATTAAGGACAGTTTTGTCGCCCGTGTGAACCCGGCACGGATTGGCCTTAGGAAAAGCCTAGGTGGTGGACAGTGGACTTAGCTAATGATTCGTTTCGTTCCGAGGCGAATTTTCGGGCCGGGAGGAATCGAAATGCTATCGTCGCTATCCTATCTTCTTCTTCAAAGTTATTTTGACCACCACCCAGTTCAGACGCTCCGCAAAAACAAAAAAAAAGGAACTCAAGCCAGAGTCTCTATCGCAAATTGTTTAGCCAAAATATATACGATATATATAATATTTAATTGGTAAAGTAGTATTTAATAGTCAGATTATCGGTAGTAAATAAAATACAAGTGTTCCCTTATTTAGAGAAAAAAAAATAGAGTCGTGGTGGTGGCAAGCCCCGTTATTTTTCTTTGTGGTCCGTTTAAGCGGAAAATTTGCAATCAGCAGATTCATTGCAAAATTTTCTTTATATCTTCGTTGTCGAATTCAAGGTGAGTTCATTTATATGTAAGCTAGTGAGCTAAATTTATAAAAAAGAGAAAAAATGGCAAAATGGGTATGAAAATGCATATAATCACGTGTTATATTGAGTAACTGGATCGCATAACGTAATTTTATACCTCATTTTTAGCCTACTCCAAGTCCAAGAGCATATGTACAGTACTAAACGGTAACATCATTTATTTTTAACAGGATTTACTGGATCTAAGGTCCTCGTGTTTAGCCTGATACTGCATACATCGTTTCATTTATGATTTTTATGAATCGAAATAAATTCAAACGCCACCTGCGGATTCATTTCTCCATTTTCTTACAGGGGGGTAAGTCATTAATTTCTTAAGTATACCCTGTTAGACGAATCTAAATATTATACATATAACATAATTACCTTTTCCTTTGAAATAACTATTTCCTTTTTTTTATGGTATTTATCAGGGTCTTTAAAGCCGGCGATCAACGACCATAAAACTGACGTCGTGATCGCCCCCCTTCATTTTTTGCAAGGTGATAACCACATTAGCCTAATTAAAAATTCAAGAACGCTTCAAGAACAACTATATTCAAGAACGCATCAAGAACAATTATATTCAAGAACGCCTCAAGAAGTATTACTATTATATCGATACAGGGTGGTTACCGAGTTCAAAAATAAAAAAAAAAAAAACTTGAAAGAATATATTTCGATTTATTTAAAAGTTTATTAGTTTGTATAAAATTTGTTAAAATTTAACGTAAATTTCGTCATCAGTGCCTAGTAAAGAGGAATCTTTGTCCGCGACCTTTGATACCAGTTTTTTTTTGGTTTTTGTTTGTGTCATTTGGTGAGACACACATAGTTTATTTCCTCTTATTCTTAGTTAATTGTGGGACTCGGGTTAGGATAGTCATACTACCCTCATTGAGCTCAATCCAGGTAGGGTGGCAATATCTCCCCTTTGAGTGTTCCCTTTAGTATTTCTTTTGTTGATTCAAGGTCGAATCTGATTCATAAAAGGGGAAGCAAAATAGCTCACCAAATTAAAAAAAAAAATAATTTTTCTAGTAAGAACACTTATGAGGATTCTTTTAGCATTCCTTGATACTAGCCCATTTCTTTTTTTTGTTTGCTTACTTATTATTGTAATTTATAAATCTTTTGATTATCTAATTCTAATGCATAATTATAAGAAAAAGTCACAATTTTCATATTTCGTTATACTCGGTTTGTTTTGTTTTAAATAAAAAAAAATATTTTTTTTTGTAAATCGCACCAGTATGGTGAAGTTACTATTTTTTATTCAAGCGCATAGCTTGATGATGTGCTGAGTTATTCTTTTCAGGGGATACTGATGGTGACAAAATGATTCGGTGGAAGAGGTGAGCGATGTCAAAATGGTGAGTACAGAGTATAAGGGGGGGGGTCAAAAATCGGCCAACGACCCCCAAGGTAGGGAGGGATGAGCCTCGTCGAATAACATCTCGACGCCCTCTAGTGGCAATGTCCGTCCGCTTTAATAGTTTTCTGTTTTGTGTTACTTTTGGATCCGTTTTTTTTTTTTCGCTTTTGGCATGTTTAAAATGTTTTAGGCTGATTCTTTGTGTTTGTGGACAAGATCCCACACCGTGTCCGACGAGCTAGGCCCGTGCACTGACAAGCATGCCAGTCCACAGACATGAAAGCAACACAGTTATTTGGTTCAAACTCAACCCACCAGTCTATTACACCATCTAACCAAATTTTACGTCCCCCTATATCTAATGTGTACAGCTCGGATCGTCCGTTTCAAAAGCTATATGTCGATTTTTTAGGTCCGTACCCACGATCTAAGTCTGGTAATAGTTTCATCTTTGTTGTCCTTGATCACATGTCCAAGTTTGTCCTTTTGAAGTCATTACGAAATGCCAAATCTTCAATGTTCAATGTTTTCCATATTTCCAAAACAGTTTGTGGCGAAAGAATTTCAACGCTTTTTGCAGACCCTATGGAATCCGACATTTCAAAACAGCAAATTATTCACCTCAATCGAATGCGTCGGAGAGAGTGAATCGCACTCTTCTTGCCGCCATTCGATCATATCTTAAAGATGAACAGCGAGATTGGGACCTGCATTTGAGCGAAATTGCATGTGCACTTAGAAGTTCCGTTCACACTTCGACAGGTGTATCACCATATTTTGCCCTTTTCGGTATAAACATGATGACACACGGTAATTGTTATGAGCTTGCGCAAAATTAAACTCTGTCGAAGATGGTGAGCTTATGACCCTTTCCCGTCAAACTAGACTACAATGTATGCGAGATAAATTAAAGCTTACATAGCGGAAGCTGGTGAGAAAAGTGCTCGAAAGTATAATACTCGTACTCGCGATATTCAATTTGTACCTGGACAAGAGGTATTCCGAAGGAACTTTGTCCTAAGTGACAGTTCAAAATACCTCAAATACCAAAGTTTGTTAAATGTAGAGTCGTTAAAGCTGTTGGAAAAAACCTATACAAATAAGAAAACTTGTCTGGTAAAGCTATAGGTGTCTATCATGCTAAAGATATTAAACAATAAGTGTAGTTAAAATGTATCTTTGTTTATTATCTTAACAACTTCCTGTTATTAAGGTATTTATGTAGTTATATATGTAGGTATACAGTTGTGTATTATTCCACAAGTTATTATCTTTACTTATTTTATTTACGAATCTTATCTAATATCTGTTTCCATAGAGATTTATATATATATGTATATTAATTTATTAATTATATATTAAATCAGTGAAGTCCTTCTGACCTGTGATATCTTTCATTGTTTCAAGCTTTCCTTGAGACAATGAAATTAATCCAACACTGTGATATTTTATTTATTTATTTATATTAGGTTAAGTTTGCAATACTAGTGTTAAGTTAGTTTAAGTATAGTCAAATTATTCATTTATTAATTAATATATTTATTTATTTATTTATCTATATATTTATTTATTTATTTATGCATTTATTTATTAACTTATTTATTCATTTATTTATTTATTTATACATGTGTTAACTTTTTGGTTCACTTATTTATTCGTTATCTACATTTGTTATATTATTAATTCACCTCTTAGTTAGTTAGGTTATTTTTTTACCTTTCTCATTTATTTGTCATCCAATTAATTTATTTTGTTCATTAGTTCCTTTAATTTACTTATGTGTTAATTTATTTATTTATTATTCTTGTTCATATATTTACTACCCAGTTTACCTGAAAATCAATTCCATTTGTCTTCATATCTTCAGCATGATTTTAACAGTAAATTAAATTCGTCTCATCGACAGCAAAAGTTATATACTTCCCACCAAAAATCCTTATTCTTATGTCTATGCAGTTTTTATTTGTTTCGAACCGCCTAAAATACCCCATTACAGACCCTTTTTTGGCTACCTTTCAATTTTAATCATACCTACCTGCTGTTAATTTCGCAAATAAACGCAAACAAAAAACTTCGTATATATTATCTGAAGGGCAGAACATACACCTTGCCCGGCTTGTGAAGTAGGTTCTTCACCACACTATCGAGTTTTATCGTTTCAATAATTTTGAAGAAAAAGTAAATCACCAACACTTAAAGTTTAACTATATGCAAATGGTAGCAAGCAAAACGAATTGCCCGGCTGGTGAGGGTTCTTCAGCACGTCACTCATTAGCATCCAGTATTCACAGTAAATTATCCCGTGAACATTCAAAAAAAAATAAAACTACCCTCTTTATAGTTTATAGGTAGATTGATATACCCTGACGCTGGAAAATGTCGTGATCGTGAAGTGAACTAGGTATATAGGTCAAATCCGATAGCAACATTATTAGCTGAAGTAGTATATCAGAAATTAGGCTAACACATGAATCTATATAAAGTCAAAATTATATGCCTTTATTCTTACTAATACCTACTTTTACCAAAATTATAAAGATGGTGTTGAAGATGATATTTAAAGGAGAAAACTCTCCATTAGTAGGATGTTTCAAAACGAAACATCGGTGACGGTGGGTTCACTCTTCTCAATGTCGCCAGGTTCTCATTCTCGAAAAGTGTTTTGTTACGCGTACCATAAACCTAAATTGTTGTTTTGTTGATGTGCTTCGCTACTGGCACTGATGTTGGAGTATTTCGATACATCTGAAATAAGGTTATTTGTTAATTACAATCCGTAATTAAATTAGTATAAAATTTAACTTATCCGTTTGTTGTTGTTTATGATTTAGCTGCCGAATGAAAATACACACCGCCATTGTATGATTTTATTTTGATTTTGGTTGACTGGTGTCTGTCATTTGTCATTTTCCGTGAAGACTTTTGGTTGATTCCGTTCAGACAGCAATCTATAAGACGATCTGGCCTTGTTCACGACGTATCGTCCAGCGAGGTATGCTATAAAGTTGCTAGTAACTTGTATATCAATTTCTGTGCAACCATTTCGAAATTCGGGATTGAGCTATCACCTAAATCGCTGTATAGGAGACGAAAAAGTTGATTTGCTGTGAGTTTGTTGCTGTTTTGGCGCAAACCAGCAGATGTTTACCGGATTTCGATTCTATCCAAATTAATCTCCACATGTAAACCTGAAATATAAATGTTTACTCACCTGAACGCCCCACAGGAAAAGGTTAAAATTATCTCCAGGTGTCGTGCGTGACGATAGGGAGAAACTGGTTCGTTCAACACCATGAAATCCAACGACGTGTCTGATTTTGATTGGATGGCGAAACAAAATGTCCGAAGATTTTTGGTAGTGCTGCGGATTGAAGCGAGATGGTGGGTTATGCAATGTCATTTTGGAATTGATCTGCACCTAGTGAAGTTGTCCCTAAAATAAATTCTCACAAAACATTCTACAAGTTAGTAATTTATAAGTTAACTTATTTGAAAAACACGTTTTAGTGTCTCCAACGTAATTTCGTTTTGGAACAATCCCGCACAATTAAAACAGTAAGTCATCCTCCGGGCAAAAAGAAAAAAAAAAAAGAATTTTAAAGAAATTTTCTTGGACGCTCTGAAATGTACCCATATATTTATATATATATGTAGGATATAAAGAAATATAAACAGTTTTTATACACTATAATAGTTAATATATTGTCTTTATTAAACAGTCGTTTTGGTTTTTATTTACTTTACTTTTCTTTGACTTAATTTAAACAGAAATATACTTCAGACCGCCGTCGTCGTATCGCGCGTCGTTACCTTACTTCTTGTCGTCGTCGTAGCTATTCTTGAACTCCCTTCTGTGTTTTTTCGCCGTCGCTTAGACAAGATCCCATACCATCAACCTTCGCATGAGTCGATACCAGGCAAGAGCCCTGGTGGCCCAACTCCATAGGCAGCCAACCCCTACCACTCCTCCCAGTAGCAGCAGAATCTTGATGAATCGATTTGGTATGCTTGGCATTGTTTTTGTTTTGTTCTCCTCCTTACGATGTGCATGGCTATTTAAATGCATTGAATTAGGTCATGTTTCGTCGGTCGTTGTCATTGCTGGATATTTGGATCTGTTCAGTGCATTGACCGGTGGTGTATGTTTGCTGTTCCATTCTTATCTATCGTCGTGGGTGTATGGTTGCTATTTATCGCCGCGGTGGTGACAGGTCGTATTCCGTCCAGTGGAATGTGCTGATGTTTATTTTGCTTCTTGATCATGACGACGGTCTGAAAGTATAGTATCTGCGTTATCTAATATACAATAATATACTCTTATTAAATACTTAGCTTTATGTTATTACTCATCGATCCCACATTCGGCCATCCTGGAATTATCGACTGTCCTCAGGCGATGTCATCTTCATCTTCGGAGTCATCCTCGTCATCTTCCTCATCATCTTGTATCCATGGCTTCATGTAATCTGCCGATGTGCTAGTTATGTTGGGCCCCTCATGTTGACCCACTTTCTTCACTTCATATCTTTCATTTCTCTTTACTTTCGTCACCTCGTATGGTCCCAAGAAACTGGCATGTAGCTTCAGCCCAGTTCCAAACTGTGTTCTCTTGATGGCGACAAGATCGTTCACCTTATACTCATGTGCCGCCTTCCGCTTTTTGTTATATGTTCTTTGATTCTCAGCTTGAACTCTGCTTATCTCGTCCTTTGCTGCCTTTCTCATCTCGTCTCGATTCGTTTCGAAGTCATCCAATATAACGTCTTCTAGCAGCTTCCTTATCTCCAGATCCTCCGCTCGACGCATGGTTGCCCCAAACATCAATTGGAAAGGACTCCTCTTTGTACTTCGTGACACCGTTGAGTTGATGGCTCGCTGGACCTGTCCTGCGTGTTGGAACCATTTCGTGGGGTCTGCTACTGCTACCTTTGACAGCACTTCAATAACTATTTTATTGATCCTCTCAACCTGCCCGTTGCCCCTTGGTACTCCAGTTGTTGTTAATACGTGATGAATCCCTCTTTCGTCACAATATTCCTTGAACGCGTTTGCCGTAAACGCGGCGCCTTTATCAGAAATCAGTCGGGTTGGGTTCCCGAATGTTTCACTCTGCAGGTCTAATCGTTTTATTGCCTCTTCGCACTTCGTTGTCTTCACTGGATATATCCACGTGAACTTCGTAAACGCATCCACGTGTCTCATTGACGTGACCGCTCGGTGTATAACCTTCATGGTGTATTCTTGTAGCATGATCGCCCATCTTGCTACTCGCGGACATAAGTCTCTCTTCTTCATCGTAGCCTCGAATGCTTTGCAGTCCGTCATAATTGTGAACTCCATCCCTAGGAGGTACACTCTCAGTTTTTCTAAACACTTCATTATCGCCAGTACCTCGAGTTCGTAGCTTGTAAATTTCCTCTCAGATCGGCTGGTCTTGAAACTCAGGAAGAACGTTGGGTGGAAATGTCCATCATCATGTTTCTGCAGCAGCGCCCCTCCATATCCTTCTATGCTGGCATCCGTATGGAGTTCTGTGGGCAAACATGGATTAAATAGTTTCAAAACTGGCTCACTGCAAAGACAAGATTTAAGTTCATTAAATGCAATCATTTCTTTTTCACCCATCCCAAATTTATTTTCTTTTCTTAAGAGATCTGACAAAGGTTTCGCTATCCTGGAGTAATTTAGGACGAATTTCCTAAAAAACCCAGTCAGTCCCAGAAAACTTTGTATCTGCTTTACGTTTCTCGGTACCGGAAACTTCTGTACTGCTTTTACCTTCTCCTCTGATGGCTTTATGCTTCCATTACCTATAACATGCCCTAAAAACTCTACTGACTGTGATAGGAAATTACATTTTTCCCATTTTATCTTCAATCCGTACTCCTCGGCCACCCTTAGCACAACCTTCAGTTTTTCCAATGCCTCGTCTTCGCTCTTTGCAAATATGATGATATCGTCCACATATATCAACAAATATTTTTGTAGCACCAGCTCCCGGAAAATTTGGTTGACGAACCTCTGGAATGCAGCCGGTGAGTTACATAGCCCAAATGGTACCTTAAGAAATTCATATTGCCCATCTGGCGTTACGAATGCCGTATATTTTCTGCTGCCCTTTGCTACATCTACGTGGAAAAATCCATCTTTTAAATCTAAAGTGATAAATACCTTTGCATCATGAAGTGGTTCGAAAACTTCCTCCATGACCGTCATGGGGAACCTGTCCTTCATCATTTTCTTGTTTAGCTCCCGGTAATCGATGCATAGTCTATACTTTCCATCCTTCTTCTTCACTAGGACTATCGGGCTGGCATACTCTGATCGACTTGGAACTACGACTCCATCATCTATCCACTCTTTTACCTGTTTATTTACTGCATCTCTTTCTGGAATCGCTAGTCTTCGTGCCTTACGGAAAACTGGGATATCGTCTGTTAACACAATGTTCATCTCGATGCAGGACCTTGCGAGACTTTTCGGCCTATTTGCATCTACGATATCGTTCACTGCTTGTCTGTACTCTTCGTTTCCTACTTTCCACTTTGAATCATCGTCTCTTTCCTGGCACCATTCGATTTGAAAAATGTCGTTCTCCTCCAGATTGTATCCTTCCTTCATACTTTTTTCCTCGTCTATCTTCTTGACTATCCTAATTTTTCCGCCGCTGATAACTAACTCAACATTTCTCAAAAAATCTCTTCCGAGCAGTATCTCATCTGGAATCCACCGATCTGGTACAACCTGAAATCGATTCAAATATTTTTCTGTTCCAACCTGCACTTCTAACACACATGAGCCTAGGGTTTTCCGAGGGCTGTCTCCAAACCCTTTCAACATCATTCCCGGTAACTGGGGTTCGGCTTCACTTATCTTCCCTTGGAATGACTTATGGATTATCGAAACGTCGCTTCCATTGTCCACGAAAGCGTAATATGTCTTACATTTCACAATTATTGGAATGTGCCGCTCGTCTGATTCGATGCGATTTACATGACTAATCCCTCTTGAGGTCGAAGGTGTTTCATTCTTTACTGGGCAATTTGGTGATATATGCCCGAACTGGTTGCATTTGAAACAACGTGTTCCCTTCCCCTTATCTGGACAACTAGTAGCTATATGCGACTTCGACCCGCAGTTGTGTCACCGTCTCCCTTGTCCTGTTTGTCCTGTCTGTCCTTCTTTACCAGGAGGCGTCGATGATTTACCGCCACCACTATTGCTCTTGCTGAATCCTTGTTGCGTTGGCATAAATCTTTTCATTTGCTGGTAGTTCTCCATTTTTTTCTTCAGTTCTTCCAATGTTGTGGCTTCGTACAGGATCATTTTATTATAAATGGAATCTGTGAATATCGTTCCACTGACATACTGTAGCAATGTCCTCGAAGTCTTTTAACCATACCGTCAAGCTTTTTCCCGCTTCACCCGAAAAGTGTTCCAGGGAGTCCTCCACATCCCTGAACACGAAATTGTTGGCCCTTTCATTAGCCATCGTAACTTCGTCCACGCCTTCTTCGTCTTCTTCTCGATCCGCTTTTGGAATTTCTTCTTTGTCCCCTTCTATCTCGTTATCTTCACCCTTCTCTATTACTATTCTGATTTCGCTTTCAGTAATGTTTTCGAATGCCTCTCTTATCCTGTCCACCAAGTCAGTTTTTAGGCGGTACCGGTACGACAAATTCTTTTGCTGTAAAAACTTCTGTAATTCGCGTGTGGTGAAGGCTTGAATTAATTCATCCATCCATATCCTTTACACGAGACAAAGTTCTTCACAGTTTTCTTAACAAATCCTATAACACAGTTCTTCACAATTTTCTTAACGAATTTTTCTTAACGAATTCTTTACAACTTAACCAATCTTAACAAATCTTAACACAGTTCTTCACAATTTTCTTAACGAATCCTAGGGGACTTCTTTACAACTTAACCAATCTTAACAAATCTTAACACAGTTCTTCTCTTCTTAACTCTTTTCGAATCTTATCAAAAACCATTAACACTTCTTTTACCTCAAAGTTGTTGGGATATGAAAATAAATTTCCCGTAGAATCCCGGTTGAGCCCCCAAATGTAGGAAATAAAGAAATATAAACAGTTTTTATACACTATAATAGTTAATATATTGTCTTTATTAAACAGACGTTTTGGTTTTTATTTACTTTACTTTTCTTTGACTTAATTTAAACAGAAATATACTTCAGACCGCCGTCGTCGTATCGCGCGTCGTTACCTTACTTCTTGTCGTCGTCGTAGCTATTCTTGAACTCCCTTCTGTGTTTTTTCGCCGTCGCTTAGACAAGATCCCATACCATCAACCTTCGCATGAGTCGATACCAGGCAAGAGCCCTGGTGGCCCAACTCCATAGGCAGCCAACCCCTACCACTCCTCCCAGTAGCAGCAGAATCTTGATGAATCGATTTGGTATGCTTGGCATTGTTTTTGTTTTGTTCTCCTCCTTACGATGTGCATGGCTATTTAAATGCATTGAATTAGGTCATGTTTCGTCGGTCGTTGTCATTGCTGGATATTTGGATCTGTTCAGTGCATTGACCGGTGGTGTATGTTTGCTGTTCCATTCTTATCTATCGTCGTGGGTGTATGGTTGCTATTTATCGCCGCGGTGGTGACAGGTCGTATTCCGTCCAGTGGAATGTGCTGATGTTTATTTTGCTTCTTGATCATGACGACGGTCTGAAAGTATAGTATCTGCGTTATCTAATATACAATAATATACTCTTATTAAATACTTAGCTTTATGTTATTACTCATCGATCCCACATATATATACTTATATATATATATATGTAAGTACAATATTTTTGCGTATAATTCAATTCAAACAACCATAGTTCCGCTTTAAACTGTTTCCTTTTTTTGTTTAGGAATCAGGGTTTATATGAGCCTCCTCGAGTGGCTGAAAACGATAGTTGTGATCAATTCACAAAAACCTTTTTTTTGGATGTGGGTAGATGCATTACGGCACGTGCAAACTGTGTTGCAGCTAAACCTACATACTTATGTGTATATCTCAATTTCGGAGGGTGAGTTATAATTATTTTGACAAATATTTCACTCAGTTTATACCTACTCGTGTTAATTAAATGATTCCTAAATGTAGGTGATATAAAATGTTAATAAATTTGTGTTATTAATAGGGTTCTCCATACAGCGATCAAGGACTACTTACGTCATCGGAGTCCTGATCGCCCCCTCCTTTTTTTTAGGAACCAAGAACAGTTCCCGTAATTCAAGATTAATCAAGAACCTACTCAAGAACAGTTCCCGTAATTCAAGATTAATTAAGAACCTACTCAAGAATAGTTCCTGTAATTCAAGATTATCCAAGAATAGTTCCTGTAATTCAAGATTAATCAAGAACCTACTCAAGAATAGTTCCTGTAATTCAAGAATAGTTCCTGTTATTTAAGATTTATCAAGATTTATCCCGAAGTCATCTCAAGAGTGTTTTAGATGCAATTTACGAGGCACGATATTTATTATAAATTTTGTTGGTGTAATTCTGGGTTCGCTCATTCATATTCTTTCATTAAAAAAAACTTAGAGAAAAATCTCATGTCAAAGTATTAAGGAAGTGGCTTTATATTTCGGTTCCTAACTATAACAACGTGGTTTCTCCTAATTCGGTTAAGAGAATCAAAACAAATTAAAGTTATTAAGATATAGCAGACATATCACACAATCAGATTAGCTATCCGTTTTTGAGCTCGATTAGGCAGTGAATCCGATAGTGGCACAGACTGCAAATTTTTTTTTGTTTTTTTTTGCAACGATTTGAAGAGATTATAGCTGAGGAGGAGGAAGCACCATATTTGTTCGTTTATTAGAAAGAGAAATTTCCTAAATACTTAATAGATTTGTACTTATTATTACACTTAAATTTTTATTAGTTTCCATTTCTAGGTATTATATCATACATTTTAGACTGACCATTCTAGTTTTTTTTTTGTGTTTCCTTATGATTAGGAATGGTAAAGATTATAAAAAGAAAACAATGTTTAATTTCTTGAACCCTTTAGAGTCAATAAATCAAAGTGTAAGTCGTGCCATATGATGGTTGAAATTCTGTGTTTTATTCAAGCATATAGCTTGATGCCTTGCTAACTTTTGGATTTTCAGGGGATGCGGATGGTAACCAGATATCCAGAGATGGAAGTGAACTGAGCACATTAAGAAGAGGTGATTCTAGGTAGAAAGGGGGAATCATAACCTAGCCGCAGATTCCCAAGGCAGGGTGGGTAAGAGGCTTCGCTGATATCATCACAGCACCCTCTGGTGGTAATGTCCGTCCGTCAATTTCACTTTAAATCAATCTTAAATCGTTTTAAATTATTTGTTTTGCGAATTAATGGCATGATATGTGTTTTATAGTAAGCGAGTTTCGAATTGCATGGACAAGTTCCCACCCATTTCCGGCGAGCTCGAGCCGAGCGATGCCAGCATGCCAATACTTCGCTTTCGATACAATATTTTTTTTCAATCTATCAAGATTAGCAAACCCCTAACTTACTACAAGACCCACCTCCGTTGTGAAAAATACTTGTATTTAGTCCCTCTACTAGAATCCGTTATTATTTTGCGCCAACTATTCGCTTCCCTAATTCTTAATAGGTACATAGGTTTATAATTTTTTTTGTGAAAAACGACACATTTTCGATGGCTTCCCGATTTTGTTTTTCCCAAGGGCCACTCAAATAAAATGATGAGGATAAGTTCAGAAAACCATTAAGCATAAACTATGAGTTGCACACAGTGATTTGGCTAAAAATGTTAAAAACGATCCACTCTACTGTAGGTCTAGCCCACTTGAATTATTTGAGTGCAACGCTTTACGGTCTAGAATAGGATCTTAGCGCGAAAATGGTCGGCACGATTTTTTTGCTATATTTTTTTTTTTTTTTGTAAACCATTTTTATTTCAAACAAATATTTAAAACAAAAATTCATATGAAATAAGTTTAATTATTTTTTTCAACATTGAAAAATGACAAAATTACTTTTAAATGGATTTCCTTTTTAATTCTTTGTTAGATGACTTAAATTGAAACTAAAAACCATTGAATTGAAGCTAGTATTTTTAAAGTGACAGGGCGGTTTGTGTAGTAAATTTTAGGAATTTTCTAACGTTTTGAGAAATTGCTTATATATAGCACGAAACTATCTGTCGCATGTCAAATCAATGCGTCGTGGCATTTTGTATTTTCCTTTCCTAATCGGACACATCGAATGTAATTTGAATCTACGACGGAGTATGCGTTGCGGAGAATGTTCCGCTCCGACGGATACCTCGATAGAGTAGATTATCTTAATTAAAATACAAATTTAAATGAGTTCATTGATTTCAGATTTCCTTTAACAAACCGGAAATATTGAGAAAGTGGTTGCTTGCAATAGATATCAAAAACTTTGTTCCAAGTAAAGATAGCTTAATTTGCAGCGACCACTTTCACCAATCCTGTTTTTGGAAAACTAAAATCAGGACATTTTTAAAAATGAAGGATGATGCAGTTCCATATATTTATTTATTATTATTAAAATATTATGAATCTCCTATAGGTACGCGTCGTCTTGTTAAGATAATTGATAAAATCGAATTCTTGAGTACGAAAATTCATTTTGTTATAGTTTCTAAAACAATGAAATCGATTTCGATAAAAGTGATACACCAAAATTTCATTGCAGATTGAGCTCATTCAAAATGCTCATGTTTTAATAAAATTATTTATATTGAAAAATCTCTTCACTTTGGATACCTCAATCTTACTAATCCAAAATCTTGTTAAGTTTTCTTTTTAAATTAGCTACGCTACTACGTTTTCATTAAAGCCGAAATGAGGTTATTTCGGAATTTGGCAAAAAAGTTTTTTCTAATGTTATGTAACTTATATGAACTGTGATGTTAAGAAAACTTGTTTTATTATTGCAATCATGTTATTATATATTGTTGCCTTAATTATTTAATACTAGCATTTTTTACTGCTGTGATATTACACATAATTTTACATTTAACTAATTATAATTTTTATGTTGCATTGCTTTTAAAACCATTTACCTATTGATTATATGTGAATTTTTTTGTGTATTTTTGTAGTGCCTTACTTAACACATAATTGAATACCTTCACTTCAAGTGAATGGATTCAAATTCAATCGTATTTCAATAAAAAGTGCAAAAGAAAATAATTTTTGAATTTCTGGTATAAAAACAATATTATGAATAGCTGAGTGGCCAATTATTATGTTTTTTTTTATTTATTTGTACATTTTATTTTAAAATTATATGTGTTAAATTCAGATCTTGAAATGGTATTGTTTATAGAGCAAGTAGGAAATTATTGGTAAAAATTGCAATAAAAACTCAATTTAGCTAAAACCGTTGTATATGAAAATTATAGCAGTCTCATCAATATCGATTATCGACGACTGCTGAGTCACGTAGTGTCGAAATTTACCAACTTCTCTTAACACTTTGTTGAAGGAAGAAATTTCAAAGTTAAGGAAATCTTAAAACATTTACAATTATGTACTGCATAGCTCAGGCTTCCCAACAAAACGATTGTAAAACAAATTTCATTGTAAAGCTCTTTTTGTAGTTGAATAACATATGTATGTATTTTTATATTGTTTTTGTAAAAAAAAATAAAGGAACAAACAAAATTTAAAATTGGTTACAAAATAATAAATGATTTGCAGCCTCAGATATTTCTTAAATTGGCCACTTTTACAAATACATAAATAATCTTTTCCCAGCGTGCTTCAATGTCACCTTGATGTAGATTTTTCAAACTTTTAAACTAGAAAAAAAGATGAATTCATTATTAAACTGGAAGTTAATGGAAATAATATTCTGTATTATTTACTTTCTCATTGATATCAATGAAATCCAAAAATATTTGCCCTTGATTTGACCAGTTCGACACCTTTAAACTTTAATTTGAGGTTAAATTATCAAATTGGCTAAGAAGATCATGTAGATAGTCCATAATTTCTAAAAAAAAAGAAAGAAAATTTCATTAGATGAAAAGATTTTTGTTTTGTTAATTTTTACGAGGAAATCTCACCATTCATAACTGCATACGGAGCAATATGCTCAAAAATGATCACATGTGCTTTGGCCCACTCCAGCCATTTTTGCGGCACACCCAAAACGTTAGTAATATTTGATTCATCGTCTGTTATGGCTCATCATTCGACACAGATACGTATCGATATATATAGGTAATCTTGAATATGCTTTTCTCTTTTATATGGAGAAAATCAAACACTGACCATTTCTACAAGCCAGTTTTCTAATTTCGATGCGAAATCAACATACCTTTGGCGTTCGAGCATCTTAGAAAAGTGATAATAGTCGGGGGTTTCGAAAGTTTGCAAATGAAGTCAACTAAAAAAGGAGACAACATAAATTTAAAGTTGAGATTTAATTTGTGAATTATTCAAACACCTTAGCCTGAAGTCCATAAAGTCTGCAGTATGGTTTAAGGGACTTAGAAGGCTTTCCAGTGGATGATTACATTTTGAGTATAGCTGCAGAATGTGGTAGCGTAGGTCACAGAGCGGATGTGTTTCACTGTCGCCAATTGATTCTGTGTAGTGGTGACGGTGGCAAAAAGTAGAATTCGTCAGCTTCAAATGACTTCTCATAAGCTAGCAGGGCGTCAGTAATAGAGCAGGTTGAAGAGCAGAGATACCACAGTTGAAGCGGCTTCCTATTTGTAAAATACAAAAAGATACATAATCGGAGCTTCAAATTCAAATAATTATAACTTACCTCAACCTTAATCCACTCAATACCCTCAAGACAATTAATAGGTCCATGTGATGAGTCCATTAATGAGACTTCAGCTGACAACATAGGTATTATTAAGCTTTCAATGCTTATAAATGTATCTGCTTCAACTTTATGCCATGCAACCATTTGATGTTCCATTAATTGCATACATACAGGTTTTTATTTATCTGGGGTTGTTGTTAAAAGATTTTAAAACCAATTTCGTTTTTTTTTTGTTTGTTCACTAGAAGTTGCTATATTAATATTAAATGGTTTTAACCATTGAATAAATACACCCAGTTACTCAGAACGACGTCCAGCTTTAGAGGTGAATAGCAAAAACTAAATAGATGGTGACGGCGGCGTTGTGTGTACAAAAACCAATTCTCAAAAGGATATTTATTTATTAAATTGTTCCTTTTTGTTATTGAGTAACCATCACAATTTTCATTATTTCCTGTTGATTTCAAAAATGTTTGTAGGTATGTATGTATTTTTCTTTAGCGGGTTGTATTTTTATTTTTGTTGACATATATCTACATATGCCCTTCAAGCAAGCGAGCTCGTTTTCGGTCCGCAAACGTATCAAACAACGTATGGACGACTTCACATTCGGATCCAAATACGGATCGAAAAACTGCGTTTTGTGGCTCAAATTAGTATGGAAATTAGAATCACCACAGAGCCATTATGTGAATGTATTGTGAGAGAGTGAGTTTTTCAATTCACCATACTCGGAGAACCGAAACCAAATGGAATCTAAAACGGTTCCAAAAAAAAAAGAATGAATTGAGGCATACCCAAAACCCAATCCAAATGTATTAAAAAAAACTTCCCATCTAGTCCAGTTTCTCCATTGCCTACAAAAATAAAACACAGATTTTTTTCATTTCAAGAGTTTTTTTATTTATCATTCATAAAAGGTTTTCTAAAGACTATTTCGCACTAATAAACATGACATATAAATAGAAACTTGCATTTCTGATTAGAAATTTTTCAAAGTTTTAACAAGAAAAAAGAGATACAAAAGCAACCGTCTTCGCCACGCTACCTATAAAACTGAACTAAAAAAAAGTGGTGGGAATTAAGGCAAAATTATTGTAAACTTCGCCTATACTCTCTCTATTTCTCGGTGCTTAAAAAAAAAACTCGATTCTCGTTCTTTTTACATGCGTACACAGAAAATTTGTTTATAGGTGTGAGACACTCATTTTTTGTGGAGTCCCAAGTGAACCGAGAAATTTGGGGTCCGTGATTTTGCTTGAAGGGTGTATACATGATTTTTAAGCTACGGGCTACGCTGAATATTTTTTGTGCATATTTAAAAATAAAGAAAACTATTTTAGGAAGGATAAGTTGTTGGCAGTCTAGAGACAGTTTGTTCATTTTGATTATTTTTATCAAGTTAGGGGTTCAGTTTTGTTTTCTTTTTTGTATCATTCTGATAAATATATTTTTTGGCTTTCAGATTTGAAAATTTAAAATATATTAATAGATTTAGGTATCAATACAGTATGTTATATTTCTAACGGTATTGTTGCAAAATGAAAATATGTTTTTAACATCGTTTGATTTTTTTTACCTAAACTATTCGTACAAATTTACTTTTTGACATTATGAAAAATTATAAGCGTATTGTCTGTAAATTAGGTAGATTTCATTTTATTGCTTTTTTTTTTGTTTAAACGAAATTTTGTAATAACATAATTCGAAAAAAGTCATATGTAGATAGATAACGGTTATTCTTTTGATAAGAAAATAAAATAAGAATTTCAAAAATTGGTTTCAACATTAAAAAGCTATCACGCTTATATAATTTTTAAAATTTGATAAAATCACATTTTTAGATTTCCTGTTTCATGTACCTACATAGGTACCGAAAATAATTCTAAGCAGTTTTGCAAAGGGTAGCAATCCCCAGTTAATGGGAGGTGCATTGTTCAATTAATGTTGATAGCAAAAAATTAAGATACAAGTATCTACGCTTTAACCGATTTCCAAAAATTTTGTTTTTCTAAACAAACAATTTTATATGACACCTTAAATTGTATTTCACTTATTTTTCAACCATCATAAATTAAATTTCTAAGACACTCTCCTGGACTTTATTATGTGATTGTAGAAATAAATGAGTCATATATGCAAGCATATCCATTAGGGATCGAGCCTATTGTTTAATATTCTTTTCCACTCAAGTTGAGCTTTAGTAGGCCTTCCATCTATATATCACAACCAACTCCCCCATTGCTAGACAACATTAAGTTGTTGCCAGATCTATCTGAAACGCCTATCAAACAAATTAGTGTTTGCGGCTACCTAACTATATACAATCTTTCTCTTTATTCAGTTACGTAATCAATAATGAGATATAAAGATATTTAAAGTTATTATATTGTTTTATTGAGTTACTATTTTATAATTGCTTATTTCTGCTTCAGTCTCAGCGATTGAAAACTTTTTACACCAACTAGCTTCCCCTCACCCCTAGGTCCAAAAAAAAAGCTAGCCCCTGTTTTTAATTTTAATATGAATTGAAGAAAATTGATTTTATCGATAAATAATTCAAAATACATTCTGAATCTCTGCAATAGACAACTAATGTTTCCATATGTAGAAACATACAAATTCTGAATTTAATGCCATACCAACACAACATCGTTTCCATAGAAATTTATAAAAATAAAAAAATAATTTCTTTTCGAATACAGGACCCTTTTACAATAAAAGGGTTTTTAATCGAATACACCAACATGTCATATTATTTAGGCGAAGGAAGCGCACTGAGTTTCGGATAGCGGTAATTTTGCCCGGTGTCACCTACTATTTGTAATTGTTCAATGTAAAAATATTGATTGAATTTTGATATGCAGTTTTATTTACCCATTTTATTAAAAATAAATAAATCGGGTGGCACAACGGCTCATGAAGAACCAGGGCCTAGTGACTAACAACTCGCAACCATTCCTGTGTGCGCCTTTCGACAGGAATGGAAGGGACCTACAATTTTATGCCGAATCCGAACGGCTAGAAGAGAAGCACTTATTCGTGAAAAGTGATACTCTTGGAGGATTTGTCAATTCCTCGCAAGAGGCAGTAGCCCTGAAAAAAAACTTTTAAGTTTTTAGGTGGACGAGGCTGGGAAGCGATCCCAGACCTCCAGTGTGACAGTCGAACGCACTAAATTTATTTTAAAACTAACTAGGGGTGTACGAAAACATATTTTTGATTTAAAAGTTTAAGACTGTAGTAAACAATATTTTTAAATTATGCAGAATTCAAAATTCGCTTTAGTTAAGATAAAATAACCAAAATAACAAAATGATTGAATAATTCACTTTTTTAAATTTTTTTAAAACGTTTGTTGAATGAAAGTTATTTTCTTTTTTTGTAAAAAAGTTTTTTTTTTTTTGTAAAATATTTTATATTTTTCTTGTTAAAAAGTTAATTTTTTTTTGTAAAAAAATTAATTTTTCTTTGTAAAAAAGTTAATTTTTTTTTTGTAAGAAAGTTTATTTTTTTTTTGTAAAAAAGTTAATTTTTTTTTGTCAAAAAGTTAATTTTTTTTATAAATTTTTTTTAATTTTTGTAAAAAAGTTTATTTTTTTTTGTAAAAAAATTAATTTTTCTTTGTAAAAAAGTTAATTTTTTTATTGTAAAAAAGTTAATTTTTTTTTTGCAAAAAAGTTAATTTTTTTTGTAAAAAAGTTGTTTTTGTTTGTAAAAAAGTTTATTTTTTTTTGTAAAAAAGTTTATTTTTTTTTGTATAAAAGTTTATTTTTTTTTGTAAAAAGTAATTTTTTTTTTCTAAAAAAGTTATTTTTTTTTGAAAAGTAATGGGCTGGAACTCTGCCAACAGACTGCGGTTAATATTAAATATCATGGGATAGTTTGGTAATATAAAGATTTTCACAGTAAAGCTTGCAAATTTTCATTATCTATTTATTGATTGGGGGAGGTCTAAATAAAAAAATTTGCTATGTACAATAATGGTTTGAAATAGGAGAATGATTTAAGCCCGTGTACATAAAAATATCCGATATAGTAAAGGAGATATGGGCGTTTCAAAGTTCCATACAAAGTTATTTTTTTTTTTTATTTAAAAAAAAAAACGAGGGGGGGTACATAAATTTTTTTTTGCTAAATCAAGTGTACAATAAGAGATACATCGATTGGCATTTTTATTTTTCCGAAAATCGAAAGTGCGCCGGCTGACTTCGAGGTGGTTACTAATACCCATCTGAGCAACTCAAAAAAGGTGATACTGTAACGGTGTTTGGTACATCTTCTTGTCGTGGGCATTTAATTGTCCGACACAATGGGCAAAGCTTCCACGTTCCATTTCAGTGCATGGTGGGCTCCTGTAAAATATAGATAAAGGTTAAGGATTATATTCATTGAAACACATTTAGTACTCCTTTGGATTGCAAACAAATTTTTAAGATTGTAAGTAATCTATTTTAAAAATTACTTCACTTTAAATACATAACTTAATTTTCTACTTTGTTTATATTGCTGTTGAGCGATTTAATTTAATTATCAAGAAAAAGTCATACAAAATACTTGTAAATGCTAGTTATAAAACGCTGTTATGTCCTAATCACTATCTTGATTTGGTGGATTAAAATGGCTCTCAGTCTTAATTTAAGTACTGTTATTGATCATTATAATCATTTTTAATACAGATAAATATTTAAAAAAAAAGTCATATAAAACACGTTTGAAAAATTTCAGTCGATTTTTTTTAAACGTGTCCCATATGAAATTTTGTTCAAATATTTATCTATATTAAAATCGATTGTAGTGTTTACTACCAGGACCTAATTCAAAACTCAAATCTATTTCAATCAACTAAATCAAGATAGTGGTTTGGAAATAACAGCATTTTATAAGAACACTTTTAAGAACTTAAAGAAGAAATCATACAAAATACTTGTAAGTGCTAGTTATAAAACACTGTTATGTCCAAACCACTATCTTGATTTGGTGGATTGAAATGGCTCTAAGTCTTAATTTAAGTACTCTTATTGATCATTATAATCATTTTTAATACAGATAAATATTTTTAAAAAAATTCATATAATACACGTTTAAAAAATTTCAGTCGATTTTTTTTTTAACGTGTCCCATATGAAATTTTGTTGAAATATTTCTCTATATTAAAATTGACTCAGAATTCAATCAACCCAAACAAAATCTCGGCCGAAAATAAATTGTTTTCTTTGTTTTTTTTTAGATGATCTACTAAAACTATGACAATAAAATAAAAGCAGAAGGAACAAAGATTGATAGATCCGAGAAAGCCCTTCATGTCAAAAAGGCAATTTCAAATAATACTTCCATTCTAAATGTTTTAAAATCTTATTTAATAGAAATCTAAGAAATAATTTCTCGGTATAGTATTTTCATTCCATTTATTTAAAAAAAAAAGTATTAAATTTATAAAGGCACAGAAAGATTTAAATGTTTTAAGTGTATCAATAATTTAAATTACAAAATTCTGTACATGTTCAAATTTATGAAAATGTAATTCTTAAAGCTCAATGATGTACAATTATTAAGTTATTAAATAATAAACATAAGAATAAAAGTTACTTGTAACAAAAATAATATATATATGAGATTAGATTAGATTAGATTAGATTTAGGTTTTATTTCTTTAAATTATGATATTCACATATGTACATATTTAACAATAATAAAGCATGGCTATTTGCCGTCTGCCTGGTTGACAACTTTCTCTAAACTTATATTTATACAATTCTTTAATTTTAAAAATTTCCTTTTATGATTCTGTTTCTATAAGATAATGCTGTTTTACAATATTTGTAGAGTATAGGAACTTCAATTTCATTAAGATGATGTATCACAAGCTTTTCTGATAGAAAATCACACCCAAAGATATGTCTTCTTGTTTCTCGAAGCACAGGACATCTACCCAAAAAATGAAAAATGTTCTCTCTTTCGCCCATATTACACAATTCGCACAGCAAGGGCAACTCTTCCCGATGCGGAATGAAGTTGAGATTTAGGAGTTCACCTCTTAATCTAAATATCATTGATATTTGATCTATTGTGTAGTCATCACGGGAGTAATTGCTATGGTTTAGGTTGTAGTTCAGCTTACTATATGTATTTCTGTAGATGGATTCTTCTGCTTCGGCTGCAAACTACCATCTTAATGGATCATCTATAATAGAAATCAGCTGATACAGAGAGGGTTTCCACATTAAGTACTCATCCGGTGCAAGATATATATTAGCTTCTTCTGCTAGTTCTATCCAATCTCTAAACCAACTCAATTGACTATTTATCACCTGAAGTGCTGCTTTTTTAGACGCTCATCAGACATTTTGAGAACATTACATATGTAGTCAACTTGCAACTTAAGGGTTTTAATAAATAGAGGCGATATACCGGTTTCCAGCATAAGCATATAGCTCGGAGCATTAGGTGGCAGTCGCAATATCCTATTGATATAAACTCGTAGAAGTTTTTCTGCAGTTTCATATTTCTTACTACCCCATACTTGAGCTGCATACATCAATGTTGACTCAGCTACCGATTCAAATACTTTATATTTACTGCTGTGGGCTATGTGTTTATTGTTAAAGATGTTTCTCCAAGCAACATTAATTGTATTTTTGGCTTTTTGTAATTTTTCGGTGAGATGTCTTTCCATACTGCTATTTTTTGTGATACTGATCCCTAAATATTTGTATTCATTAACTACTTCGATTCTCTAATTGTTGAATGTCCACCGCTCTTGCCCACTTACTCTTCCTCCACCTTTTCGAAAAACCATAACCTTAGACTTCTCTAGACTGACAACTAATTTCCACGTTCTGCAATGCTCACTAAGTTTATTAATCATTAGTTGCAGCGATTGAGGTGAGTACGCAAACAAAACTATGTCATCAGCAAAAAGGAGGGCCTTGATGAGAGTTCCAGCATATTCCACTCCTCCCGGCAAACAATCGGTGATATCGTCGATAAAAAGTGCAAATAAGCTTGGACTTAACATACAACCTTGCCTTACACCTGTCCTCGTTTCAAACTATTGCGAAATGTTTTCTCCATCCCATACAGCTGCTTTGGTATCCATATAGATGTTTTGCAGTACACGTCCAAACTTATATGTCATTCCCATTCTATACAACTTGTACATCAATGCATTTCGGTGTAAGCTGGATGAGTCAATCCACGTTCTAAGTCGACTTTGCAAAACCGAATTAAATATTTTGTAGGATGCATTCAAGAAGAAAATTCCTCTATAGTTTGCAGGTCCATTGTACTACCTTTTTTGTGGATCGGAAAAATTAGCGCTTCCTTAAATTCCTGTGGTATTATTCCGTGATCCATTATGTTGTTAAATATGGCCGTTATCTTGTTGATCAACTCGTCCGACCCATACTTGTAGAATTCCGAAGGTATTCTATCAGACCCAGCAGCTTTACCATCATTGAGCCCTTTTATGGATGCATTTACCTCATCCCTCTGGATTATTCCGTCTAAAAGTTCCTCGCTAAAAGCTGGTTGTGCAGATTGTACCATATCACCGCTCAGAGACAAGTTATTGAGAAGTTCGAAATAATGCATTTTTAAAGTCTCACAATTGAGATTTCTATTAATAACATAAACCTTGCCATTAATTTTTTGGGCTTTCTTCCAGAACTCACTCGTGGTCCTACAACTGACTAGGCTTTTCGCTTCATTTTCGTAGTGAGCTAATTTTTTCTCCTTACACAATGTTTTGAATTTCCGGTTCTGATGGAGGTAGTTACGTTTCGTAGACTCATCATTGGCTCGTCTGTAGCGTTTAAGCCACGCGTAAGATTGCTTCATTGCCATCATGCACTCTGAATCAAACCAGGGCTCTTTAAACTCACCACTTCGGCTGTGCTTGCTCAGTCCCGGAGCCACTTTTCTTATACAATCCGTGATGGTTCCCAGATCACTGCTTTCTTGCGTCCTCAGACATATATCCAATTGATTCCTGTAGGCATTTGCCTTTGAATCTTTCCAATGTAGTTTGGGCATCAATTTAAGGTTCACACTTTCCTCATTTTCAGTTGCTCCAGTGTTAAAATATATGACAATTGGCATGTGATCTGAAAACGATACTTGCTCCACCTCAAAATCAGTGATCACGGAATTCCACATTCCTCCTGCCAGTCCATAATCAATGACAGAACTTCCTTGTTTACCAAAAAACGTATTTTCGCCGAGTTTATCTCCATCACTGGTACCATTAAGGATTCTGAGTCCAACGGAGTTGCATAACTCAAGTATTTGGTTTCCTTTTCCATTCTTTAATGTATCCTTGGACTGCCTCACTAGACCTCTTCTCTCATTTTCGACTCCTTCCGTTGCACCCACTCTTGCATTCAGATCACCCACCACCAACAGATTTGAAATTGATCCACACATAACAAATTCCTTCATTTTGTTGAAGTCCGTTTCCCAATGGTTACAGTTGACATAGCATGGAAGAATCCGAAATAATTCACCATCTAATCTTAGATCTACACAAATAGCTTCATCAAAAAAACCTAAACTCTTAACTGCAACTCTTCAATTTCTTCTTCACACCGAATATGCATCCCCCACTTGCTCTCCCTCTTGCATGATTTCGTATAGCAGGAACAATTTTTAGCTCGTAGTCTTGGAATTTGTTTTCATAACATGTAAAGTTTGTTTCGCTTAGATATGTTTCATATAAAAATATAAGTTCAAACTTGTTAGTAAAATTAACGCCTGGAACGCACCCCTTACCACTGTCATCTATTATTTGACGCAACAATGACATTCCGCACTCGCCGTCACACATCAAATTGTTTTGGTTGTCATAATAGAAATATTTATTTTCGACCATCAATGTTTGTCCTCGCAATTGCGTTTTTGTCAGTCTATTTTTTCTTAAAATTTTAGTTTTTAATGTTAATAATTTATTTCTTCTTGCTCGTGCGGTAGCCGGTAGATCTCGATGGAGATAAATTCCAGTGTTCCGTAGTGTTGATAAAGCTTTTAGAAGCCGCCCAACATCCTCATTTTTGTGCAATTTTACAATGACATTTGCTGTGTTGTTATTGCTGGACCTCAAAACCCTCGTTGTTGCAACTATGTTTTCGTTGGTTTGCAACAGATTAAGGCAACATTCTTTTGCTTTAACACCGGCATCTTCCCCCCCCCCTTGTATAGGAAGGTGAACAAAGACATTTTTTTCATTAGCCTTTGACTGCAACATTTCGACTTGGCGCTCCAATGCACTGCAGGGAGAACCAAAATGATTTACCTGAGCCTGCAAGTCATCATTGCTTCTTTGGAGATGTTGGAATTCGATACGGATTGCATCAAAATCTAATTTGGTTGGCATGTCCGTGAGTTTGACGTCTAGCATTTTCGACATGGATTCCTCTATAATCCTGGAGATCTGTTACTGCCATCGCCCCCACTTCGGATCCTTTACTACCACTCGATCCACTACTCAGAGGTGACTCTGATGCAATTTCTTTATGTGGCCTTTTTTGAGATTGCGTGTAGTTACTGGATTTGTGAGACGACGATGGTGGTGTACGATTCATTTTGTTTGTCGATATGAATTTTGCTTGCGGCGAACTTTTGGTTCTTTTCATAAATTAAATAGTGAAATCAATCGGACTCACCAAAATTTCAATGGTACTTGCAAGTACTACTTTTAACGTAACTTTAGACAATGATTTAACAAATTTTTAAAGCTTAAACAATATTATTTTGGTTAAAATTATCAGAGCGATTGTAGAATTGAACTTTACTTGAACACACCAGAGTTGCCAATCTATGTATATATATGTATACCTATAAAATACTTAGATTTGATTAAAATAGTTAAGTTTAGTTTCCTCTTAAGATTTGTTGTTGGGATAGTACTGGTATAGTGGATCAAGAATAAAAGTATACATAATTTTTGATCTAAAAAGTAATGTATGTAGTTATACCCAAATACAAGCTATTTTGAAAATTTATATAAAATAAGTAAATAAGAAATTATTATATTATCAATAAAATAAAGTAGAAACTAAAACAAAATATTTTCATTTGTTTCGAAACACTTAAAAAAGTTAAATGAATATGAAGTTAAAAGCCGTTGAAACAATTAGGAACAGTTTCATCATATAAAGAAATCCAATTTTTCCAAGTTCTTAAGAGATGAGGAGAATCTCACACTTCTTTTGGAAGGTAAAACCTTGAAATTACACCCATTTTATAAGAGTTGCACTGGGGAACTTCACAATGACATTATAAGCTATTGATATTTATCCTCTTTTTTATCTCTTATCCAAGTGGATTACCCGCGGAATTGTCTGCAATAAAACAAAAATGTAGGTACAGCCACATATTGAAAAATTGTAATATTCAATAAATAAATAATGGTAACAAAAGGAAAAAAAAGTATAAACTGAAAAGTTCTTGGACTGTATCTTTGGAACAGGTTGTCAAATAAAGGGGGTTGATATTTTTTTGTAATCGGTGCTTGACACTTTCCAAACTAGCATCAAAAGTTTTTACATAAAATGCTTATTGACAAAAATCACTCTTGAAATACACTTATTTGGAATGTGGTATACGTATTCCAAGAGTTATTTTTTTGGAATACTACTTCTTTGGAAAAATTGAGAGTAAAAAGTGTTGATTCAAAAAAGGTATCAACCGCCTTTATTGGAGAACCCGTTCCAAAGATATACTTTAAAAGCTTTTCCCTGTTCACTTGGAAAAGTAAAATCTTAAAATTGATTGGGGTGTTATCTTTGGAACTGGTTATCCAAAATACGAGGTTGATACCTTTTTGTATTCTGCTCTTCATACTTTCAAAGTACCTAAGCATCAACCGATGCTGGACAACTCCTTTCAAATAGATGAACTTCCAAAACTTAAAATTTAACACTTACATTGTTGAAAAATTATTGTGAAGGAGCACCAGGATATCCAACAGTTTGATGCACTGAAGCTCTAGACTGGGGTAGAATAGATTTAATGTACTATAGTTATAGTACGTTTAGTTGTAGATATAAGCTCCTGCCTATTTTTTCTTTATAAGTTTTACGGTTGCAACTTACTTGTTTACGGTAGGAATATCAACACAGTAATCGTTGTTTGATAACTAGAACTGGCGGGCCAGGGATTTTGAAGCCACTATTTAAAAAGGTCTTGACTCTCTTCGCCTAATGATAAGATGAAGTGTAGGGGACATTTTCTATGACCCAAACAAAAATACATTAAAATGATATATCCCATATCCATCTCCTAGATCCGTGCACCTGCATATTCGCTTGTTTATTTTAAATTGTTGCTATTATATTAAATAAAATGTCAAGTACAGTATTATATGTATGTCAAATATATAATAAATCATCGATCGTACGATGTCACAGTTTTTATGTAATATATAAATAACGCACTAATTAATATTCGAAAAACAGAAACAGCTTATGTATAGTTTTAAGAAATCAATGATCAGTTGCAATAAAGCGTTGTTAAAAGAAAGTACCTCTTGCCTTTTATTTTATCTTTATACTTTTGGATTAATACTTTTGCTCTGTGCATCTTACAACTATCAGAAGTGCGATTACTGTACCTGACCCAAAGTCTTTTTATGTCAACTTTATGAACATTTTTATCTATATTTCGACTTTTATGTTATGTGTTATTAAGTTTTTGCATATTGTACGCAAAACTCAAATTTATACGACGAATTATTACGAAAAAATCTACTGAGATCGATAAGATGGCAGAGCACGCAACGAGGTTTTTGCAGATGGCAACTGTACCTCAGCTAAGATACAAGCTTGGAGAAATGAATCTATCTACAGCTGGAATAAAACCAACGCTTAAAAGTCGTTTGGAACATGCAATCGAACAACTTACTAATGCCCAGGTGGATATCTACTTTCCATCTAGTGTTCTCGACGACACAAGCAATGACGACGGCTCCTCAGAGCTTGAAGAGGAGAACAGACTAGTGACGCAGCAGCTGGAAGCCCTACGAGAAGTCGTGAAGAGGAAAGAAGAGATTCGAGAGCTACAGAGAAGACTTGCTGAACTGAATGGTCCATTGGCATTGGAAACGACCACGAGAACTGAGAGTGTGAGTTTCAGAGACATCGAAGAATCTTTGCCATTTTTTTCAGGTGACGACAATTTTTCTATCACGAGATGGATCAAAGCTTTCGAAGACTCTAAGCTCATCTACAAGTTTGAGGAATCAAAGTGTTTAATTAACGCCCAACGATTACTCAAAGGCACAGCAAAACTATTTCTAAGATCTAGATAGATAGATAGATAGATAGATAGATAGATTGATTTATTATTTCAAAAGTGTATATAACATTGTTTACAAGAAAATATTGTAATTGCATTAAATCGTATGAGCTTGGCTTTGCCGTCTGCCCGATTGACATCAATTTAAAAATAATAATAAACTACATGTACAATACAAAGCAATTGAAGTTTGTTTTTTAAAAGCAAGTAATAATTTTTTGATTTTTAAGAATAAAAACTGCTTTCTTTAAAAATCTTCGTTTATAATTTGGTTGCGATAAGACATCGCTGTTTGAAAATAATTGAAAAGTTGGTAGATGTTTCCTTCGCAGTTGAGAAGGGCGAGTACTTCTTCTTCTGATTTAAATTTGCTGCCTAATGCATTTCTCCGTATTTCACATAAAATTGGGCACTTCCCTATGAAATGGATAACGTCTTCTCTTTTCCTCAAGTTACATAAGATACAGAAAACAGGAAGATCCTCTCGATGTGGTATGTAGTGAAGACTTATCAGCTCTCCTCTCATTTTGAAAATCGACGAGATAACCTCCTGCTTATTTTCGTTGTGGAAGTAGTTACGTTCGCATAAATTGTGATTAAGATGGTTGTATATAGATCTATGCACCGAAGATTTAGCCTGATTTACCGAGTCAATTCTAAGTTGCTCATCTACTTTGGAAACAAGATCTAATAGGTCATCTTTACAATATCTTCCATTTTCTTCCAGTATTCGCATGTTGGTTCCACAGTATGTAGCTTGTTCTTCAAGCTTTCTATACCACAGGTTTTTCTTTCCAATTGTTTGCAATGCTAGAATTTTAGGAAGCCTTTCGTTATGCATATTCAGTACTTTTGTGATATACTCAACATGACACTTTAGTGTTTTAATAAAAAGTGGTGACAGTCCTGTCTCGATTATGACCATGTAGTTCGGGGTGTTTTTTGGTAGACGAAAACATTTTTTAATGAAGAACCTCTGAAGTTTTTCGACCGTTTCATACATTTCACCTCCCCAAACCTGTGCTGCGTACATCATAATAGATTCTGCCACCGCTACAAAGACCTTATACTTCACACTATGAGTTATCAATTTGTTTGAGAAACATCTTTTCCATGTTGCAGATATTGCACTTTTGGCTTTGACCAGTTTGTCCTTGAGGTGAGTTTCTATATTAAGGTTACTAGTTATGGTCATTCCCAGGTACTTGTAAGCTTTAACGATTTCAATTGGCTCTCTGTCGAAATGCCATTTTTCGTTCCTTGCCGTTCTACCCGAACCTTTGCGAAATATCATAACTTTCGATTTGCTCAGATTCACCCTCAGATTCCATAATCTGCAGTACACTTCGAGTCGATTAATCTTCAGCTGTAGGGTTTCGGGTGATTGTGCAAACAGTATCACGTCATCAGCAAATAGAAGGGCTTTAATGCGAATCCCCGCGATTTCTATGCCACCAGGCAAAAACTCAATCAGGTCGTCTATGAACAAAGCGAAAAGATTTGGACTTAGAGTACATCCTTGTTTGACTCCCATCTTTGATTCAAACCACACAGACTTTTCAGAACCGTTCCAAACCGCTGCTATATTGCCATCATAGATATTTTCAAGTACATTTCCAAATTTTTGCGACATCCCAATGTTGTATAGCTTGAAGAATAATGCTCTGCGTTCAACCGTATCAAATGCTGATTTGAAGTCGACAAAAAATACGTACAACTTCTTTTTTTGTTCAATAAATGTTGATGCGATGGTTTGCAGTACAAAAAGATTATCGATGGTTGAGTACCCACTTCGAAATCCAGCTTGGAATTCCCCAAGCAACTTGTTGCTATTTATCCAATTTGTCAATCGTTCATTCAGTATTTTTGTGAACACCTTATAGGATGCGTTAAGGAAGGAAATCCCTCGATAATTAGCTGGATCTTCAATGTTACCCTTCTTATGTATGGGGAAAATGACAGATTGCTTGAACTGCTCTGGTAGTTCTCCGGTATTCAAAATTATATTAAAAGCAGCAGTTAATTTGGAGGTAAGTATTTCCGTTCCATATTTTAGAAACTCCAGTGGTATTCTATCAGCGCCAGGTGCCTTTCCGTCTTTCAGTTTCTTCAATACGTTATTTACTTCACCATGAGTTATAACTCTATCTAATATATCATTATAGTAGGCAGGTCTCGCGTATTGTATAGGAACTGTTAGGCTTTGCGGATTCAAAAGTGATTTGAAGTGATCATGAAGTACATCTATATTTAATTTGGTACTTATTTTTAGTTTTATGCCGTTTAATTGGTTTACTGCCATCCAAAACTCTTTAGAGTCTTTGCAGTGAGCTAGTTTTAAAGCCTCGTTTTCATAAAATTTTGATTTTTTTGCCTTGCATGTTTTTTTGAATACGGCATTCGCTTCTATATAAATTTTTTTTAAAGTAGTTGGTGCTGTATTGTCTGAAAACTTTGAGCCATCCAAAGGATTTTTGACGTGCTTTTTCGCACTCCGCGTCGTACCATTGGTTTTTTTGTTTAATTATTTTTCCATGGCATTTTTTGATTTCAGTGTATGATTGTTTAATAACGTCTTCAATGTCTCCTATCGTAAGTTGACTATCGGATGAAACATTTCGCTGAAGGTTGTATCTATACGCTTCCGCTTTATCTTCTTTCCATGTTAGTTTTGGGGGGAGCTTTAAAACTGTTGTATCTTCTTGGGGTTGGCAGTTAATTCCAAATTCAACTACTATTGGCAAGTGGTCGGAATATGGGACACTTATGACCTTAAAATCTGAAATTAAAGGAATCCAGTTTCCCTTTATTAGACAGTAATCGACGACTGAACATCCTTGTTGACCTACGAAAGTATACTCTCCACATTTATCTGAGTCAGAAACTCCATTTAATATTCTAAATCCAAAAGCATCACAAAGGCTCATCATTTTGATTCCTCTTGCATTGACTGTAGTATCTTTTGAATTTCTATTTTTTCCCGCAAATCTGTTTTCTCTTCCTTCATTATTACCTATTCTCGCATTTAGATCTCCAATAATCATAACTTCATCGCTATTATTGTGTTCAATAAAACTATTGAGTGCATTGAAATCACGCTCCCAGTGGTTACAATTTATATACGAGGGAATTATAATCAATTTCATTGCTCCTACTTTTATTTTAAGAAAATGGATTTCGTCGTAAAATTTGAACTCACACGCTATATTTGTAAGCGATTTATTGTACCCGAAGTAGCATCCTCCACTGGCTCTTCCTCTCGTATTTTGTTTTGTTGCCGGAATCCAAATAAACGCGAAGTTTTTAAAACTATTATTATAAAGATAACATTCATCTTCTACTATAAATGTTTCGTATAAAAACACGAAATCATATTCATTGATTAAATTAAAAAAATTACTAAATAAAGATTTATTGCTTAGGCCTGATACATTATAACTAATTATTTTAAGTTTTTTAAATTCAATGGTTTTCATAATATTTTTGCAGACGGCGGCGCCTTTACCCTATGCTCTAGATCTAAGATCTACACAATACCGTTCATGGAGTGAGTTGAAATCAGCCCTACTCAAAGATTTCCATCATCATTCCACAGCTTCCGATGTTCACGATGCATTACGTAATCGAAAAAAAACTAAGGGACGAGAACTACCAGCAGTACGTCCTAAGCATGCAAGAAATCGCAAGTGCAGCCGATTTGGAGGAACAAGACCTCATCAACTACGTCATCAAAGGTATACCCGATTCAATGGTTAATAAACAACTTCTGCTTACAGCTAACACACTATCTGAGTTGAAAGTCGCGCTCAGGAAGTATGAGAAGATGAGACCAGAGCTTCAGTCAACCACGTGCTACAACAAACCAACTCCGAATGTCAAAACAGCATCACACCCACGAAGTAAGCAAATAATCAAATGTTTCAACTGTAATGACGTAGGACACATAGTCACCAACTGCCCTAAGCCACGAAGAGAGAGAGGAACTTGTTTTCGTTGTGGGAAGACCGGTCATGTTATCAAACACTGTCCTCAATCAGCAGCTGTTCTGATGCTCCAGCATGATCAGCTATCAGTAAACAAACAACCATCGTTTCTTAAAGACTTCCACGGCACCTTCGAGTATGAGTTTATAGATAACGAGTTTCGAGGGGCTACATTAACAATGAAAGCGATGACGATCACAGACACAGGCAGCCCTATCAGCTTGATACAACAGAAATATGTTCCAGCATACCTGATGACAGCTTTAGAGACCCCGCTGCATGATTTCAATGGCATCAACAATAGCAAACTAATTATGTTTGGTTTATGTAAAATTAAAATTGATAATATGCATGTTAATTTAAGCCTTTATGTAGTAAAAAACGATACGATGAAAAATGTGATAATTTTAGGTAGGGATTTTTTGCAAAAAAGTAACATTAAATTAACATTAGAAGATGAAGAAACAAATTTTGTACAAGAAAACGATATTGATACAGAAATTAGTGAAATCCTTAACATTGATACGTGTAATGACCGCGATAATAATAATTTAAATATTAATGAAAACTTGAGTTATGAAGACAAAACAAAAATAACAAATATCGTAACTAGGAGTGTTTTAGACATTAAAACTGCTTTAAATGAAAACAAAACAAATCATGCTTTGTTAAGTGAGTGTGAAGATTTTGCAATGAAAATTATTTTAACTGATGCGAATAAAGTTTTCAATTGTGCTCCTCGACGGCTGCCTTACGCGCATAAGCAGGAATTACAAAATATTTTAGACGATTTACTGGCAAATAAAATAATTCGTGAAAGTAGTTCTCACTTTGCATCACCGATTGTTCTAGTGAAAAAAAATCAGGTGAATTAAGGCTATGCATCGATTTTCGCGAATTAAATAAGATGACATTGAAAGATAACTTTCCACTACCTTTGATAGAGGATCATTTGGACACTTTGCGTGGTAAGAAGTATTTTTCTCTTCTCGATTTAAAAAGTGCATTTCACCACGTGAAGATGTCATCAGAATCGGTAAAATACACTGCATTTGTTACGCCCCTAGGGCAATTTGACTATTTACGCATGCCTTTCGGGCTCAAGAACGCGTCTGCAGTTTTTCAAAGGCATATAAACATAATTTTCAAAGACCTCATAAAATCTGGACAACTCCTGATATTTATTGATGATCTTTTCATTGCGTCAACAACAAAACATGAGCATTTTGAAATTTTAGAAGAGGTTATGCGTATTGTACGATTGCATAGTTTGCAATTACGTCTGCACAAGTGTTTGTTTATGTTGGAAAAAATAACTTATTTAGGATACGAAGTATCAGCAGATGGAAAAGGCCCAAATGAATAAGGTTTACGCGCAGTTAGAGAATTTCCAACACCTACAAATTCGAAATCTGTGCACTCTTTCTTGGGTCTATGTTCATATTTTCAGCAGTTCATTAAAGATTTTTCCCTCATTTCAAAACCTCTTTATGATCTTATAAAGAAAGATACGAAATTTATAATGGATGAAAGAAACGTTTCCACTTTTGAAACACTCAAGAAAATGCTTTTAAATGCCCCTTTACTCAGAATATATAACCCGAGCGCTGAGACCGAGCTGCACTGCGATGCAAGCAGCTTGTGATTCGGAGCAGTGTTACTGCAACGTCAAGAGGATAAACTCTTACATCCAATATTTTTCTTTTCAAAACGAGCCACATCACAAGAATCTAAATATCACTCTTATGAGCTTGAGACACTAGCGATAGTGTCTGCACTTAGACGATTTAGGATTTATCTAGCTGGAATAAAATTAAATTAAAATTTAAAATCATAACCGACTGCAAGTCATTAACATTGACTTTGAGCAAAAAACTTTTAAACCCTAGAATTTCACGATGGGCCCTAGAGCTTCAAGATTTTGAGTATAGCATAGAACATAGGGATGGCAAAAGAATGGGCCACGTTGATGCTCTAAGCAGGTGCCACAATATTTTTACTATAGAACCTGAGTCATTTGAATTTGCGCTTACGGCTTCACAGCAAAGAGATACGGTGTTAAGAAGATAAGTAAAAATGCTAGAAGAAAAAGAAAGTCCTTGCTAAGAGTTGATTAATGGTCTTGTGTACCGTAAAACTGGGAATAAAGTTTTGTTTTATGTCCCAGCATAAATAGAAAGAAATGTGATACAAACCCACCATGATGCTTTATGCCACGTTGGCATTTCAGACAGAGTAAGTTGCTTCACATCTGAAGAGTTTTCCAATTTTTGCAGTAGCTATAATATTCTACACATTAAAATAGCCACAAGCTCACCTCAATCCAATGGTCAAGTGGAGAGGATAAATAGAAGCATGACCCCAATGTTAGCAAAAGAGAGTGAGATGGAACCTGGAGAATGGACAATGTTTTAAGCCAAAATTGAATATGGTCTGAACAATGTTGAAAACAAAAGCAACGGCTCTAGTCCCAGTGTACTCTTATTTGGTGTCTCTCAAAAAGGTGTAGTTTGCGATAAAATTCGAGATCATTTAGAAAATAATGTCATCATGGAACAGCCGAGAAATTTAGAGTCAGTCAGGCGAGAAGCACAAATGAAAATTATTCATAGTCAGCAGGTTAAAAAGGAATATTTTGACAAACGACACAAAACACCACACCCTTACAAGAACGGTGATTATGTCATGATCAAAAATGTTTTTAATACTCCCGGTGTAAATAAAAAGCTTATACATAAATACCAAGGGCCATACCAAATAGTTAAATATTTGAGTAATGATAGATATATTATAAAAGATCTAGAAAATCTTCAAATTTCAAGGATTCCGTACGAAGGCGTAGCCTCTCCAGAAAATATGAAACCATATATAAATGTTTAACACCTCTTATATTATGTACAAAAAAGCGTATCAATTTTTAGGTTTTCATTCAATCAAAGTTTTGTTTCATGTTTGCTTTGGTTGTATTAAAATTCTTAATATATTTTGTATAATTTGTATGTATGAATTTCAACATTTTGTACAGTTCGTTTAACTTAATGAATATGCTTATTTTATATAATAATAATATACATAAAACGTTCTCTTCTCAGATGATTATTTTATTAGAAAGACTTTTATGTAAAAGTATGTGCATGCTATAAATCGAGGACGATTAGTTGTCAGGATGGTCGATCTGTAGGGGACATTTTCTATGACTCAAACAAAAATACATTAAAATGATATATCCCATCCATCTCCTAGATCCGTGAACCTGCATATTCGCTTATTTATTTTAAATTGTTGCTATTATATTAAATAAAATGTCAAGTACAGTATTATATGTCAAATATATAATAAATCATCGATCGTACGATGTCACAGTTTTTATGTAATATATAAATAACACACTAATTAATATTCGAAAAACAGAAACAGCTTATGTATAGTTTTAAGAGATCAATGATCAGTTGCAATAAAGCGTTGTTAAATGAAAGTACCTCTTGCCTTTTATTTTATCTTTATACTTTTGGATTAATACGTTTGGTCTGTGCATCTTACAGAAGAAAGAAAAATAGTTCTTAATTATCTTTTATTTATTTAATAAAAACAAACTATTTACGTCCAAGAGCACTCACGAAATCGCACCCACTTTTATTAAACTTTATAATAAAATCACAGTTCAATTCTTGTGGTAAACTTATTTTAATTAAATGTTTCACTTTTTTGTTTTACAAAAATATTACTTTTATTATTGTTTAAATTGTTTAATTGTTTGTAATAATAATTTTTAATCAACACTTCCCAAACCACATACTTTTTATGACAGTTTCTGTCATCTGGTGTATAAATCGAGGTTCAAGGGTTTGCCGCCAGATCACTGCCTTGGATGTATACACCATAGATAAACAATACCTAGATGGGAAGGGTTTGCCTATAAGCTCAAAGGCCAAATGGCCGTGGTGAACGTCGGATTTTTGTACTAGTGTACATAGAGAAAATACTACCTAGAGAACCGACTTAAGGTGTCCATGCTCTTTCACCCTACAAGCTTAATTGAGAGCATTTATGTCCTATTCACTAAGGATGTGTGCAGTTGCAATGCATTTTAAATGGGACAAAATGGGCTTTGTATGTATGCAATAGGGCATTTACTCAAACGTGGTCATGTGCTCAATTTGGTGAATCAGATATTCAAAAAAGGGAATCCGTTTCGCGCATTTATTAAACATGAATGGCAATGGCCATTTGGTCGGTCGATATTTGGCATCTGTATGTACTAAAAACCTCCTTCAAGGCAGCTGTTGTTAGATGCGAGGAACCAATAACGCTGGTCAACTGCAGTTGTTTAACATTCAACAGCAAATCCAGTACCAACTTCAGCAGCTAAGTGTCCCACCAGGTTTGCGTGCGAGGTATTTGAGGCAGTCAGAGTTTCCAACCAACATTTATTCCACCAGCGGCAGCTCCCTTCTGTAAACGCAAGGATGATAACTTATGATGGCACAAATGCCAAACTATCCAACACCCTCTTGGGAGAGACATTAGAACAGTTAAAAGCTGAAGATGATGGGAGCCGTGATCGAATCTATGACATCACAGTTGACGAGATATTTCAAGTCATTCAGAATCCTTTACTGCAGGTTAGTACGAATTCAAAACAACCTGTTGCAAGTTCTTAGTTTTTTATTTTTTTGATTATTTAAGGAAAAGAATTTGAACTGCTCCGAAACAGCTGACATTGGCTTTAATTGCATTGGTAAAACATGTTGGAATGGACATGCTCAACATCTCCAATCTGCATGCTCAAGGAACATGTATCTTTCGTCCGAAGAACAAAAGAAGCAATAGCGGCAAACCAGTCAGCTGCTTCTTAAATACCAATTGCAAACACAGATTCAGCAATTTGAAGATCTACGGATATGCAATCAATTACAAGATTCTCTACTGTCATAGTTCTTATGAATGGCTAAAAACAAAAGTTATCCTTTGTTCTTCGTAGAATCAACTTCAACAAACAACGAACTACCAAACAGCAAAGTTGTCTTGCAAAAACTTCAGCAATCTTCAAACAATCTGCCAATGAATAAATCCTATCTCAAACTATTTTACAATCTGCTGGTACACAATAATGCTCATGTAATTTTCATTGAAATTATCATTTGTTTGTGTGTCCTAATTTACTTGTATATTAAAGGTTGAGTAAAGTATGTAAATTAATCTCAATTTTTGAATAATAATTTTGTTCCTTTTATTTTTGATGTGTAAACATCTTAGCGCTAGGTATTAAGAAAAAAACAAACTCTCGGTATGGGTAAACTTAAAAGAGGAAAGACAAAATTACGGATACGCCACCATCTTGTTTATTTAGATTTTTAACTAATGGATGCGAATGGTTCGTGCATTGAATAGAATAAATTGAGATAATGTGGTAAATGTCGGTAATGTGGTTGGGTAATACACCAACGACACCAACCAAGCCAACGGTTTGTGCATTAAATAGGGTCGGGAAAATTATCATCATCATATAATTGTGGAAAATGCAGTTTTTTAAGGCATGGTGCAACTGTTATGATTTTAAGGTCTAAATGGGGTATGATTTTAAGAGTTGCCACATTCTCTAAAAGTACCTTTTTTAAAAGTGGAGGGTGAGGTTAGAAACAAAATTAAATACATATTTACGCTCAGCCCTGAATCACATGAAATAACATAACATGTTCGACGGGCGCCTTTGGCAACCTCATTAGTTTACTATATACTGTAAGCTATAGTATAAACTATATACTACACTCATGTTTACACATCATCCCCTTGAGTCCCGCTACTCACACATTTTTTTGTTATTAATTTGATTTTATTTTTTTTAACTATAAAGAAGGTCTTCTCTTTTACTTGGGCGACGAAGTGTGCAATCATTTCATCTGCTTATGATACAATGACCTTGGAAAAATTGTCTATACCTTGGACACAGTACGAAAGCACATGATTGATAAAGAAGCAGAGTACACAAAGTTTTACGATTAAAGTTCGAGTTATCCAGACATGTAAGATTTGCAAACAAAATAAATAAAAGGATTCGTTAAATGTAATATATTTAAAATAAAACGCTATTTTTAGAAAGAAGACATGGAAATCGACGAGGAATTTGTTTCCGATCTACTTGATGGAGATGTATATCAATTGGTGCTTCCATCTGGAGCTGTAATCGGTCATCGATCTTTGTTGCGCTTTTATAAGCAAATGTTAAATCCGTACTGTTACAGATCATTGCGATGGACAGCGACTGAATAAAAAGCTGCTGTTCGCAAAGCGCACGATATTCATTTGATGAAACGAGTTCAAGCTAAGTGGCAGATGAAATTGGGTGTGAGGGCAAATAAAATACAACATCAATTTCACCAACAGGTCTTGTTTTAGAATAAAAATGTTTTTCTTTTTTGTTTATTGCGCAAGTAACTGAGAAAAATTATTAATCCACGAATTGTCATCATTCATAACATAAAATAAAAACAAGGTGTATGTTCGATAGGTTAGGAAATGTTAATATTAGCTTGATGTAAGCAATGGCTTTTAGTTAAAAATGTTAGTATTTGTATTTCAGACACATGACAATTGCTAACATTGAAAGCAGACAGCAACTCTTATTTTGTCGTTAACGATAATACCCCGCTAGGACTCAATTTTTACACAAAACAAAAGAGTAATTTGTTGTTTTTCAACAAAATACGGCTTATATATATTGAAATCAAGGACTGAATCGTCAGAAGAGTATACATCTGGTTAATGGTATCGTATCAGAATAAATTGTGGACGTCCAATTAAAAATGAAATACAGAATTGCCAAAACTAGCTTTTTGTTTCAAATTATTTAAATTAATGATATGATAAGGAATTCATACAAATCTGGTTTTGGCAACACCGAAGAAACTTATACAGCTAGGTTCCAGAAATCACTTTCTATCGAAATGAAATTGAAATCGATGTGAAATTAAATTTGGTGTTCCACATTTCACTTTTATCGATATTAATTTAATTTTTTTTTTGAAGCAGCAAGGCAGCACTCATTTGTGTTAAATTTTATTAAAAGAAAAACCAAACTGAAAATTGAAGAACGAATATCAATCAACAAACATGACAGATGTAAGCTGGTTTTGGTTGCACTTAAAGTGTTTTCGAAATTATGAAATCGATCGAAATGTGGAACATGAAAAATAAATTCACTCAATTTCCAATTTCGATTTCAATTTCATGTCACGTAATTTCTGGAACCTAGCTGATAGTCACGTTTTGTTTCTGCGGGAAAAAAAATCATAAGGGCTATTGCATTTTCGTTTTTGTTTAAGCTTTGGCAATTTTAAGTTACTTAATTTTTATAAATGCATAAACATAATATTTTTGATTCCAAAAAGGAACAAATTAGATAAAATAAAAAACTAGTTTATTTTAAACATTATAATAATGGATGTACATATTGTATGTATACAAAACCTTCCTTTAATTGATGATGATAAAAATTAAGTGTCTTTCAATTTTATAAATGCATTTGATTTTCACAATATCTTCAGGAAAAATTATTTCTATCCTTACTTCTGTATTTTAAGCTCGTTATTGTCAAAACTCTGCGGTTCAAAAGTTGTTGGATAAGTATTTGTATGATCTGTTGGAATATCAGTCAATTCATTTTCATTCGATTTGAGTAGGATTTATAATCGATGTCCATGTTTTTGATTTTTCTAATTTCTGTCCATCTTCCAAATCAGTGCCGACTGCTCTTCCATCGAGTGCACATGTCTGTGAAAGTCCATCTCGTCTCGTTCTAACCGTTGTAACGTGCCTGTTGTCTTTTTTTTATTGCTAATGTGTGTCAAACCTTGTTTTGTTTTCTCTTTCTCCATTACAATCAAAAAAGAATAGAAAATTCTAATTACCTAACCATAACCCGCATAAACTAATCAAAAATTATAATTCTCGCCCCGCGCCGAGCACCCACAAAAAAAAAATCCAGTGCAAGTGCATAGACAAAAAAAAAAAAAAAAAAAAAACAAGTCATCATAACCGCAGCTACAACAAAAATCAAAAAAATAGAAATGAAAAAAATTGAAAACAACACAGTGCAACGAATGGTGAGTCCCTTCTTTTCCTTTCCCTTTCACTTCTTACAGTCAGGTTTACTTGAATCGTTGTATGCACTGTGTGTTCCCCACACAGAGCATCACATCATTTAAGCAAGCCTGTCGTCAGATAGATAGCTGTTTAGTTTTTCTAGTTAACCAGGGGCGGCTCATTACAATTTTGTCACTAAGGGGCCAGTTATATCTATCATTGAAAACCATAATTGAAAATATTAATTGTCAATTTTGAGAAATTTTGAAGAAAAAATGAATGATTATTTTGATGCCAAAGTAAAGCTATTTGACTTAATAATTATTTCTAGGTAAAACAAAATTCAATTTTGCACAACTTTTCTCATAAAATGACTTTTAATTTTTCAATTTACCCATGATCATTGAAAAAATTAAAAGTTACGATCTGAGATAAGGGTCAAAATGAATTTTTTTTGGAAGAGAAAAAATTTTGAAGTCGTAAGCTATATTTCTGCATTAAAACATTCAATGATTAAACTTTCGAAGGGTCTCAAAATCAACAGCTAACTTTTTCAATGATGAATTTCACTTGAATTTTTTCATCATTGAAAAAGTTAGCTGTTGATTTTGAGACATTTGGAAAGTTTAATCATTGAATATTTTAATGCAGAAATATACCTTACGACTTCTAAATTATTTCTCCTCCAAAAAAAAATTAATTTTGACCCATATCTTCCCCACTTCGTAACTTTAAATTTTTTCAATGATCATTGGTAAGGTAGTTCATTGAAATCATTGAAAAATTAAAAATCATTTTATGAGAAAAGTTGTGCAAAATTGAATTTTGTTTTACCTAGAAATAAATATTGAGTAAATTAGCTTTACTTTGGCATCAAAATAATCACCTATTTTTTCTTCAAAATCTCTCAAAATTGAAAATTAATATTTTCAATGATGGTTTTCAATGATAGCTATAACTGGGCCCTAAGGTATAACACTAGTGTCAAGTTGCACTGAAAAGTTCAAATTGGGATCTGGTATAAATATTCAACTTAGTTAATAATCTGACTTGGATTTTCGCTATTTTTGAATATTTTAAATGGTTGATAGATTTAGTGTCGATTTTAGCTACATTCGTGGGCTTAGAAAGAATTTCTACGCTACGTACGTCTATACTGCAAACAACAGGCCAGCTGTTTTGGCACTGAGTGAAACCCAGATAGGTGAAAATTCTGATCATTCGGAATTTAATTTATTTGGGTATTATTTAGTGCCATTATTCTTTCCACACCATGGTCTTGCCGTTTATATAAGGATGTTGCGTACCAACTTCAACCACAATATGGTTTGTTTTCTAACACAAACTTTAATTTCATGTGGTTAAAATTTACGGTAAATAAGCACATCATACACACATGTTTCCTTTATCGAAGCCCTTATTTGGACAGAAATTCAACTTTTAACGAGTTTGATGCTCTGTCCGACTTCATTCAAAGAATTGTTGCCCATTACCCTAACACATGTACACAATTCTAATTGGCTTCGCTTTTCGGGTCAGACAACACCCGAAGGAAGGTTTGTTGAGGTCTTTGCTGAGTTAAACCACCTGACTCAGCTTGTAGACGAGCCAACTCGAATCCCTGACGTTCCAGGTCAATCCGGCAAAACTCTGGACTTGTACCTCTGACCCCGACAAATACACTATTAGTGTATTATCGTCTCTAGGCACATCAGACCATTGTGTCATATCTGCGAATTTCTCGTGCCACCAAAACTCAGTTAAAGAAAAAACTCCCAAGAGAACCGTTTGGCAGTACGAGAAAGCCAACTGGGACGGTCTCAATGCTTTCTTCAGGAACTTTAACTGGTCACTATGCTTCCTCGATAGTGACGTAGATGCCAGTGCAGATATGATCACAAATTTAATTCTTTGTGGAATGAGAAATTTTATCCCGAATAGGGTTAAATCTATCAAACCTAAAGAAAACTCGTGGTTTCATTCGAGCTGTAAGGAGGTTATTAGAGTTAGAGAAGTAAGCTTCCGTAGTTACAAAGCCAACCCTACTGAGGAAAACCGGAAAAAGTTTCAACAAGCCAGAAAGAACTGTAACGGTCATATTAGAAGAACCAAATTTGTGCATGACCAAAAATTAAGGCAAGAAATACTACAATGTCCCAATAGTAGTAAAAATTTTTGGTCATTTGCAAAAAACATTCGAAACACTTCTTCGTCTGCGGTTCCAACGCTCGTCTTCAACGACACACCTGCTGTCAGCTCGCAAGATAAAGCCAATTTGCTCGCAGCACAGTTTGCTGTTAATTCGACGCTGCCAGCAAGTGATAGAACTCCGCCTGTAATTGAGAGCGTAAACGATTTTATGGGGCAAATCTTCTTTCGCACTCGTGCAGTTGCTAGAGTTCTGAGAGATCCTTACATTCACAAATCTGCTGGCCCGGATAGTATCCCTCCCATTGTTCTGAAGAGGTGTTATTCAACGCTGGCAAAACCACTGCGTAAGCTTTTCCATCTGTCCTACTCTACTGGTCTCTTTCCAAGTGGATGGAAAACAGCATTTGTCCAGCCTGTCCCTAAAAAAGGCGTATCTTCTTCACCCTCAAACTATCGTCCAATTGCACGCTGATCAATTTTCAGCTCAAGAAATATCTCGAAGAACGAAGGCTTCTTAATGACCGGCAGTAAGGCTTTCGTAGCAATAGGTCCACTGGTGATCTGATGGTATATCTCACCGAACAGTGGAACAAATCTTTACATCGTTTTCGAGAAAGTAAGATTATTGCACTTGATATTTCAAAAGCCTTTGATAGAGCTCTCTTATCGAAAATGCGCGCATTTGGTTTCGATGAATCTCTTCTTCGTTGAATTAGAAATTACCTTTCGGACCGTTCAATACAAGTTGTATTGGACGGTTTCAAGTCTGAAATCCACAAAATAAATGCTGGTGTGCCCCAGGGCTCCGTTTTGTCTCCGAATCTCTTCCTTATTTTAATAAATGATCTTTTGTCTGAAACTTCTAATCCATTAAACTGTTTCGCTGACGATAGTACCCTCAGCTTCTCATATTCGTTTACAGATTCTCATCCATGTCCTTCGGATGTGGAACTTGAACGGCAGCGTATGATAAGCTCATTAAATTCTGATCTCGACAGCATTGTCCAATGGGGAATCAAAAATCGCGTAGGATTTAATGCTTCAAAAACTCAATGCTGTCTAGTGTCGTCAAAACAAAACCCACCCCTCATGGCACTATCCATGAGTGGTTCGTGCATTGAGGGAACCGAAAAGCTTTCAGTCCTCGGTATGTGTATCACAGACCACCTTCTGTGGAACGATCACATATTTGATGTTGCCAAAAATGCTGCTAAATGTTTAGGTTTATTTCGGTGATGCAAGAAATGTTTCACCCCTTCTGATCTGGCTGTTATCCAAAACTCGAGTACAATTCTCATGTTTGGGCAGGTGCTCCAATAACTCACTTGAGTCTATTGAATAGAATTCAAAGAAGAGTTATGAAAATGATAGGTGATAGAAATATAACGGAAGCATTTGCACCACTCGAACACCGACGCAATGTTTCATGTCTTTCGTTATTTTACCGTTATTTTCATAACCAGTGCTCTAGCGAAATAGCCAGTTGCATTCCTCCCATAAAACAATTCAACCGTAATACAACTTCGGACGTACTGTTAAGTATAGAGATTCTTTCTTTAGTATGGTAGGTAGGAATTTGGGTGAAGCGTCTCCTAGGCAGGCAAACGTTGGACAATTTCCAGCAACTAATTAAGAGTTCAATTGCTTATTACTTATTGCGATGGAACAAATTCTGAAAAAAAAAATGAGAAATTAATTCCAAAATTTATGTTTTTTTGTAAACGTCCATTAAGGAGTTTCTAAATTAAAAGAGAGTGTGTCTACGAATGAATGATTCCAAAATACATGGGGCGACTTTCCATTAAGGGCGCACGGCTAGAATTTTGATTTTTTTTTACAGTGAGCTAGGGGTCTCTATAGAACAGCTTTAAAATATTACGGTAAGGAACACCCCCTAAATATGATTAAAAAATGTTTAAATTTTTCGATTTTGGCACTTTTATTCACACTACTCAAGTTTCCCTAAAGATAGCACACATTTTTACAGGCGAATACTTTTTTTTGCGTAGATTAAATAATTTAATTCAATAATTTTGATATCAATAAACTTTTATTTCAGTTTTTAATAAACATTTAAAGTTAGAAAATTGATGAAATCTGAGGCCACTAAATAAAAAAAATCATACAATTATTTTGACAGTTCTACTATTCAACAACTTTGCTATGATAAGTGCTGAATGGCGTGTGGGATTTTGTTTTGGGATTTTTTGTTGGGAAGTTTTCTGCGAATTATGATATATTTTTTTTAGTTAAAAAGTAGGTTTATGTGGCCCGCTTCGCGGGTTTAGAGATTTCAACTCCCTTTTCGGGTCCTCAGTCCCGCTCACGCGACTCCGTCGCTCCGCTTAGGGTATGCTCCGTCGTCTGGCAGGCGCCTATGTTGTCAGTCGATCTGTTATCAAAGTTTTTTGTAGTAAACAGTACTTTGGGTGGCCCGCTTCGCGGGTTTAAGGATTTTAACCCCCTTTTCGGGTCCTCAGTCCCGCTCACGCGACTTAGTCGCTCCGCTTAGGGTATGCTCAGTCATCTGGTAGGCGCCTATGTTGTCAGTCGATCTGTTATCAAAGTTTTTTGTAGTAAACAGTACCTTGGGTGGCCCGCTTCGCGGGTTTAAGGATTTTAACCCCCTTTTTGGGTCCTCAGTCCCGCTCACGCGACTCCGTCGCTCCGCTTAGGGTATGCTCAGTCGTCTGGCAGGTGCCTATGAGCACTAAAAGGACCGCAAACTGCCCAAAAAAGAACAAAGAATTCCTCTTACAAATCAACGACAAAAAATAAATATTGTCAAAAACTCCCAAAAAAATCCCAAAAAAAACCACATATCCCAACACTTACCATAGCACAGTAACATACTCATTGACTTAGGAATATCTGGACTGCTAACTGATTGTCACTGCCATACAAAATTCAAATATAAATGGTTCCCCCTATATGAAGCGAGACTAGCGAAAAGTTCCCGACTAGTGGCAGCATTTAGTAACATTCTTAGCGCCATCTTTTCTATATATGAGATTAAATGAATTTTCATTCATAGAAACTAGGGACATCTATTGATATAGCTTTTAAAAAACACTGCCACCTATCATCATCGATTGTCGTAGTGCTGGGAGATCATGAAAAAAATCCCTTTTTTTATTTTTTTGTATAAGAATTAAATTGGCATTCAGATTTATATTCGAAAGAACATAAGATAGGTATATTATTTTTAGTTTTCAAATAAAATTAATTTTCTATTTAATCCTAGTACGCAGATTGTGCGAAATTTTAGCTCACATACAGATCTATTATATTTCCAAAAAATTTATCATCGAGGGGAAAAGAAGAGCACAAATAGACTCTCCCAAATCAAAGCGAAATTGTATCGAAAAATTCGCAACGATAAAAAAAAATGACAGGTACACAATGCTATTTAACAAATAAAAATCTGTCGTCAGCGAATATTTCTCTTTGTTTTGGGAGTCTTTATTCTCCCAAACAAACCTGAAACTTTTTTTTACCTCGCAATCTCACATCATTGCACCAACAATATGGAAAAATCGGTAAATGTATTTAAACCGGAACTATGCCAAATGCCTGCAAAAAAAACAAACGAAAATTGTTCTGACGGATAATTTCCCGGACGTTTTCCTTTAATTGCCTTGTAACTTTTACACAAACAAACTAAAAAGCCAGCGATTTTTGATTGTTATCAACAACATACAAAGCATAACAACATTCTTATAACTAAATAGACCTTATACTGCCAAAAAGGACAAAAGGGAGAAATAAATAATTATGATGAAGACCCCTCCTTGCAAAAAAACAATTGAAAATTATGTATGCTTTGCTAATTTTTATGTCAAAACAATTTTTGTATGTTTTTTTGCAAGCAGGTTTCTTTAGCGAACATTTTAATTTTTTACTTTTGTACTTTTGCAAAAACTAGGTCTATGTAGTTTATGCCTTTAACTGCATTGACCTTATTTTTTGTTAAGAGTACAGAAGTGAGGAACAAAACTAATACCTTCGCTTAAGAAACCTGCTTATAAAAAAACATGAGAAAACAGCTCTAATAGATAAATTAAGCCACCATACACAATTTTCAATTATTTTTTTTTTCTAGTACGTGTCTTGAGCATTGATATTTATTTCACACTTTCGTTTTATTTTGGTCAGAGTAGCTGAATGTAGTTATTCTGTGAAAAAAAGAAAAAAAATATTTTGGTTAAGAAAAGAAGAAATTTTTGGTTTCTTTTATGGGATTTTCTTGAAAAATATCCCTCAGCACTGGTTTGACTTGAAGTTTGCCTTTGTGTGTCTTTCATATGTCATTGTTTTTTTTCATAAGAAGATGAAGAAATTTAAATATTAAAATATTGAAATTACTTCTGTTTTAAGTGGAGTAAATGAATAAAATTCATTTAAAAAGTACAAGTGACCTCAACTCCAGAAATTATTGTGTTTCGCCCAAGGTATAATAGTGGGCTCTTCAGTCATTCTGTTATACCCTACTAAGACACAAATTTTGGTCGATGTTTACCGACTCTTATAAAAATCACAGCAAAAAGATACTGTGAATTTTATTATTCTGGGGGAATTTGTTTAAATTCGTGCACCTAGAAAATAAATACCCGTGGTCAGGTTTTTTATAATAAGAAGATGAAGAAATTTAAATATTAAAATATTGAAATTACTTCTGTTTTAAGTGGAGTAAATGAATAAAATTCAATTAAAAAGTACAAGTGACCTCAACTCCAGAAATTATTGTGTTTCGCCCAAGGTATAACAGTGGGCTCTTCAGTCAGTCTGTTATACCCTACTAAGACACAAATTTTGGTCGATGTTTACCGACTCTTATAAAAATCACAGCAAAAAGATACTGTGAATTTTATTATTCTGGGGGAATTTGTTTAAATTCGTGCACCTAGAAAATAAATACCCGTGGTCAGGTTTTTTATAATAAGAAGATGAAGAAATTTAAATATTAAAATATTGAAATTACTTCTGTTTTAAGTGGAGTAAATGAATAAAATTCAATTAAAAAGTACAAGTGACCTCAACTCCAGAAATTATTGTGTTTCGCCCAAGGTATAACAGTGGGCTCTTCAGTCAGTCTGTTATACCCTACTAAGACACAAATTTTGGTCGATGTTTACCGACTCTTATAAAAATCACAGCAAAAAGATACTGTGAATTTTATTATTCTGGGGGAATTTGTTTAAATTCGTGCACCTAGAAAATAAATACCCGTGGTCAGGTTTTTTATAATAAGAAGATAAAGAAATTTAAATATTAAAATATTGAAATTACTTCTGTTTTAAGTGGAGTAAATGAATAAAATTCAATTAAAAAGTACAAGTGACCTCAACTCCAGAAATTATTGTGTTTCGCCCAAGGTATAACAGTGGGCTCTTCAGTCAGTCTGTTATACCCTACTAAGACACAAATTTTGGTCGATGCTTACCGACTCTTATAAAAATCACAGCAAAAAGATACTGTGAATTTTATTATTCTGGGGGAATTTGTTTAAATTCGTGCACCTAGAAAATAAATACCCGTGGTCAGGTTTTTTATAATAAGAAGATGAAGAAATTTAAATAATCAAATATTGAAATTACTTCTGTTTTAAGTGGAGTAAATGAATAAAATTCAATTAAAAAGTACAAGTGACCTCAACTCCAGAAATTATTGTGTTTCGCCCAAGGTATAACAGTGGGCTCTTCAGTCAGTCTGTTATACCCTACTAAGACACAAATTTTGGTCGATGTTTACCGACTCTTATAAAAATCACAGCAAAAAGATACTGTGAATTTTATTATTCTGGGGGAATTTGTTTAAATTCGTGCACCTAGAAAATAAATACCCGTGGTCAGGTTTTTTATAATAAGAAGATGAAGAAATTTAAATATTAAAATATTGAAATTACTTCTGTTTTAAGTGGAGTAAATGAATAAAATTCAATTAAAAAGTACAAGTGACCTGAACTCCAGAAATTATTGTGTTTCGCCCAAGGTATAACAGTGGGCTCTTCAGTCAGTCTGTTATACCCTACTAAGACACAAATTTTGGTCGATGTTTACCGACTCTTATAAAAATCACAGCAAAAAGATACTGTGAATTTTATTATTCTGGGGGAATTTGTTTAAATTCGTGCACCTAGAAAATAAATACCCATGGTCAGGTTTTTTATAATAAGAAGATGAAGAAATTTAAATATTAAAATATTGAAATTACTTCTGTTTTAAGTGGAGTAAATGAATAAAATTCAATTAAAAAGTACAAGTGACATCAACTCCAGAAATTATTGTGTTTCGCCCAAGGTATAACAGTGGGCTCTTCAATCAGTCTGTTATACCCTACTAAGACACAAATTTTGGTCGATGTTAACCGACTCTTATAAAAATCACAGCAAAAAGATACTGTGAATTTTATTATTTAAATATATATTATATTATTTATATTATATTTATATTATTTATATTATATTAAATTTCTTCATCTTCTTATTATAAAAAACCTGACCACGGGTATTTATTTTCTAGGTGCACGAATTTAAACAAATTCCCCCAGAATAATAAAATTCACACTATCTTTTTGATGTGATTTTTATAAGAGTCGGTAAACATCGACCAAAATTTGTGTCTTAGTAGGGTATAACAGACTGACTGAAGAGCCCAATGTTATACCTTGGGCGAAACACAATAATTTCTGGAGTTGAGGTCACTTGTACTTTTTAATTGTTTTTTTTTTCTGCATTTGTAAATTGAAATTGAAACATTTTTGTTTTTCTTCTAAAAATATTAAAAAAAAACATAAATAAAACATTAAAAAACTAAAATTAAACGTGGTGGTATTGTTGTGTAATCAATTTGAGAGAATAGCTGACTGCAGGGTATTTGGGCCCGATGGAGAGATTGTCATCTTCGTACAAACTGGCTCCTTGTATTGTGTGAGTTTGTTGACGCTTCAATCGCATGCCATGTCTTTGGTGAGATAGGAAAAATTGCTCCAGTGTGGTTACCTTCTCAAGAAGAATCTGAAATATTTCGCTGATAAAGCGTGAGAAGACTACGATTTGATAATACTGGATCATATCAATAATTTCCTCATCAAACACCAGCAGAAAGAGTTGCTGAATGATATATGGTGGAAGCAATGTTGGTCGTCAGTACACCCAAGGTCGAACGGATACTTTCCAACATCAGTTGGTGTCGAATATTTTATGCCCGCCCTCCTATCAAGCAATGCCCAGTCCCACCAAGCATGTCGTAGTTGGAATTGCAGCGATGCAACCCCCCTTACAAGTAAGTTCATTGAGAATCTTGTTAAATTTCTTCAATTGCTAACTTTGGCATCTCTCCTTTTTAGGTTGCTCCTCAACAATATGTGAATGTGCCTGTGCCGGTTTCAATGGTTGAACCATCATCTGGACAGCGAATGCTTCTAACCAATCGAGTGCAAGCTAGCGGTGTAGTTTGGCCCAATAACGGTCGACAAATGGCACTTGTACCATCCTGGCCCCAACAGGCTCCGGCCCATTCGTTGATTGTTGATTCCGCACCTTTCCTCAACGTAGAAGAAATCTATCCCAAACATCACCTGAATATACCCCGCAACGAACTCAAAAAAGAGTCTCCGGTGCATCATTTAGTGCAAGTCTTTGAACCTTTTTCCAAAAATAAAGAAACATTCCTTTTACGTAGCTAGTGTCCATGTGATCAACAGCCTGGCAGTAATTCATATTTCATATCTTTTATATTCATCCTTTCTAAAGTAAAGGAAATTCTTACAGAGTTCCGCGCCACAAAAAGAAGGAAGCTTATCAGCTGTCGCCGGTTAAGAAGCGCGTCAAAGAGAGCTCGCCGCGCGCCGCATCAGCAGCGTTATAATCGTGCACACGTTTCGCCACAATATCATAACCACGGTTCGCACAACTGTAACTATTATAGTAGAAGTGGTGCCGCTATCGTCGCTGGATCGTCTAGCAGTTAGTTTGTTTTTAATCTTAAAGCCCTGATATTTTACATTTTTCAAAGAATTGAACTCAATACTCAAAAAACAACTTTAATCTTTTGTTTATAGATATCATCAGTGGACATCATCATCGTGGTGGCAGGAGCAATGTTGGCAATGTTCAGCTCATTGCCGCTGGTGGTGGTCATCCGTCGTCATCGTCTTATGTTACGACAAATAGCGGAGGTCATCATGTGGTCTCGTGTGGAAATGGTGTTGTTGGTCAACCTATGGGCCATAGTGCGATCGTAAAACAACAAACGATCACAATTCACGACACACCGTCACCGACGGCTGTGATAACAATTTTGGATAGTGAAGACGAATCGCCGGATGTCCCTTTGGCAGCGATACACAGTGTACATCATAAGTCGACTGCACAGCGTGCTCATGCGCAGTCGCAAACCAATCCATCTATGCTGCAGACATCTGCATCGTCGTCATCGTTATCGTGCAAAAATAACAATGTTACTGGTTTGCAAACTAACAACCAGCCTGCCCATCAGGGTTCTTCTTCATTTGCATCTAGTATTGTTCAACATCATACACAACACCAGCAGATACAACAACAACAGAAACAACAACAACAGCAGCAACAACAGCAGCAACAACAGCAGCATCATCAGCAACAACAACAACAATTACATCATCAACAACAGCATCAACAGCATCCTCAGCAACATCAGCAACACCAACCACATCAACAACAACAGCAGCAGCAACAAGTTGCACAACAGCACAACAATAAGTTCATCAACAACACCATCAACAACAACAACAACAACATCAACAACAACAACAACAACAACAACAACAACAACAACAACAACAACAACAACAACAACAACAACAACAACAACAACAACAACAACAACAACAACAACAACAACAACAACAGCAACAACAACAACAACAACAACAACAACAACAGCAACAACAACAACAACAACGACCGCAGCAGCAACAACAACACCAGCAACAACAACAGCAGCAACAAGTACAGCAACGACAACAACAACAGCAACAACAACACCAACAACACCAAGAACACCAACAACAACAACAACAACAGCAACAGTCCCACCATCAACAACCGAATCAACAGCAGCAGCTGCAACAACAACATCATGTGGCCAGTAGCAGTACAAGTTACCACAATGGTACTAATCAAAATATGAATCATGTATCTCATGTAGCAGGCTCACAACAACAACAACACATGATTCAACATCATAATAACAATAGTAGCAATAGCATAAGTAATCATTGCTCTTCTGGAGGCGTCGGTATAACGCATCATGCGAATGCCCCAAATACAGGTGTCATCCCATCTCACCATCAACCCTCATCCTCTTCATCCGCATCAGCTTCATCTAGTAAGCATCGCAAAAATGTTATATCATGCGTAACCGTAGGTGACAGTGACAATGAGGACCATCGACGAGGCGGCACCGGTAACAGCCCCAAGTATCAACATGCAAACATCAAATACGAGCCGGGACAGTCGCAGAAGAAGCGCATCCTTGCAATGGCCCAAAATGAATGCTTTCTGTCACAGGCCGCCAACAATTCAATACCAAATTCATCTTCGAATTCCGGACCAATAGCAGCTCCAATTCCTTCTGGCTCATCATCGCAACAAATGCAGCAACAACAACAGCCGATTCAACAACAACAACAGCCGATTCAACAACAACAACAGCAGCAACTTCACATACCGAAGCAAGAACCACTTGAATTCTATGAATATCCCCCACAAGTGGATAAGCGATCATCGTGGGCCCCACCAGCTCATCATAGCACTCATCATAAGCGTGAGACTTCATCATCATATGGTATGGTAGCCCAGCAGGCGGCTCCACCACCAATGGCGCATTCAAAGACATCAGCATCTGCTGCTGCTGCAGTAGTTACAGCTGCCAATACTGCAACAGTTGCACCATCTTGGGGTGCACCAGTCTATCGGCAACAGCATCAGTCCAATACGCCTATTGGTGGCTCACCAGCAGCTATCTTACAACAGGAGATCTACGCCCAAGGCGATATGTACCGTAGACCGACAGTGTTTGCGTCACAGGCTCCATATCAGAATTACAATCGGGTAGTTCCGCCGCCAGCACATAATGCATCGAATAGACAAGTAAGTATTCCATTTTGTATTTAAAAAAAAAATAGTTGTCCCCAGGTTGTTGAATTTATTCATTTACGGACTTGAAGTGAACTATTTTTTTTGAAGGGTCAGATAGATTAACATTTGTACTTACCATTCACTTAGGTTTTTTTTCTGCGAAGCTTTTTTGAATTTAAATAATAAAATTTTTGAATCATAATAAAACCACAGCCCACATCACAAAATATAAAAAATGACTTCTTATCTTTCAGGTACTCCCAGCGCATTCTCTGCCAGTGCACATACAATTCCCTACTCAGTACAGTCAATTTGGTCCATTATGTCCTGCACAGGTAGCCAGCAAACATGCCCATTACGCACCTGCGAACATATGGTATGGAGAATAAATTGACACACAATCGAGTGAGTTAACGGAGCATTTGGTTTCAAAACAAACATTAAAATGCCTTTGTCTTAAATTATTCAATCTTATTTTATTTTTTTTTTATGACTAATTTATTTTTCCAAATTTTCTCTTTAAAAAAGATCGTTTCTGAATGGTTCAGAAGTTTTTGGTAAATTTCTTCGAAACCAAAATCATCATCATCATCATAATCGCAATCAACAATCAACAAAACAACAACACATTGAATTAAACCAAACCAATATGCAAATAACGAAATGGTGGTTTACGTTGCTCCAACAAACAATTTATTTGAAAAGTCAACAACGAAGACATAGTAACAATTTATTTCTTATTAGAGCTATATTTTGCAATATCGCAAATTTATCAAAACAAAACAAAAAATATATGTAGTTAAAAATAAAATACGATACACATTTCGTAGAGCACAATATATGTAGGATATAAAGAAATATAAACAGTTTTTATACACTATAATAGTTAATATATTGTCTTTATTAAACAGTCTTTTTGGTTTTTATTTACTTTACTTTTCTTTGACTTAATTTAAACAGAAATATACTTCAGACCGCCGTCGTCGTATCGCGCGTCGTTACCTTCCTTCTTGTCGTCGTCGTAGCTATTCTTGAACTCCCTTCTGTGTTTTTTCGCCGTCGCACAGTGGTTCCGCCCATAGCCCAAAACCTCAAGTCGTAAAAGTAATTTTTTTTAATGCAGTTATTATCTATGATAACGGGGCAACTAAGTGGGACTAAATTTTTTTTTCTAAAATTAGTTGTTGACAGTCAGGCACGTGGCAAAGTTGAGTGTTTTTCGCAATTTAAATAAAAACGTTCATTTGAAAACCGGACATTGCATTTTAGCTATTTTTTGTGTGTTTTTAAGGTTTTTTTCTGAAAAAAGTGGTAAACATAAAAGAACAATGTATAAATATGATTATTACATATATATTTTTTTTTTACATGCTATATTTTATTATAACTGCTGTTGAAAGAAATGAATTTTAGTGATTTTTAAAATTTTGTGTTTTTTTGATAAGCCAGAACTTTTAGGGCACCCATTTGCACTCAATAATTTTAGTGGATTAACGTAGGCTTATCTTCCCTGTTTAAGGATATATACGGTTTTTTTTTGCGGAAATTTGTGGAAATATTAAAATTTTGACTCTAAGTGAAACCATATTTTCCTTTTTTTGTAGATTCAAGTAATATGATCAAACGCATTGATATTTTTCATTTGTGGCGGAAGGCGAAGAAAGGTCGCAATGCTGGAAAAATTGATGAGACATGGGTACTTTTTAAGGAAAAATATAACATTGAAAGCTTAGATGCACGAAAAAAGATTGTTTTGCTATGCAAGCTCTTCCTAAAAAAATGGAATTTATGTTCTCGAAGAGATGATGCCTTTCTATCAACATATAGTGCTTGGCTTGAAGAAGACTTCGGGCCTTACCAAGGAGAAGAAGAAGAATTAATTTATTCACCAGATAATCTAGGAGGTAGGCCAAAGAAGTCATTTTCAGATAGCTCTTCTCGAACTAAGCGGAGACGAATTGCCACAATTGCTGCAATAGATGAAGACATTGCTTGTGCTTTGAAGCATTGCCAATCAACAGACAGCCTTAAAGCCAAGCAATTGAATTCAAACGATGCTTTGAAAATTTTGGTTGAGGCAAAGTTAACAAAACACCAGTACCAAGTCATTAGGAACTTGGTAAACGAAAAGACCGAAGTTGACGTTTTTCCAAGCTATGCTAAGGTTATAAAAGCGAAAAAAGATTGTTACCCGGAGCCTGAAAAAATATCAATATCCGATACTTCGGCTGAAGTTTCCCTTCAAGGTCTTCTAAACCATACAGCCCAAAGAATCGTAGAATCCCAAAAAGAAGTTTTTGAAAATTTGGAGATTGATTTAGGTAATACCATCAAATAAAAATCTTTTGCCAACAAAGCTCTCTGTTTCATTGTAAGACTTGTCCTTTCTGTGATGTCTGTAGGTATGGTAATTGTGTATCGTATTCGTTTTAAAGTCGATAACCTTAATAAAGTAGCCAGTGATACAATGTCTAGTCTGAAATTAACAGCACAAGGGGGAGTAGAATAAATGTAATGTACGAGATACGAGTTATGTCATTGAAAACTTTAATTTCAGTGTGACTTAAAATAATACATTTTTGATTTAGGTAATCTTACCCTTATTGGAAAATGGGGGTTTGATGGTAGCAGTGGACAAGGAGAATATAAACAGCAAATTTCTGAAGGAGTCAGTGATGCCGACATGTTTATTACTTCATATGTTCCAATCCAACTATTTTCACAAAAAAGTTCTGACTCTGAAAACCAAATTTTATGGCAAAATCCTCGTCCAGGATCGACTCGATACTGTCGCCCAATACGGTTTCAGTTCAAAAAAGAAACGGCAGAGTTGAGTAGAGCTGAGCAGAGCTACATTGAGAACCAGATTAATGATTTATCTGAAACATGAGTTAAAATAAATGACCATACTTTAAACATTAAACATGTCCTCAAGTTAACAATGGTTGACGGAAAGGTGTGCAACGCTTTGACACACACTGCTTCGCAACAGGTGTGCTACATTTGTGGAGCAAAGCCAACAAATATGAACGATATTCAAGGATCCTTACAAAAAAGTATTAACGAAGACTCTTTGGATTTTGGCATATCTCCACTGCATGCGTGGATAAGGTTTTTCGAATTCTTCATTCATCTAGCATACCGACTAGATTTCAAAAAATGGCGCACTGGAAATAGTGAGAAACCTCTTCTTGCTGCACAAAAAAAAAGAATTCAAGAAGAATTCAAAAAAACTGGACTGATAGTTGATAAACCAAAACAAGGAGGTGGAAATTCAAATGACGGGAATACTGCGCGTAGATTTTTTGCTAATCCTACTGTATCTTCCCAAATAACGGGTGTAAAAAAATCAATAATCGAAAGATGTGCAGTCATTTTAAAAACTTTGGCTAGTTGTTTTTCAATAAATCCGGACGTTTTCGAAAAGTATGCCCAAGATACTGCACGTGAAATTGTAGAAGAATATCCGTGGTATCCACTGCCAGCTTCGGTACATAAAGTTCTCATTCATGGAGGACAAATTGTAAAACATGCAATTTTGCCTATAGGCCAATTAACGGAAGAGGCAGCAGAGGCAAAAAACAAGGATGTCAAATTTTTCAGGTCCCACAATACACGAAAAACGTCTAGAGTCTTAACAAATACCGATTTGTTTAATAGATTGCTTTTAACGTCAGATCCGTTGCTTTCTACCGAAAGAAATTTAAAAAAAACTGAAAAATCAAAATTACCCACAGATGTTTTAAATTTATTGCAATAAACTTTGATTAAATTTGATAAAAATAAAAAATAAAGATTTTTAGTAGTGTTTTTCTTTTATTTTCAATCATTCTAAATGCAAATTTGAGTTTTTTTTTTCTACACTTCAGATTCTATGTTGTAGAGAGTATGAAACAATGTCAATAACTTCTTTTTCTGATAATTTTTTTCTTTACCTAATTCTTAATTAATATGTATAAAACTAATCTCAATCTGTGTGCCAAGTTTTATCAAAATTCGTTCAATAATACAGATTTCATTGAAAAAACTTCAAATATAAAAACCCAGAAAATTTTGAAAAATGTCAATAACTTTTTTTTTATCATGTTTTCTTAACCAAATTTTCAGCAAATATGTAAAAATACAATTTGAACATCTGTTATAAAAATACTCTTACTAATACTCTGACTCTTATAAAAATCACAGCAAAAAGATACTGTGAATTTTATTATTCTGGGGGAATTTGTTTAAATTCGTGCACCTAGAAAATAAATACCCATGGTCAGGTTTTTTATAATAAGAAGATGAAGAAATTTAAATATTAAAATATTGAAATTACTTCTGTTTTAAGTGGAGTAAATGAATAAAATTCAATTAAAAAGTACAAGTGACATCAACTCCAGAAATTATTGTGTTTCGCCCAAGGTATAACAGTGGGCTCTTCAATCAGTCTGTTATACCCTACTAAGACACAAATTTTGGTCGATGTTAACCGACTCTTATAAAAATCACAGCAAAAAGATACTGTGAATTTTATTATTTAAATATATATTATATTATTTATATTATATTTAAATTATTTATATTATATTAAATTTCTTCATCTTCTTATTATAAAAAACCTGACCACGGGTATTTATTTTCTAGGTGCACGAATTTAAACAAATTCCCCCAGAATAATAAAATTCACACTATCTTTTTGATGTGATTTTTATAAGAGTCGGTAAACATCGACCAAAATTTGTGTCTTAGTAGGGTATAACAGACTGACTGAAGAGCCCAATGTTATACCTTGGGCGAAACACAATAATTTCTGGAGTTGAGGTCACTTGTACTTTTTAATTGTTTTTTTTTCTGCATTTGTAAATTGAAATTGAAACATTTTTGTTTTTCTTCTAAAAATATTAAAAAAAACATAAATAAAACATTAAAAAACTAAAATTAAACGTGGTGGTATTGTTGTGTAATCAATTTGAGAGAATAGCTGACTGCAGGGTATTTGGGCCCGATGGAGAGATTGTCATCTTCGTACAAACTGGCTCCTTGTATTGTGTGAGTTTGTTGACGCTTCAATCGCATGCCATGTCTTTGGTGAGATAGGAAAAATTGCTTCAGTGTGGTTACCTTCTCAAGAAGAATCTGAAATATTTCGCTGATAAAGCGTGAGAAGACTACGATTTGATAATACTGGATCATATCAATAATTTCCTCATCAAACACCAGCAGAAAGAGTTGCTGAATGATATATGGTGGAAGCAATGTTGGTCGTCAGTACACCCAAGGTCGAACGGATACTTTCCAACATCAGTTGGTGTCGAATATTTTATGCCCGCCCTCCTATCAAGCAATGCCCAGTCCCACCAAGCATGTCGTAGTTGGAATTGCAGCGATGCAACCCCCCTTACAAGTAAGTTCATTGAGAATCTTGTTAAATTTCTTCAATTGCTAACTTTGGCATCTCTCCTTTTTAGGTTGCTCCTCAACAATATGTGAATGTGCCTGTGCCGGTTTCAATGGTTGAACCATCATCTGGACAGCGAATGCTTCTAACCAATCGAGTGCAAGCTAGCGGTGTAGTTTGGCCCAATAACGGTCGACAAATGGCACTTGTACCATCCTGGCCCCAACAGGCTCCGGCCCATTCGTTGATTGTTGATTCCGCACCTTTCCTCAACGTAGAAGAAATCTATCCCAAACATCACCTGAATATACCCCGCAACGAACTCAAAAAAGAGTCTCCGGTGCATCATTTAGTGCAAGTCTTTGAACCTTTTTCCAAAAATAAAGAAACATTCCTTTTACGTAGCTAGTGTCCATGTGATCCACAGCCTGGCAGTAATTCATATTTCATATCTTTTATATTCATCCTTTCTAAAGTAAAGGAAATTCTTACAGAGTTCCGCGCCACAAAAAGAAGGAAGCTTATCAGCTGTCGCCGGTTAAGAAGCGCGTCAAAGAGAGCTCGCCGCGCGCCGCATCAGCAGCGTTATAATCGTGCACACGTTTCGCCACAATATCATAACCACGGTTCGCACAACTGTAAGTATTATAGTAGAAGTGGTGCCGCTATCGTCGCTGGATCGTCTAGCAGTTAGTTTGTTTTTAATCTTAAAGCCCTGATATTTTACATTTTTCAAAGAATTGAACTCAATACTCAAAAAACAACTTTAATCTTTTGTTTATAGATATCATCAGTGGACATCATCATCGTGGTGGCAGGAGCAATGTTGGCAATGTTCAGCTCATTGCCGCTGGTGGTGGTCATCCGTCGTCATCGTCTTATGTTACGACAAATAGCGGAGGTCATCATGTGGTCTCGTGTGGAAATGGTGTTGTTGGTCAACCAATGGGCCATAGTGCGATCGTAAAACAACAAACGATCATAATTCACGACACACCGTCACCGACGGCTGTGATAACAATTTTGGATAGTGAAGACGAATCGCCGGATGTCCCTTTGGCAGCGATACACAGTGTACATCATAAGTCGACTGCACAGCGTGCTCATGCGCAGTCGCAAACCAATCCATCTATGCTGCAGACATCTGCATCGTCGTCATCGTTATCGTGCAAAAATAACAATGTTACTGGTTTGCAAACTAACAACCAGCCTGCCCATCAGGGTTCTTCTTCATTTGCATCTAGTATTGTTCAACATCATACACAACACCAGCAGATACAACAACAACAGAAACAACAACAACAGCAGCAACAACAGCAGCAACAACAGCAGCATCATCAGCAACAACAACAACAATTACATCATCAACAACAGCATCAACAGCATCCTCAGCAACATCAGCAACACCAACCACATCAACAACAACAGCAGCAGCAACAAGTTGCACAACAGCACAACAATAAGTTCATCAACAACACCATCAACAACAACAACAACAACATCAACAACAACAACAACAACAACAACAACAACAACAACAACAACAACAACAACAACAACAACAACAACAACAACAACAACAACAACAACAACAACAACAACAACAGCAACAACAACAACAACAACAACAACAACAACAGCAACAACAACAACAACAACGACCGCAGCAGCAACAACAACACCAGCAACAATAACAGCAGCAACAAGTACAGCAACGACAACAACAACAGCAACAACAACACCAACAACACCAAGAACACCAACAACAACAACAACAACAGCAACAGTCCCACCATCAACAACCGAATCAACAGCAGCAGCTGCAACAACAACATCATGTGGCCAGTAGCAGTACAAGTTACCACAATGGTACTAATCAAAATATGAATCATGTATCTCATGTAGCAGGCTCACAACAACAACAACACATGATTCAACATCATAATAACAATAGTAGCAATAGCATAAGTAATCATTGCTCTTCTGGAGGCGTCGGTATAACGCATCATGCGAATGCCCCAAATACAGGTGTCATCCCATCTCACCATCAACCCTCATCCTCTTCATCCGCATCAGCTTCATCTAGTAAGCATCGCAAAAATGTTATATCATGCGTAACCGTAGGTGACAGTGACAATGAGGACCATCGACGAGGCGGCACCGGTAACAGCCCCAAGTATCAACATGCAAACATCAAATACGAGCCGGGACAGTCGCAGAAGAAGCGCATCCTTGCAATGGCCCAAAATGAATGCTTTCTGTCACAGGCCGCCAACAATTCAATACCAAATTCATCTTCGAATTCCGGACCAATAGCAGCTCCAATTCCTTCTGGCTCATCATCGCAACAAATGCAGCAACAACAACAGCCGATTCAACAACAACAACAGCCGATTCAACAACAACAACAGCAGCAACTTCACATACCGAAGCAAGAACCACTTGAATTCTATGAATATCCCCCACAAGTGGATAAGCGATCATCGTGGGCCCCACCAGCTCATCATAGCACTCATCATAAGCGTGAGACTTCATCATCATATGGTATGGTAGCCCAGCAGGCGGCTCCACCACCAATGGCGCATTCAAAGACATCAGCATCTGCTGCTGCTGCAGTAGTTACAGCTGCCAATACTGCAACAGTTGCACCATCTTGGGGTGCACCAGTCTATCGGCAACAGCATCAGTCCAATACGCCTATTGGTGGCTCACCAGCAGCTATCTTACAACAGGAGATCTACGCCCAAGGCGATATGTACCGTAGACCGACAGTGTTTGCGTCACAGGCTCCATATCAGAATTACAATCGGGTAGTTCCGCCGCCAGCACATAATGCATCGAATAGACAAGTAAGTATTCCATTTTGTATTTAAAAAAAAAATAGTTGTCCCCAGGTTGTTGAATTTATTCATTTACGGACTTGAAGTGAACTATTTTTTTTGAAGGGTCAGATAGATTAACATTTGTACTTACCATTCACTTAGGTTTTTTTTCTGCGAAGCTTTTTTGAATTTAAATAATAAAATTTTTGAATCATAATAAAACCACAGCCCACATCACAAAATATAAAAAATGACTTCTTATCTTTCAGGTACTCCCAGCGCATTCTCTGCCAGTGCACATACAATTCCCTACTCAGTACAGTCAATTTGGTCCATTATGTCCTGCACAGGTAGCCAGCAAACATGCCCATTACGCACCTGCGAACATATGGTATGGAGAATAAATTGACACACAATCGAGTGAGTTAACGGAGCATTTGGTTTCAAAACAAACATTAAAATGCCTTTGTCTTAAATTATTCAATCTTATTTTATTTTTTTTTATGACTAATTTATTTTTCCAAATTTTCTCTTTAAAAAAGATCGTTTCTGAATGGTTCAGAAGTTTTTGGTAAATTTCTTCGAAACCAAAATCATCATCATCATCATAATCGCAATCAACAATCAACAAAACAACAACACATTGAATTAAACCAAACCAATATGCAAATAACGAAATGGTGGTTTACGTTGCTCCAACAAACAATTTATTTGAAAAGTCAACAACGAAGACATAGTAACAATTTATTTCTTATTAGAGCTATATTTTGCAATATCGCAAATTTATCAAAACAAAACAAAAAATATATGTAGTTAAAAATAAAATACGATACACATTTCGTAGAGCACAATATATGTAGGATATAAAGAAATATAAACAGTTTTTATACACTATAATAGTTAATATATTGTCTTTATTAAACAGTCTTTTTGGTTTTTATTTACTTTACTTTTCTTTGACTTAATTTAAACAGAAATATACTTCAGACCGCCGTCGTCGTATCGCGCGTCGTTACCTTCCTTCTTGTCGTCGTCGTAGCTATTCTTGAACTCCCTTCTGTGTTTTTTCGCCGTGCGTCGCTTAGAAAAGATCCCATACCATCAACCTTCGCATGAGTCGATACCAGGCAAGAGCCCTGGTAGCCCATCTCCTTAGGCAGCCAACCCCTACCACTCCTCCCAGTAGCAGCAGAATCTTGATGAATCGATTTGGTATGCTTGGCATTGTTTTTGTTTTGTTCTCCTCCTTACGATGTGCATGGCTATTTAAATGCATTGAATTAGGTCATGTTTCGTCGGTCGTTGTCATTGCTGGATATTTGGATCTGTTCAGTGCATTGACCGGTGGTGTATGTTTGCTGTTCCATTCTTATCTATCGTCGTGGGTGTATGGTTGCTATTCATCGCCGCGGTGGTGACAGATCGTATTCCGTCCAGTGGAATGCGCTGATGTTTATTTTGCTTCTTGATCATGACGACGGTCTGAAAGTATAGTATCTGCGTTATCTAATATACAATAATATACTCTTATTAAATACTTAGCTTTATGTTATTACTCATCGATCCCACATTCGGCCATCCTGGAATTATCGACTGTCCTCAGGCGATGTCATCTTCATCTTCGGAGTCATCCTCCTCATCTTCCTCATCATCTTGTATCCATGGCTTCATGTAATCTGCCGATGTGCTAGTTATGTTGGGCCCCTCATGTTGACCCAATTTCTTCACTTCATATCTTTCATTTCTCTTTACTTTCGTCACCTCGTATGGTCCCAAGAAACTGGCATGTAGCTTCAGCCCAGTTCCAAACTGTGTTCTCTTGATGGCGACAAGATCGTTCACCTTATACTCATGTGCCGCCTTCCGCTTTTTGTTATATGTTCTTTGATTCTCAGCTTGAACTCTGCTTATCTCGTCCTTTGCTGCCTTTCTCATCTCGTCTCGATTCGTTTCGAAGTCATCCAATATAACGTCTTCTAGCAGCTTCCTTATCTCCAGATACTCCGCTCGACGCATGGTTGCCCCAAACATCAATTGGAAAGGACTCCTCTTTGTACTTCGTGACACCGTTGAGTTGATGGCTCGCTGGACCTGTCCTGCGTGTTGGAACCATTTCGTGGGGTCTGCTACTGCTACCTTTGACAGCACTTCAATTGCCCCTTGGTACTCCAGTTGTTGTTAATACGTGATGAATCCCTCTTTCGTCACAATATTCCTTGAACGCGTTTGCCGTAAACGCGACGCCTTTATCAGAAATCAGTCGGGTTGGGTTCCCGAATGTTTCACTCTGCAGGTCTAATCGTTTTATTGCCTCTTCGCACTTCGTTGTCTTCACTGGATATATCCACGTGAACTTCGTAAACGCATCCACGTGTCTCATTGACGTGACCGCTCGGTGTATAACCTTCATGGTGTATTCTTGTAGCATGATCGCCCATCTTGCTACTCGCGGACATAAGTCTCTCTTCTTCATCGTAGCCTCGAATGCTTTGCAGTCCGTCATAATTGTGAACTCCATCCCTAGGAGGTACACTCTCAGTTTTTCTAAACACTTCATTATCGCCAGTACCTCGAGTTCGTAGCTTGTAAATTTCCTCTCAGATCGGCTGGTCTTGAAACTCAGGAAGAACGTTGGGTGGAAATGTCCATCATCATGTTTCTGCAGCAGCGCCCCTCCATATCCTTCTATGCTGGCATCCGTATGGAGTTCTGTGGGCAAACATGGATTAAATAGTTTCAAAACTGGCTCACTGCAAAGACAAGATTTAAGTTCATTAAATGCAATCATTTCTTTTTCACCCATCCCAAATTTATTTTCTTTTCTTAAGAGATCTGACAAAGGTTTCGCTATCCTGGAGTAATTTAGGACGAATTTCCTAAAAAACCCAGTCAGTCCCAGAAAACTTTGTATCTGCTTTACGTTTCTCGGTACCGGAAACTTCTGTACTGCTTTTACCTTCTCCTCTGATGGCTTTATGCTTCCATTACCTATAACATGCCCTAAAAACTCTACTGACTGTGATAGGAAATTACATTTTTCCCATTTTATCTTCAATCCGTACTCCTCGGCCACCCTTAGCACAACCTTCAGTTTTTCCAATGCCTCGTCTTCGCTCTTTGCAAATATGATGATATCGTCCACATATATCAACAAATATTTTTGTAGCACCAGCTCCCGGAAAATTTGGTTGACGAACCTCTGGAATGCAGCCGGTGAGTTACATAGCCCAAATGGTACCTTAAGAAATTCATATTGCCCATCTGGCGTTACGAATGCCGTATATTTTCTGCTGCTACGTGGAAAAATCCATCTTTTAAATCTAAAGTGATAAATACCTTTGCATCATGAAGTGGTTCGAAAACTTCCTCCATGACCGTCATGGGGAACCTGTCCTTCATCATTTTCTTGTTTAGCTCCCGGTAATCGATGCATAGTCTATACTTTCCATCCTTCTTCTTCACTAGGACTATCGGGCTGGCATACTCTGATCGACTTGGAACTACGACTCCATCATCTATCCACTCTTTTACCTGTTTATTTACTGCATCTCTTTCTGGAATCGCTAGTCTTCGTGCCTTACGGAAAACTGGGATATCGTCTGTTAACACAATGTTCATCTCGATGCAGGACCTTGCGAGACTTTTCGGCCTATTTGCATCTACGATATCGTTCACTGCTTGTCTGTACTCTTCGTTTCCTACTTTCCACTTTGAATCATCGTCTCTTTCCTGGCACCATTCGATTTGAAAAATGTCGTTCTCCTCCAGATTGTATCCTTCCTTCATACTTTTTTCCTCGTCTATCTTCTTGACTATCCTAATTTTTCCGCCGCTGATAACTAACTCAACATTTCTCAAAAAATCTCTTCCGAGCAGTATCTCATCTGGAATCCACCGATCTGGTACAACCTGAAATCGATTCAAATATTTTTCTGTTCCAACCTGCACTTCTAACACACATGAGCCTAGGGTTTTCCGAGGGCTATCTCCATTCCCGGTAACTGGGGTTCGGCTTCACTTATCTTCCCTTGGAATGACTTATGGATTATCGAAACGTCGCTTCCATTGTCCACGAAAGCGTAAAATGTCTTACCTTTCACAATTATTGGAATGTGCCGCTCGTCTGATTCGATGCGATTTACATGACTAATCCCTCTTGAGGTCGAAGGTGTTTCATTCTTTACTGGGCAATTTGGTGATATATGCCCGAACTGGTTGCATTTGAAACAACGTGTTCCCTTCCCCTTATCTGGACAACTAGTAGCTATATGCGACTTCGACCCGCAGTTGTGGCACCGTCTCCCTTGTCCTGTTTGTCCTGTCTGTCCTTCTTTACCAGGAGGCGTCGATGATTTACCGCCACCACTATTGCTCTTGCTGAATCCTTGTTGCGTTGGCATAAATCTTTTCATTTGCTGGTAGTTCTCCATTTTTTTCTTCAGTTCTTCCAATGTTGTGGCTTCGTACAGGATCATTTTATTATAAATGGAATCTGTGATTCCATTTCGAATATACTCCAGCAGCGACTCCTCATCAATTTTTCCTTCACTTGCCAATTGCTGCATCGAGTACAGATACTCTAGGAGACTCTCTGTGGTTGTTTTCTTTCGCGCTTCCAGCGCTCTGTGCACCTCGATGGTGGTCTTTGTCTTTTGAAACTCTGTTACCAACACCTCCTTCAGTGCTGCATAACTTGTTAGTCCCGTCTTGGCCTCGACCGCAAGTCTGGCTGCCCCTCGTAACAGTCGCTTTGTGTATAGGAACTTTTGAATATCGTTCCACTGACATACTGTAGCAATGTCCTCGAAGTCTTTTAACCATACCGTCAAGTTTTTTCCCGCTTCACCCGAAAAGGGTTCCAGGGAGTCCTCCACATCCCTGAACACGAAATTGTTGGCCCTTTCATTAGCCATCGTAACTTCGTCCACGCCTTCTTCGTCTTCTTCTCGATCCGCTTTTGGAATTTCTTCTTTGTCCCCTTCTATCTCGTTATCTTCACCCTTCTCTATTACTATTCTGATTTCGCTTTCAGTAATGTTTTCGAATGCCTCTCTTATCCTGTCCACCAAGTCAGTTTTTAGGCGGTACCGGTACGACAAATTCTTTTGCTGTAAAAACTTCTGTAATTCGCGTGTGGTGAAGGCTTGAATTAATTTATCCATCCATATCCTTTACACGAGACAAAGTTCTTCACAGTTTTCTTAACAAATCCTATAACACAGTTCTTCACAATTTTCTTAACGAATTTTTCTTAACGAATTCTTTACAACTTAACCAATCTTAACAAATCTTAACACAGTTCTTCACAATTTTCTTAACGAATCCTAGGGGACTTCTTTACAACTTAACCAATCTTAACAAATCTTAACACAGTTCTTCTCTTCTTAACTCTTTTCGAATCTTATCAAAAACCATTAACACTTCTTTTACCTCAAAGTTGTTGGGATATGAAAATAAATTTCCCGTAGATCCCGGTTGAGCCCCCAAATGTAGGATATAAAGAAATATAAACAGTTTTTATACACTATAATAGTTAATATATTGTCTTTATTAAACAGTCGTTTTGGTTTTTATTTACTTTACTTTTCTTTGACTTAATTTAAACAGAAATATACTTCAGACCGCCGTCGTCGTATCGCGCGTCGTTACCTTCCTTCTTGTCGTCGTCGTAGCTATTCTTGAACTGCCTTCTGTGTTTTTTCGCCGTCGCTTAGACAAGATCCCATACCATCAACCTTCGCATGAGTCGATACCAGGCAAGAGCCCTGGTGGCCCAACTCCATAGGCAGCCAACCCCTACCACTCCTCCCAGTAGCAGCAGAATCTTGATGAATCGATTTGGTATGCTTGGCATTGTTTTTGTTTTGTTCTCCTCCTTACGATGTGCATGGCTATTTAAATGCATTGAATTAGGTCATGTTTCGTCGGTCGTTGTCATTGCTGGATATTTGGATCTGTTCAGTGCATTGACCGGTGGTGTATGTTTGCTGTTCCATTCTTATCTATCGTCGTGGGTGTATGGTTGCTATTCATCGCCGCGGTGGTGACAGATCGTATTCCGTCCAGTGGAATGCGCTGATGTTTATTTTGCTTCTTGATCATGACGACGGTCTGAAAGTATAGTATCTGCGTTATCTAATATACAATAATATACTCTTATTAAATACTTAGCTTTATGTTATTACTCATCGATCCCACATATATATGGGTTATATGGGCTAAATGTTTTCTTTTATATATAGATAATAGCTTATAAATAATTATAATATTTAAAATGTGTATAAATGTTTGAATTTAATCAAAGTAAACAAAGGAAGTTATTTTAATTATTTTTTTTTTCGGGGACGCGTAAACTTGACGTGAAAAATAGTTTGGATAAAAGTTGTATTTTTTTTTTTATTTTTTTAAATAATAAATATAAAATAATATGTAGTTAGCTTTTTAGTGTGGTGTTTAATTATATAATTAAATGAACAAATATTATTGTTAACCGATTCTTACTGTGGATTAAAGAAGTTGCCTTTAAATATTTTAAAATATAACATAACCAAGTAGAAATAATAAAAGTAATAATAATATTTTTTTGAACACCTAGCAATGTATGTAATTGTATTGAACACATTAGAATTCTAATAATAATGATATGTAATAAAAATAAAGTGTAAAAATTTAACAAAGCAAACAATGTACTTTGCAAAACAAAAATATATAAATATATACTAAAAATAATAAATAACTAAAACTATTATTATCGTCTAAACAAACAAACAAAAAAAGAACATAATACTTACAATTATATATACAACAAACAAACAAAAAATACAAATATATATAATATTTAACACTAGTAGTAGTAGACTTAAAAAACAAAAACAACCAAAAAAAAAAACAACAAAATGTGAGACAAAATGCGAATTATTATTAAATGCAAGAATACAAAAGATGTTGGTTTAACAAAAATTTATACAAGACATTAATTAAATAAAATTAAATTAGAACGAATGAAAATTTAATTTAAAATTATAATATTAAAATAAATACTTACCTATCTATTAAAATATAAATCTATTTAGTTGAGGAAGGAAAACAAAAAACTGAAAAAAAAATCAAAATAAACGTAAACGTAAACAAAAAATTTATTAATAATGAACAAAAACAAAAAAAAAAAATAGAACCCTTTATATTTATTTCTTTGGGTATTGTATGTGTACTTTTGTATTATTAAACGAATGTATAGAAAACTTAAGTACGTGTGGAACAAACTGGGGGAAAATCTGAATTTTAATTCCCGAGGATTCAATGTATAAAGAAAAGAAAGTTTAAGATATCCGTATTTTCGTGCGAGTTATAGGAAATATGGTTAAAGTCTATGAACAAAAAAATCGTACCAAGTATAAAGCTCCTCTTTTTAATTGATAATTCAATGTTTTGAATTTTTGTCCACAGTATTTTTTGAAGCTCAGATTTACTAAGAAATAAATGTTATGTAATTGATAGTAATTTATTGTCTACGTGTTGCATTTTTAATGGATTTAATGAAATTTTTCACGAAAACACAGTTTTTGTTTGAATACACTCTTCTTCAAACTTTCAATTTTTTTTTGGGCAAACTACTTCAATAGAAATATTATTATTTTTTAGGACTCTTGAAAATCTACATTTTGCAGGCACTGTATCGATAGTACACTGAACCAAAAAGGTACATAATATCAATTAAAAAGTTTATTGGGACAATGAACTTTTTTATTAAAACTCGTCCAATCAACAAGTTTGTTGGGACAATGAACGCCTGTTTATTGATTTATTTTTTCCATAATTTTTCAATAAACTAAACAATTTATTGAAAGAGTTTATTGGCACAATAAACGATTTATTGAGACAATAAACGGTTAACTGAAATAAAAGATTAATTTATAAACTCGGTTTATTGGCGAAATGAACTCGTTTATTGGCGCAATAAACTCAGTTATTGGCTCAATGAACTCAGTTTATTGGCGCAATTAACCGTTTATTGTCGCAATAAACTCATTTACTGGCTCAATGAACTCAGTTTATTGGCGCAATTAACAGTTTATTGCCACAATAAACCGTTTATTGTCGCAATAAACTCATTTATTGGCTCAATGAACTTAGTTTATTGGCGCAATTAACGGTTTATTGGCACAATAAACTAATTTATTGGATCAATGAACTCAGTTTATTGGCGCAATTAACTGTTTATTGCCACAATAAACCGTTTATTGTCGCAATAAACTCATTTATTGGCTCAATGAACTCAGTTTATTGGCGCAATTAACCGTTTATTGTCGCAATAAACTCATTTATTGGCTCAATGAACTCAGTTTATTGGCGTTATTAACCGTTTATTGCCACAATAAACTCAGTTTATTGGCGCAATTAACTGTTTATTGCCACAATAAACCGTTTATTGTCGCAATAAACTCATTTATTGGCTCAATGAACTCAGTTTATTGGCGCAATTAACCGTTTATTGTCGCAATAAACTCATTTATTGGCTCAATGAACTCAGTTTATTGGCGTTATTAACCGTTTATTGCCACAATAAACCGTTTATTGGCGCAATTAACCGTTTATTGTCGCAATAAACTCATTTATTGGCGCAATGAATTCTATTTATTGTCGCAATAAACTCATTTATTGGCGCAATAAACGAGTTCATTGGCGCAATGAACTCAGTTTATTGCCACAAATAGCATAATGATAAAAATTTTAGTAAAATATTAAAAAAAAATTTTATTTATGTATATAAATAATTAAATTATTGATATATATACCTAAATAAATTAAATCTTCAATATGTTAATAAAATTTCTATAAATAATTTCTTGTGGCAATACGTTCATGTTAAATATACTTACATTTTATTTTTTCTTTCCAACCTTTTCCTGAAATTTGTAAGAATGTTAAGTTCAAAAATGAAACATTTTAGTTAGGTAAACGTTATAAAATATTTTATTGAATGCCCAATCTACAGAAGGATTTGATTCAAGATATAAAAGATATTATATTATTATTCGTTAATAACATTCAGAAGGATGTGTGCTTTTGTACAACAATCTTTTTTGTTATCAAAATATAGACATTGCATAAAGTTCCAAAAGTTGGAACTTGGATTAGGAAATTCTAAGTTAAATAAGAAAAATGTCTTGAAACAAATATCCACCGCCCGGATGAAACTAATGAAAGGAAACTTTACCCCATCGAAATATAAAAATATTTCCTTAAAATCAATAACATCGCTACCCACCACAATTATAAAAGGCTGGACATTGTCCCCTTTTTGTTGCAGGTGCTGGATGTGGTCCTCAACATTCTGTATTGATGCTGCTACGAATATGAAAGATTCCTGGGAGTCCTTGATGGTTGGTTTCAGTGTCGTTTTCAATCCCTTCCGGTCCTTTCGCACAAACTTTAATGTGGGTACTAAGTATCCATGCAGTGCCCACAAGAGAGCAGCATCCCGACAGTCTGAAAATATAAATAAATACGTGGATATAAAATTTTGTGATATAATTATCTATAACTTAAATAAAAGTAGTAGGTATAATAAATATTAACATTTATAAAAGTAAGAATAAATCGGGTCAATAAATATAAGCAGATCTTGAATGTAGCTATATCGACCCTTTTCCACCATTTTATCGTAAGATACAGTTTAGAAATAAAATAAATTATTAAGTTTTTATAGTACAACTTGAGGCCTTCAAACCTGTTGCAGCTTAAGCACTGTAAATATTTAGTGTTGACTTTGGACATAAGTGGTTATAAGGATCAGTAGCAAACTTTTGTTTTTCGGTTCTGTTAAATTTTGTTTGACGCCTAAGATAAATTTGGCGGAAAGGGCTCGATATTCCTTGATGTAAGTATAAAGGACAATGGGTGGTTTCGTCCCGTTGGTGTGACACTTAAAGACCTATATCATATGAAAGGTCTCAATAAATGCAATTATTCACCTCTTTTAAGATAGTCGTTTGGACTAAAACGTAGTGGTTTAAGAAATCGTTAGTAATCGTTACAAAGTAACGATTACTTGAAGTAATCAAAGTAATCGACTACTTTTTTGAGCAACGATTATAACGATTACCAGAGTAACGATTACTAACGAAGTAAGCCCAATCTACAGAAGGATTTGATTCAAGATATAAAAAAGAAAAAGATAATGGGGCATATTCATAGTCACAGATAGACCCGGGTTTAACTGAACTACAGTTCAAGACAATTTTGGCTCAATGAATACAGACCGATTTTAAATACAAACTGTTGGTTTTATATTTTTATAAGATAGTTAACTTGACACAAATAGCTTCAAATAATTTGAAATGATAAACTTAAAAAATTAGAATCAACGTCCGAAAATTCAACTAACGCTATGTTTAACTTAGACCCAGGTCTAAAATGACTATGAATACGCCCCAATCTCTATTATTCGTTAATTACATTCAGAAGGATGTGTGCTTGTGTACAACAATTTTTTTATTATCAAAATATAGTGATTGCATAAAATTCCAAAAGTTGGAACTTGGATTAGGAAATTCTAAGTTAAAAAGGAAAAAAGTCTTGAAACAAATATCCACCACCCGGATGAAACTAATGAAAGGAAACTTTACCCCATCGAAATATAAAAATAATTCCTTAAAATCAAGTACATCGTTACCCACCACAATTATAAAAGGCTGGAAATTGTCCCCTTTTTGTTGCAGATGCTATTGTGGTCCTCAACATTCTGTATTGATGCTGCTACGAAGATGAAAGATTCCTGGGAGTCTTTGATGGTTGATTTCATTGTCGTTTTCAAACTTTTTTTTAGAAAAAAAAAACTTTTTTCGATTTGTTTTTTTTTTTGTAAAAATAAATATTTTTGTCACTTATTTTTTTTTTTGTTCGTTAATTACATTCAGAAGGATGTGTTTTTTTGTACAACAATTTTTTTTATTATCAAAATATAGTGATTGCATAAAGTTCCAAAAGTTGGAACTTGGATTAGGAAATTCTAAGTTAAATAAGAAAAAAGTCTTAAAACAAATATCCACCGCCCAGATGAAACTAATGAAAGGAAACTTTACCCCATCGAAATATAAAAATTGTAAAGGTTTTGAAGTTGTTATGCAAAATATCTCTTTATGATATTTTGGTCGTCATGAGAAGGTCGGATTGTGAATCGCCAGGTTGAGGTAATTGTGCATATGCAATGTTTGCTTGAAGAACTGAACTTGTCCGTTAGCCTTTCGCCGACCACAAAATTTAGACGTTTATTCACAAATCGGAATACCTTATATAGGGAAGAACACTAATAATGTTCGTGTGGCACGAAGAAGCTTAAATTTTGTTAACCATTGTTGTTTTCTCCTTGAGCTATCGTGTTCATACAATAAAAACAAAACAGTAAATTTTTGATATTTTCTTGTTGAAAAAAGTAATCAAAGTAATCGTTTTAAAGTAAAGATTACTTTTCAAAAAGTAACGAAGGGTAACGATTGACTAATGACTTTTTACATCACTACTAAAACGACAAGAAAATGACTTGCTCTAGAAGCGACATTCGACGTGTTAATAAAACACCTATCGTTGTAATGGGAAGATAGGTGAAGAGCGCAGAGAATATCAAAGTTTGAATTTGAATAAAACCGTAATTGTCGCTTCTAGACTCTGTTGTTTTATTGTCATTTTAATTAAAACGACAATCGTAAAAGGGGTGATTGTTTTTATAGTATTGGCATAAGTAGTGCAGGGAAAAAGCTATCGTTGTTGATTTCTTGGAATAAATTCAACTCTAATGACTCGTTTTAAGAAGTCATTGTTAATAAAGTAGAAAAAAACATGAATAAATAAATGAAACCATAACAATATAATTCTTTCCCTGCATAAAATACAGATTTCTGCCTATATAAAAAATAGTACGATGTGTAGAGCCCTTTCTTATGATACACCAATAGGACGTAATCCATACATTTATGCCCATTGTCTTTTAGTACCAGTCATTTTTATTACAAATACCAAATCTTGAGGACGGAAATAAACTGTTCGCGTTTTTAAAATACAAAAATAAATAGTATAGAATAAACTATATTCAACTTACTTTCTGGAATATTATTAGATTGTATCTTTTCCAGAACATCCTTGATCGTTTTCTCTTTAACTCGATTTTCCGTTGCTAGAAATTCTCGGATTTTGGAATACACGTGTTGCCATCGCTCAAGGAGAGAGTTGTGGTTTTTAAACATATACTCGAAGTCCATGTCCAATTTTAAGGAAAAAATTGAAAAATATATTCATAGAGTGTATTTTTTATAGGATTTTAAAAAGCTCCAGAAGTTGGAAATTGGAAAAAAAATTATAAACAAATATCTGCTCAAATTTGACTTACAAATCGAAAGCCAGAAGGAAGTTTATACTGGGGCCATTTCTTTAAAATATCCGATGTTGCTGTGGAGTTATTTATATCCGTGAGTCTGGATTTTGAACACGCCTTCCAGCACCTATCGAACTCCTCGGAACTCAGGTTGTCAAATTTTAGTGCTTGATAGCACTTATCGGCATTTTCTTCTGGAACTGAAAAACATACATTGATGTATACATTCGGTCACAGAAGTAAGCATACACTAAACCCAATAGTAAATAAGATTATCGTGTTTCTCATCAAATTACATCAACGATTTCAAAAACCAATAATTTCGCTCTATTGAAATTGGAAAAAAAACATTGCTGTCAAAGTAATCCAGAAGGTCAAAAAGTACTTCATATACATATTATTACACATATTGTTTAAAGTCGTTGACGTCATTAATGTAGCTGATGAGAAACAGGCCCGCCAGGTTAAAAAAGATACCCAGAATCCAAAAAGTCTCCGTATAGTGATATAAAATGGTATTAAACTTGCTAATACAACGTAACACTAATTTATTTTTGAGTATGCTTTTTTTTTGTAACATCTTCGGATCAGATGGACGTCAAAATGTAAAAGAAAGCCTAATACCGAATAATGAAAAAATTAAAGTTGAAGTTGTACAGAGACTTTCTGGATTCTGTGTATGTCGACAAGTGATATTTAAGATAAAAATTACTCATTTCGATTTCGGTGACCATTTCTAAGTCTTCTCCACGTTTTCCTTTACTTGACGTTGGTGTATTCATTGCCTTTAAGGAGAACTTTAAATTGCAAAATGTATTGTATATCTTCCCCTTCTTTCCAGACCTGTAGTACTCCTGTAAAATATTGAATATCTACTTTAAAAATATTGTTTTTAAATAATTTTTTTTGAAACACAGATATAGAGGGGTATAATTTCAAAACTCTTCTTTTCCACTTGATGAACTTCGAGTTAAATGGAAAAAAATTTTAACAACCAAGTGGAAAAGTATGGTTCTGATATGTTTTTTTTAATAACGTAGATAACGATCCTTTTAAGAAACGCTTTCTCATATTTAACTAATTTTTTGAAAAAAAAAGTGGATAAGAAGAGTTTTGAAATAATACCCCTCGTGTAAGGTGTTATAATTTGCTAACAAAAATATAATTGAATTCTTTCAAAAAGGCTTACCAGTTTTTCACTGGGAAATCGTTCAACAATTTCTTTTTCCAATTTATAGCTACCACCCAGTTCAAGATGGATTTTATTCATGATGAAATACTGCGCTATAATACTAATCAACTGATTTCGTTGTTTTTCATTAAACTTTTTGGTTTCGGCATAGCTTTGGGCAATTGAAAGTGCATTCCCATTGTTATTTAAAATAGTTGATAGTCTTAAAGAGCAAGTATGATAACTCGGTGATGAAGGTGGCAATGCTGGTCTGGAGACAGAGTAGGGAGAAGATCTTGCAGATGAACTTGGACCATCGTCATTTAAACCAAAATGCGATCGAGAATATAGAAAAAGCGTCTTTCCTATAGATTCCCGCCACATTCTCAAATTGTTTTCAAACTTGATGAGAGTAGTGTATTTAAACGGCCTTAAAAGTTGGGGTAAGTGGTGACATTCAATTTTTTGCAGCACATTTATATCTACTTCTTCATCTTGGAAAAAAAAACAAAATTTTAGCTTAGTTAGTATAAGTGCAGTTTTGATTGCAAAAATGAGAAAGGAGAATAGGCGGTTTCGTTCCATCAGTGTTACACATAGTGACCTATATCACTGGGTAGTAATTTAATAAACTTAGAATAAAACGATACCTTTCCAGTGATATAGGTCATGATGTGTTACACCGATGGGACGAAAACCAAACAAAACTGCCCATTATGAGAAATTTTGTTAACAATTCTAAAAATATGGAGATTCCTGAAATCTTAAATATATATATAAAAAAAAGCCTATTTTAGGAGTGACTATTCAAAAGGAGTAGTATGACGTTTTGTCCTCCATATTCAATCCCCAATGTTTAATTTAGTGGGCTTAAGCCCTATAAAAGGGACTCTGAAAACAAGTGAAAAGCTGAAATCCTATGGAAAATTACAATTTTGCTTTATGATTTTCTAAAGAATGACAAAAGGTGTTTTTATCCCCTTTTGAAAAGTCACTCCTCATTAAATGAAGCCATTGCAACAGTAGATACAGAAGTACGCCAACGAATTGAATTTTGTACATTTATATTGTACATTTATTTATAGTCGGTATGCTGCAAAAAGAGTTCAAGCCCACTTTGGGTGTTTTGGACATTTGATACAATACATAACTATAAAAATAATTTAAAAAGTTATGGGATTTTTTACACGGCATAAATCTGTGACGTTTGGGACATTTCTGCATCAAGTCGCAATAACAAAAAAGTGAACTTGAGCTCTTTTTGGCAACATACCGACGAATATACACATCTATGTTGTTTGGCATATACATGATAACTCCTTAAATAGGTATTTTTCATTTAAGACTCTCAAATGTTTATTAAAATATAGTAAAACAGCTTTTGCAAGTATTTAACTAAATAATAAGTCACTTCTGAACGTACGCAATAAGGATGGTAATCTTTTAATGACATTTTTTTAATGGAGTTATAATATTTAGACCAAACACCACAAATACATATATACTAGAAAATTCAAGTTAAATCACAAACCTTTGAAATGTTGGATGAGTTCTTCCTGATTCCAGCTTTTTAAAAGCGCCCAGAGTTTATCAACTTCTTGGGTTAGGTTGGATTGAAGATCCAAAAGAAGTTTTTGCAGTGCGTCATCCGATAGAAGCTCCACGTTGATGACACTCGCTTCTTCTGTGTTGATGTTGTCGACTGCGATCATCTGCCCGCAGTCGATTTGGACAGGGATCATCTCCTCGCTGACCATGTGATCAGTGATCTCCTCGCTGTCAACACACTGTGATTCATCGAGGGTTTCATCTTCGTTGGTTTGACTTGATGTAATGTCGACGGCTTCTTCGTTGTTTACTTGGTAATCCATTTCCAATATTTTTTTTAACTTATTAAATTTTTGTATGAGTACCTACTAAGCACGAGATTACAATTCTGAATGATTGGATTATGGGTTTCACATTGCCTAACTTATCAGACAGACCAACTGTCAAATGGTTGGATCGACTGCAGTGTAAACATTCACACGACGCGACGGTCTGTTCGGTTGAATGAACACGTGTGTGTCGGGCAGACAGAAATATAAAATATTCTTTCATTTGAAAGAAGAAGAGGCATAAGCAAGAAACATTGGAAATATCTTAAAAATGCGTTTTGGTGTGAATTTTCTGCTGCACAGTACACATATAAAAGGTAATATACTTTATTGATTCTCCTTCCAGTTCGACTATGTTGTCAAAAAAATGGAGTTTATGTGTGAGGAGTGTCAGTTTTGTTTCAAATAATGCGTACTAAAAGTGAAATAAACAAAACTATTCTGGTTTCCTTGTAATTTTATGAAAAAAAAAAAACAATTTCTAGTGTAATTGAAACAATTACATTAAAATATTTTTTTTCGAACTTTTTCTGTTTTCGGTTAATTTTGGCATTCCTCACATAGAGATCTTTTCGCAATATATGACCTTTAACATGTTTACTGTGTGTCGGATGAATGTGAATGCAATAAATCATCCGACCAAATGTCTGTCTGCCCGGTAAGTTAGTCAATGTGAACCCCTAATTCTTGCGCGTCAAGTGAAATATATGAGGCGTTTTTCTTTTTTATCTCCGAGCAGGGTATGGAGCTGTCAAACAAAACCTGTACCTATTTCTTTTTTAGCTTAGTCCCCTTTCACACGGGGAAACCAGTTGCTGGAGATTTTTTTGACGTTTTCCTTTAATTGCCTTGTAGCTTTCACACAAGGAAACTGAGTTGCCGGAGATTTCTGTTTTTTTCATATAAAGTCTATTGGCTGAATGCACATTACGGACAGTGTGAGAAGGAATGTGATAAAAATCTCCTCAATCGTTGACTGGGGAGATGTTTTTCATTTCCCTTACTTCTTGCCCTTCTCGCCTACAAACTCCCAGTTTCCAGCAACTCAGTTTCCTTGTGTGAAAACAGTCTTAGAGTCATCTGAGCGCTCAACTTTTGTTTCATTCGGAGAGCTCTGAGCATACTCTGCTCAGAGATAAAAAAGAAAAACGCCTATTGACGCTGGGCTGTGGTTGGTTTATGTACATACCACGCAGTTATGTATACCTACAACTTAAACAGAATCCAGAACAACAGAAAGGTGTCTGGATAGCTTAAGTTTTTTTTTCACCCAATGCAATATTTATTGTGGTGTGTCGTGTGTGGTGTAATCTGTAGTTTGAGTTTTAGTGTTTTAATGAATTTGAAAAATTATGTGAAGTGTTGCAGCGTAGAAAAAGTGTACGTATGAATGATTTAAATAATGTAAACTGATGTGTTTTAAACTTATTACTGCGCTAGTTTTCTGTCTCTGTAACCAAATCCTATGTAGGTAACTAACGTATAAGCAGCCATTTAATGATCGTAAGAACAAAAATATTCTTTGACTCTTAAAATTGTTTTACCTTTTGCAGTTTTAATTAAATTAATTGGTGGGCCAACAATATCCTTCAGTGAAATCAAAGAAAATTCACCTAACTCTTTTTCATCAATTTCATAAGATAGAATATGTGGATTGTACTGAACTTTGTTAATTTTTTGGCAAAAAAACAATACATTTGCTTTTTCAAAAAAAACTATATCTAATATTACAAAAAAAACCATATCATTCTTGAAACACGCTAAGTAGAAGTTCTGCTTATATGTGTAACCTTCGAGTTTGGCTTTTGAATAAAATTCTATGTTGGATGTAGGTAATCTTAACATTCCAGATATAATGCTACTAAAATTACTATCTATCTTGTGTTTATCATACATTTGGTTTAAGTGTATCTCTAAAAAGACGAACATTGTCTACATGGTGCACACGTATTTTCTCTTGTAACATCGAAATGATGTTACCATTAACTTCAAAAAGAAGCAAATAGTTTATTATTTCAATAAAATTAAGAAAAAATTTCCAAACCTCGTCATCGTCGGGTACAAGGTCCTCAATCATTATCGGAAAAAATGAAATGAAAGTCATATTCCTTCAAATACGTCGTGCATAAGGTCGACACAATAATTTTCGGCAACATGGAAACATGGTATTTGATTAAGGTGAGATTCTATTTGTATTCCTGTTTCGGAAGAGTTATTGAGAAGAATATCGTTTCTGTAATTTAAACGGTCCCTAAGTAAATCAACTTTTTGAAATGATAATGATTGAGTAAGAGTTGCTCGAAAAAGATTTGTTAAAGCCTAAAAAAGAATTCAAACCTAAATTATCGCCTAAAATAAGACCTAAAATAAAATGAACTTGAATCGAAATATTGGTTTCTAATCTGATTTTGATTCCGTCAACTTCGCTTTGCAACTCTCGTACCAAAGTTAGAAAACAAATATTGTTTCCAAAACATTTATTGTCTGAAGATTTTAAAATACCCGCTAAGAACACATTGTCTAATTTGGACTCTTTCCAAGGGAGACTAGGAAATGAATAGTATACAGCACACATTGAGTGAACACCAGCATGTGAACTCAAAGGATTGTTGATTTCAAAATCATCGGTGTATAAAAAATATGGAATAAGAACTTTGTCAGGATTCATTTTAACTTCTTCCCTCCAAAGTTCACCTTGAATAAAATCTGACTTATTTTCGTTGGAAATATTTAATTTTTCCATATAGCGGAGTGTTTTATCTAAGGTATCACCTTTCTCGAAAAATTGCTTAAATTGAAATTTTAAAGGCATTAAAATAGCTTTAATTTCCTTAGCGTCATATGCAAAACTTCCATTTTTAAAAACTCTTTGGACTTCATTGTTTAAAGGAAAAGATTGTAGGTCTTCTATAAGGTTTTGTTTTTTTAACCATTGAAATAACATATAGCCTGTATTGCAATACGTGAAAGGACTGCGACAACTCGATATTAAACTCGACATCTCGTTTTGAGCTTTAAGGGTACATTGCTTTGAAATTTTGTCGGAAAAAGATGTAAACAAATCAAGTATTGGGCTTAAAATATACTTTTTTACAAGTTCTTGAATTTCAGATATGTTTTTTCTTGAAAAGCAGTTACTGTCATGCAATCTCAAAACAAACCGAGTTGCACAATGGTAGACATCCTTTAAACAGTCTTCTAGATTTATTTGTTCCCTTACATTAGGTGCCAACATTTCTATGTCATCGTTAAGCAAGGATGTTTTACGATCATTGTTATTAAAAAAACTTTTTTCATCATTTAGAACTATCCCAGAATTAGAAATATTATCGGATTGAAAATTTTCACCAAAAACATTATGTTCAGCACATTCAACCCCGGAGTTCTGAATATGTTTCCGGCTTAAATGTTTTTTATAGCTGCTGAAATTCTGAAATGACTGCGTACACAAACTTTCCCTACACCGAAAAGTACTAAAAGAGCTTAAATAATGTTCTTGTTTTAAGTGTTGTATAAGTGTGTTTGTAGCATTAAATTTAGCGTTGCAAACAAAACAAATCATTTTTGTAATAAATTCAAATGACTTTTTTTTTTTGTATCAAACCTAAAACGGATCAAATATTATTGCTTTGAACTTCAGATCTATCGAAGATCCTGAGAAAAATTTATAGAGAAAAAAGAAATAATTTAAAGAATGAAAAAATATCTGTTGACTTAAAAAAAATATGCGAATCATTGCAACTGTCAATTTTTCGAAATTTCGAAAAATTCGAAAATAATGCAGCTTACAACAAACACATTAGACTATTGCATAATTTGTATATTGTATTAATAACGTAACTAACCTTGGTTTTTCATCTGAGTTGTTTATGAGTTGTAATAATTCTCTAACAGCTGGATTTTTACTTCATTACATTAATTAGCACAGTATGAAAAAAAAAACAAAAAGTAAACAAAAAATTAAAAACAATAAGGGCCGACTTTTCTTACGTCTGATAAAAATGTCTGGTAAAACAAACAAACATTGGTAAGTTAAAACGTATCCAAACAACGAAAAAATATTTTATATTGAAAGATAGAAAATGCATAAAAGTATCTGTTTGTTTATTTGTCAGATATGTTTACTGGATATGGAAAAATCGGCTCTAAATCTTGATCAATAAATAGTTCATTGTGGCAATCAATGGTTTATTGTGACAATAAATGGTTTATTGTGACAATAAATGGTTTATTGAAAGTTTTTTGAAATGGAAATTTGGATTATCAATAAATAGTTTATTGCGGCAATTAATGGTTTATTGTGCGAATCAATTGTTTATTAAAAAATAAGCGTTGTTTCGTTAACCATTTTATAATTATAAATTAATATTACAAAATTCCCAATAAACCATTTTCTGGCCAAAAGAAATTCAATTAATAGTAAAAAAAACTCTCAATAAAACATTTAGGTACTGTCCAAAAGAAATTCAAATAAGGCAATAAATTAAGCTAAATCAATTTTATTATTCAACACTTTAGTGCAAGAAAAATGGCAATATTTACATAAATAAAGAATTGAATTTAACCACTCACACACAATTTTTTGAATGCATGTATTAAGCATTTATTTTAATATTTTTTATTGGATCAAACTTATTTGTTCTTAACACTTTGTTACAACTAAATCAATAGCTCTGGACATTTACTCAACACAAGAAGAGAAATAGTCTGAATCGTCAGACAATTCTACTTGTGCGCTTGGGTTAACTATGGTAATAAATAGTTGTTTGTCCCAATAAATAGTTGTTTGCGCTAATAAACAGTTTATTGCGCCAATAAACAGTTTATTGCGACAATAAACTGTTTGTTGGGACAATAAATAGTTTATTAAAAGTTAACTGTTTTTTTTTGAAATGTAGATTTGGATTATCAATAAATAGTTTATTGCGACAATAAACTGTATGTTGGGACAATAAATGGTTTATTAAAAGTTAACTGTTTTTTTGAAATGTAGATTTGGATTATCAATAAATAGTTTATTGCGACAATAAACTGTTTGTTGGGACAATAAATGGTTTATTAAAAGTTAACTGTTTTTTTTTTTGAAATGTAGATTTGGATTATCAATAAATAGTTTATTGCGACAATAAACTGTTTGTTGGGACAATAAATGGTTTATTAAAAGTTAACTGGTTTTTGAAATGTAGATTTGGATTATCAATAAATAGTTTATTGCGACAATTAACTGTTTGTTGGGACAATAAATGGTTAATTAAAAGTTAACTGGTTTTGAAATAGAGATTTGGATTATTAATAAATAGTTTATTGCGACAATAAAAGGTTTATTGTGACAATAAATGGTTTATTGAAAGTTTTTTGAAATGGAAAATTTGGATTATCAATAAATAGTTTATTGCCACAATAAACGAGTTATTAAGGCTCAAAATTGAAATTCAATTAAAAAGTTTATTGTGACAACGTATAAGTTTATTGCGGCAATAAATAGTTTATTGATTTTCGGATTTCAAAATCAATAAACTCAGATTAATTGTCCCAATAAACAGTTTATTGATTACGGAAATCTGAAATCAATAAAAGTTTATTGTGACAATAAAAAGTTCATTGGCACAATGAAAAATAAGTCAATAAACAATTTTTATAATTTTTATGAACAGTATTATTTTCAGTGTATAATTGTTATCGCAGTCTCATTGAGAAGAAAGGAATATTAATATGATTTAATCAAAGTCTTCAAATCCAAGAAAACATGCTGACATTTATTGACACAATGATACCAAACAATTAGCAATCATTTATATCATTTTCCTATTTGATAAATGAAAACAAGTATTAACTTAAAGCCTTTAATATAAATTTATTATATGTGAAGTTGTTAAGTTTTTTATATTTTGTAGCTAAATTGGGTAATTTTTTTTAAACAAATACATTTCATCGTTCCTATAGTCAAGTCTGCTTCAAAAAGCCTAATTCCTGCTAGCATTTTATTTTAAAACTGCCTATGAACTCTATTTAAAATTTATTTTAATAAATGGATATTTTTTTCTTTTTTCGTAGTTCATTGATGTCAATAACGGTTTTGAATGCAGAATATTCATATAAGTATTTGGAATTAGACAAAATAAGCATTTGTTTACTCAATAAATTCAATGCAGTTATTTGTAGGTATAGAAAGTGTTTAATTTCTGTTTCTTCTGAAATAAATTATTTTGTTAAAAACGGAAATAAAAAATAATACACATAGCTATATTTATCCCCGGAGAAAATGTATGTCTGTTAAGAAATATCTATAAATACATATATGAATATATTTCTACCAAATTCTTTATACAAGGTGGCTGGGTAATAATAATGACCCATCTGTATGAAACTATCGGAAAGTGCCATAGATTCAAATGGCTTTGACAAACTTCACAAAATAATGTCAAATCCGAATTTGTATTCCACGCCATTTGTAAAATCTATGGCACTTTCCTGTAGCGTCATATCATTAAGGTGTAACAATAGTAATAAAAAAAGAAATAATGAAACCAAAATATTATTCATCATTAGCTTATTAGTTTAAGTAAAAACTAAAAAAGGAAGATACAGGAAATTGCAAAGTGCAAATTTGTAATTTTTTGTTGTAGGCAGTGGCGTTATCGGTAATATTTAAGGCGTTTCTTTGAGTCTAGTGTTAAAATCCCCACCCATTCCACATATGTATACACGATTTTTCTTACTCATGAGTACTGCTTCTTGCGAGTATGTGACAAATCATCCAAAGGTATCTCTAACCATAAACAAGTTCCACTTACCTTAAATAATTTAATTTAGCAGACATTTCTTTTTCCTGGCCTTTTAACAACTATATAGTTAAGAGTCTCAATTCACAAGGCCTGGTTTCGTCACGAGGTCTAGTGGCACCAAACTTATTTTATTAATAAAGTTTCAGCAGAAATGTATAATAATAAACGTGTTCAGGAAAAGGATATTTCAAAGTGACCACGATTCCTCAGCAAAAAATCTCAATTTTGATTGTCAAAATACTGTTGAAAAAAATGTTGGATTTAATTGCTCATCTTTTCTTTATCGTTATCTGAACACGCCAAATAAATTTCAGTAGATTATTGCTTTTTTTGTGGTAAACATAAAAAAAAAATAATTCCAAATTTTAATCAAACCTGACATTATGATATAAGTGAAATGATCTCGAAAGTATGTCGCTCCAGCGATTTCCTTCGTACTTGTGATTCCTGGTTTTGTTTTCCATACAAAAATAAAATTAAAACGTGCAAAATGAGCTAAGTAAGGAGTTCCAAAAGCATTATTTAGAATTCTGTTAAGCAGACTGTGCTAAAATCCAGTACAGTCTTTTTCACTCGCTTTTATGCAAAAGCTTTATTTTTTGACTGGTATGGTTTATCTAATTTCTATCTAATGTATACCGTATAGCTACATATAATTATTTATTAAGAGCCGATTTTTCAATTATCAGTTAAGTTATCAGAGGAATAAATACTTTAGCAACAGGAACAAATTTTTGTTTTATTCGAAGAATAAGTACTATCTGAAGTTTAACTGACTATTGAAAAATTGGCCCTAAATCTTGAAAAATCCAAGACACTTGAACTGTAGGATTAAATTCGTGCGGGCAAGTGGTGCATTTATTTAAATTTTAAATAAATACTGGCTATTTCGCCTGACCAATGAGTTAAAATTTCGGTACCTCCGAGCCTCCACTTGAACCATTTGAAACCAATTTGGTTATTGGTCGTCGAACACTGAATTCATCTCACAAAAAAGTTGTATCTAATTATTATTATTAAAAAGTAAAAACGTATTTAAATTTATGCGTGTACAAAATTTGTAGATATAAAATTAACTTAACGTGTTTATTTCGGAACATTAGAGAGGGTTTTATGGACCACAAATAATATAAATTATAATATATGTATATGTTTACCAATAATATAGCGTGGATATTTTGCTTTGTTAGTTTTTTATTTGATTTAATAAAAAAAAAGTAAGATCATATAAAAAAAATTAACTTCAACAATAAAATAATAAGCAACAGCAATAAAAATAACTTATATGTATATTCATTGTTTAAAACAAAAAATAACAATATACATAAGTGTGTATACTGAACTCAACACATGGTTTTTTTTATTGTCAGTTTTAAAACTTTCTTTGCAATTAACTACAAAATACATATATCAAATAGTAGATGTTATCATTAAAAATAGAACTCCACATACATATATACATAAAAATATTGTAATATTATTGTTACAGATTTTACACATTTTTTTTTTCCTGCAGAATGGACTATCGCTTTCTCAAATAAAACAAAACAAAGTTAAAAAATACATTATCTTAAAAAAAATTAAACAAAACATAAAATATCTGCTTATTATTTCTATCCCGAGATTTATTATTTTTTAAAATATTCTCTGGATCTTTTCGTTTCTTATTAGTTATTAACATTTAAAAAAATGAGAGAAGATGTTTTGTGACTATTCATAGATCTAAGCTGAAAAACAAGATAAACAACATTAAATATTAAAAAGAAAATTACAAATATCTTTTAATAACTGCGCTAACTTTTTACAATCCTCAGCTGGAAAAAAAATCCCTCAAAAAATCCCTGACTCAATTGTCAAAAATGATATTTGTGTTTTCCGATAGAAGGGAAAAAGGAGCTAATGAAGCGACCGTTACAGAGGGAACCATTGTAAGTTGGCTACTGGCAGTCCATATATAATGAGTCAACGAACATACTCTTACTTGTGTGATGGATGGCAAAGCACAGTACACATACTACACATTTAAACAAATGAGAAAAAACAGTGCTTCGTGGTCGTCAATTGCATACATTTTGTATGCAAAATTGAAACTTTAAAAATTAATTAAAAATATAAATAAAAATTTCCTCACTTTAAAATTGTGATATACTAGGCGGAACTGCACTGCAGCGGAACTGCGATTCACAATATTTTGTATGAAATTTTATGAAGATACAATTTCATACAAACAATGTTTTGCCGCGTCGTGAAGTGTAGTTCCGCTGCAGTTGTGTGCGATCTAACCTTTAGTCATAAATCTATTAAGTAAAAGTATTCGCGTGTTTAAATTTGTGCGCCCTTAAGGGAAAGTTCAACCAGATACATAAATAATTATATCCTCTAAGCAGATGATCACAAATACACAATATTTAATTTTTTAAAGTTAATAAACTTTTATTGAAGTTAACACAAAAACTTAGAACGCTTTCACACAAGGAAACTGAGTTGCCGGCGATTTTAAGTTTCTAGGCGAGAAGGGCGTAAAAGGAAGACAAAACATTTCCCCTCACACCCTTCACGACTACCCATCAAGCAAAACCACGGACCCAAATTTCTCGGTTCACTTGGGACTCCAAAAAAATGAGTGTATATTTGTGGAAATATGTCTTGTTTATTAGTGCGAAATAGTCTTTAGAAAACCTTTAATGAATGATAAATAAAAGAAACTCTTGAAATGAAAAAAATTCTTTGTTTTATTTTTGTAGGCAATGGAGAAACTGGACTGGATGGGAAGTTTTTTTTAATACATTTGGGTTGGGTATGCCTCAATTCATTACTTTTTTTTGGAACCGTTTTAGATTCCATTTGGTTTCTGTGCTCCGAGTATGGTGAATTGAAAAACTCTCTCTCTCACAATACATTCACATAATGGCTCCGTGGTGATTCTAATTTCCATACTAATTTGAGCCGCAAAACGCAGTTTTTCGATCTGTATTTGGATCCGAATGCGAAGTCGTCCATACATTGTTTGATACGTTTGCGGACCGAAACCGAGCTCGCTTGCTTGAAGGGTACAAACAAGCCATTTTCTGGCAACTCAGTTTCCTTGTGTGAAAGCCGTCTTACACGATTTCCATTTCACGTAATCCCTTCAAGCAAGCGAGCTCGTATCAAACAACGTATGGACGACTTCGCATTCGGATCCAAATACGGATCGAAAAACTGCGTTTTGTGGCTCAAATTAGTATGGAAATGAGAATCACCACGGAGCCATTTTGTGAATGTATTGAGAGAGAGAGAGTTTTTCAATTCACCATACTCGGAGAACCGAAACCAAATGGAATATAAAACGGTTCCAAAAAAAATGAATGAATTGAGGCATACCCAAACCCAACCCAAATGTTCTAAAAAAACTTTCCATGTAGTCCAGTTTCTCCATTGCCTACAAAAATAAAACAAACAGAATTTTTTCATTGCAAGAGTTTTTTTTATTTATCATTCATAAAAGGTTTTCTAAAGATTATTTCGCACTAATAAACATGACATATTTCTACAAATATAAATTTACAATTAATAAACAGAAACTTGCATTTCTGATTAAAAATTTTTTCGAAGTTTTAACAAGAAAAAAGAGATACAAAAGCAACCGTCTTCGCCACGCTACCTACAAAACTGAACTAAAAAAAAGTGGTGGAAATTAGGGCAAAATGATTGTATACTTAGCCTATGCTCTCTCTATTGCTCGGTGCTTAAAAAAAATACTCGATTCTCGTTCTTTTTACATGCGTACACAGAAAATTTGTTAATATGTGTGAGACACTCATTTTTTTTGGAGTCCCAAGTGAACCGAGAAATTTGGGTCCGCGATTTTGCTTGAAGGGATTTATTTTAGAACTGTCACTTTTGGTTTTGACAAAACAACAAAAAAAACTTAACTGTCAGTTTTGAGCAAATTTGGCCATTTTTTTGAGCAAATTTCGCCATTTTGTTTTTTTATCCACCACTCACACGAATACACGGATAGAAAAAAAAGAGTATATTCAGAGCGTTTTCTCTTAGTCTGCTATTACACCATGCATCTAGACGCATGCAACTTTTTGAACATATGTAAGTGCAAAAGAGAAAACAAATTCGAAAAGATGAGACGGAAGAAAATCTGCGGTGTGTCGCGTTCGTGCAACAAGAGAATTCGAAAAAGTTCGAAGAAGTTGCACGCGTCTAGATGCATGGTGTAATAGCACACTTACTCACCTAAAATAAATTTTGCGGGTGTTTATGGCAAGGGGGGTACGAGTCGGGCCTCTAGGAAGTATACTAACTCTGTGCTAGTGTACGTACAGACGGCCATGGTGAAAATCGGATTTTTGCACTAGGGTACGTAAAAAAAAACTGAGTTTCACCTAGGTTCGTAACAAAATGGCGGATAATTTAAAAATCCAAGGGTTTGTTCAAAAAGTGCTGAAATTCGTAGGTTCTTTTATGTCGATTTCCTTTCAACGATTGCAGATCAAATTTTTTTGTTGTTGTAAGGAACTCGCAATTAATTCGTGTATGCGTATGATCTTTTATTTAAACAAATCAAATTTTTCGTTCACAGATTTGATTTTTTGTTGAAAGGAAATCCCCATTAAGAAGTAGATAAACATACATTTATTTAGGAGTTGGAAAATTAATTTCGAAGTAGTCCTTTTAAATGTTTCAATTTATGTTTTAGTTTTGCTTTAGGGCTTTCTATTTTTGAATGAGAGTTGACCTACACATAATTATGAATGGGAGGTGCACTGAAGTGGATGATGAAAAATAGCAAAAACAAGTAAATCATATGATGTGAAATTTAAGGTTAGACCGCACACGACGGAACTGCATGGGCGCGGAATTCACAAGAATTCGTATCCAATTGTATGAACTTCAGTTGCTGATTAGGGTTAGACCGCACTAGGCGGAAATGAACTGCGATTCACAATAATTTGTATGAAATTTTATGAAGTTCTGTTGCCGCTTAGTGCGATATAGCTCATACAATTTCATACAAAAAATGTTTTACCGAGTCGCGTCGTGAAGTGTATTTCTGCTGAAAGTTAAGTGCGGTCTTGCCTTAATTTTTATTTTTCATTTATACTTTGTTTAGATTTAAGTCTTTCCCAAACCAAAGCGGCACATTCGCTATGCAGGGTGAATCATTCACAATAAAAACAAAAATGACAAATAAAAAATGCTAAATAACAACAAAAACTGCCATCGGCGAATGTTCCAAGCCGCTTTCGCGTTGGTTTGGGAAAAACTTTATGAAATATATGTGATGTGTTTACCATACAAAAAGATTAAAAAGATGAATAAACTTGGCAAATAACTCCCTAGATGCATATTTTATTAAAAAGTCGGAATTAGGTAGTTTAATTTATGACAAACTATGTGCGATGTAATTAGAATCGCACCGTTTGTTGATTTTTGGCGTTTATTCGAGTCTCTATTCTACCTTAACTTCTTATCGGCTGTAGAGCTACTAGCGATGTTGTATTTGTAATACACGTAAGATCGTTCTGTACTATGGATGGCTTTTGCAATAAAACACGCATATTTTATGTTGTCCTCAATCAGAATTGCATCTATTGAAATGTTTTTGCAATTTAGAACAGAAGAGATTCACATTACGGTGGGTGCTTTCTTTTATTCCCATACAAACTAATTCTGGCAGATGAAGGTTTTGTTGGTATTCCAAATGTTTCGCATTACTTTAGGACTTTTTTTGTCGCAATACAATTTAATTGTATAAAGGATTTTTAAAATCAACGGTTGATCGGAGCGAAACATTCACTTTTTAAAATTAATTTGTATGGCAATAATTGAGAGTAGCCACAATGAAAGCCGTGCGATTTTTCATATGAACTCGATGACTCACAAAAATGGTGTCAAAGCATCGGTTTGGGATACCTTAAGTTAGTTTCTAAAAATTAACGTCGGAATTTGACCATGATGCAGTCCAACCTTTAGGTATAAATTAAAATAATTTCATATACTAAGTGTGTTTGTACCCTAAGATTAAGAATTTTCCAAATACATCCCGAAAACGAATCCAACTCACCGCGTTAAATTGTTGTTGCAATTCACATCTATTCATCGACACGAAATGAAATTACACAACACAATGTAAACTAATGGGTTTTGGGGGGTGATACGAACGAAAGATTCCCATCTAGGTATTGTTTATCTATGGTATACACTAGATGACATTTTGATTTCTAGTTGTCAATAGAGATCAGTAAGTCAAACATTTTCTAAAGAGTAGTAGTAGTAGTAGTAAATTTTATTGAGTTTTTTTTTTTTTCAGTTACATTCTTAAATTTAACTTACGAATAGGTACTTATTATTAATTGCCGACTTTGAATTGGCCCGGCCACACTTATTTCTTTTTGTGATATTTTTTTTGTTATTTTACTGACAAACAAAATTTATTTAATAGAAACTTATTCTACGTTGGAATTAAAAATGCGTCCACTCAACAAGACCATACAGAACATTTTCTAAAGATACGCTGTATATATTGACAACTAGAAAAGTCAAAATACGATACCTGGTGGTAAAATAAAACAACAGGATGTATACACTAACCATTGACAGCCATAAGGAATATATGTGTTTACTATCATGTAAAATAATTTATTTTTTAATACAAATTGATTTTGTTTCAAACATAATATAATCACATGTCTTTATTAATATTATTTCTTTATTTATAATTGCAGTACTTTGGAAAATCATCAGCTGGAGACCACAAAAAGGAGAAAGAAAAAAAGCCAAATATAGACAGCCGTAAGTACTAAGTAATTAAACTACCTACAATATTCTGTTCAGGATATTATTTATGTATATTTTTTATAATATTAAATACTGTGCCTTTGTGAGAGTCACATAATAAGATATATTTCTTTAATAATTTAGAAACTCGACCTAATGAACGTAATAAACTCATACAGTTTTTAATTAATTTATCATTTTTTTCAGCCAGCAGCTCAGAATACAGCAGCAACTGGTGGTTATGGTGCTTCAGTTCAACAAACCTCTGTCTTTGGGGTGCCTTCAACAAAAGCCAGCCTTTGGTGTGGCAGCATCTACAGCCAATACTGGATTCGGAGGACTTGGTATACTAATGTCAATACCAGCACTGCAGGTGAGGGAGTATTTGGACAAAAGCCTGCTTCAGTATTTGGGAACACTTCTGTGTTTGTAGCAGCTGCTCCGACCACTGGCTTCAGCAACTTCCAGACCAACCAAGTCGGTTCGTTGTTTCAACTGGAGTTTGAACACGCAACCCACAACTGGATTTGGTGGTTTCTGAACACAAACATAAGCTGCTCCACCACATTCAGTAATATTCACGGACAACCAACAACGCAAGAAACATGACGATACCGCCAGTTTCTCTGTGACAAACAATAACGCCGGTCCACGGTCATCGTATGTTGTCAAGGAAGTTGAACGTTTAAAAGAGAAACATCGAGCTCGTCAAGGTAAACTGAAAGAGGAAACATTTTCGTGAATCTTAGTCCGGCCAATCCGACCTGGGAAACAACAAAGGTGTAGTCCTTCGAATTAGATAAAGTAAGTACAAACCATTTCAATCGAGTAAAGCAAGATAGTGGTTTAGAAATAACAGTGTTTTATAAAAACACTTTTAAGAATTTCAAGAAAAAATCATACAAAATACTTGTAAGTGCTAGTTATAAAACGCTTTTATTTCAAAACCACTATCTTGATTTGGTGGATTGAAACTGTTCTCAGTCTTAATTTAAGTACTCGTATTGATCATTATAATCATTTTTAATACAGATAAATATTTAAAAAAAAAATTCATATAAAACACGTTTGAAAAATTTCAGTCGATTTTTTTGTTCAAAGTGTCCCATATGAAATTTTTTTGAAATATTTATCTATATTAAAATTGATTGTAGTGTTCACTACCACGACTTAATTTAAGACTCAGAATTCAATCAACCAAAACAAAATCTCGGCCGAAAATAAATTGGTTTCCTTTGTTTTTTTTAATATGATCTACAACAACTATGAGAATAAAATAAAAGCAGAAGGAACAAAGATTGATTGATTCGAGGACGCCTTCATGTCAAAAACGCAATTTACAATTAAACGTCCATTCTAAAGGTTTTAAAATCGTTTTTAATAGAAATCTAAGAAATGATTTCTCGGCATAGTATTTTCATTACATTTATTTAAAAAAAAGTATTAAATTTACAAAAACACATAAAGATTTAAATGTATCAATAATTTAAATTACAAAAATTCTCTACATGTTCAAATTAATGAAAAGTAATTTTAGAAGCTCAATGATGTACAATTATTAAGTTATTAAATAATAAACTTAAGAATAAAATTACATGTAACAAAAATTAAAATATATTCCTATAAAATATTTTGATTTGATTAAAATAATACAAAACTAGTTTCCTCTTAAGATGCGTTATTGCGATAGTACATACTGGTATAGTTGATCAAGAACAAAAGTATACATAATTTTTGATCTTAAAAATTAAAGTAGTTATAGCCAAATACCTACAACCAATTTTGAAAATGTATATGAAATGTGTTAAAAGTCATACAAATATTAAAATCTGTGAAATTATTATATTATTAATAAAATAAAGCAGAAAACTACAACAAAATATTTTCATTTGTTTCGAAACACTTACAAAAGTTCAACGATTTGTTGTGGACGCCCGGAGGGTAATAGTTTTCGTCAAGTGACTTCTGTCTATAATTACAGAAAGAGTTGCAATTGAGTTGTATCCTTGTGTTAGTCTAGTGTAAGCTGAGGACAAGAGGTGTGATTTGACTAGACCCTTTGGCTGGTAATAGAAGAACTATTTTCGGAACCCGAATATATTAGGAATGTCATTTGTGTTGTAGAGTAAGTATAGTTGCCTTGTATAGGTCGAACATATGCAATGTATAACACTTATGTTTAACTTATGTTTAATGAATACTTGAACGTATTCATTAAGAACAGAAGACTCTCAGCACTTAAAGAATAAAGTCATACTCCTCTAAATCTATTGTCTTTTAATTCTTTTATCTTATATCGCATGAACACAACATGGCGCAGTCGGTACTGTAAAACATTATCCTCTAAAAAAAAAAAAAAAAAAAAAAAAAAAAAAATCAAATAATTAATACTATATTAAATAAAAGAAAAAAAAAAAAGAACCTTGATTCAACGTGCGATACATTAAATTAAAAAAAAGAATGGAACAATTTAGACCACCAGCCACCAGATGTCATTTGAAGGAAATGTAAGCTGCACGTGGGAGATGTTTAAGCGAAATTTCGAGGTGTACGTCATCGCTATTAATAAATCTACAAAAGTAGATCCTGAGGTCAAAGCAGCTATGCTTTTGAATCTTATGGGAGAAAAAGCCATGGAGGTGCTTGAAACCCTCAATCTCAGCGAAGCAGAAAAAAAGAATTACGATGAAGTTGTGAAAAAATTCGACGCGTATTGTTCGCCAAAAGATTACATTATCTATGAGCGCTTTAAGTTTCATAGTCGGTCTCAGCAAGCCACGGAGCCATTTGATGCATTTTTGACGGAGATCACAAATCAAGCAAAAAGATGCAATTTTGCAACATCAGCTACCGAATCAATTCAAGACCAAATAATACGCGATCGAATTGTGATGGGCATACGTCATCACGATGTTCAGCAACGGCTTTTGAGAACAGCAGACTTAACCCTACAAAAGGCAATAGACACGTGCAGAGTAGCCGAAATAACCCACCACCAAGTTCAAGAATTACAACGCAATCATGTGTCAGGAGATGAAATAAAACGAAAACAATCAAGTGGTCAGGGTAACAAAAACCGCAGTGGAGATTGGGAGCGAAGCAAGCAGCAAAAAGCACGGACGGCGGTGGCAGTTCAGAACAATCAGCGTGGGAGATCAACGAAAGCTATCAACAAGTGTACACGGTGCTCTTTTAAACACGGAGGGAGCACATGTCCTGCTATTGGTAAAACGTGTAACAAATGTGGAAAGCAAAATCATTTTGCTATAGTATGTAAGAATAAAAATATAAATGAAATAATAGAAGATTACAGTGAGTATGACAGTAGTGATAGTGAATTAGCTAATAGCAAATCCCTAATTATTAATTCAATTTTCGTTGACAGTTGTGATATTGACAAAAACGGAGGGTGGTTTAGAAACATTGAAGTTGGCCAGCATAAAATAAAATTTAAAATCGATACAGGTTCCCAAGTGAACATACTTCCCGTAAGTACATTTTTGAAATTATTTGTAGATAACTTTGAGGTGGGTCCTTGTAGTCATAAATTGATGGCTTATGGTGGTCATGAGTTGGATGTTTTGGGTGAGGTTAGTCTTCCAGTGACACACAAAAATTCCATTTATAAAACAACATTCATTCTTGTTGATGCCACATCGACACCCATATTAGGATTAGAAACAAGTGTTTCAATGAATATAATAAAATTCACAAATGAGGTCACAAGTAAACCAAATATTATTAAAGAATATGCCGATGTATTTGCGGGATTAGGATGTTTTCCTGACAAATGTCATATATATTTAAAAGAGGATGCTATTCCAACAGTGAAACCACCAAAAAGAATTCCAATGACATTAAAAGAAAAGGTTAAACAAAAGCTAGATGAGATGGAAACGTCAGGTGTGATAAGAAAAGTAGAAACCCCATCAAATTGGGTACATCAATTAGTAGTTGTTGAAAAATCTGATAAGTCAGTGAGGTTGTGTCTCGATCCTCGTGAACTGAATTCGAGTATCAAGAGACAACTACATGAGATTCCTAGACTAGAAGACTTTACAAGTAAATTGCATGACAAAGATTATTATACTGTTCTAGACTTGAAAGATGGTTTTTATCAAGTACCACTTGATGAAGAAAGTTCTGAGTTGTGTACTTTTAGTACTCCTTTTGGTACGTATCGTTTCCTTCGTGTGCCACCAGGTGTTAGTGCCGCACCAGAAGTATTTCAGAGTCTAAACGAAAAGTATTTTGGTAATATCCCAGGCGTTTTAATTTATTTTGACGATATACTTATATCTGGGGAAACTAAAGAAATTCATGATGCTAATTTGAGAATGGTTTTAGAGAGAGCTCGATCGTTAAATATTAAATTTAACTCCAAAAAGGTGCAGTTATGTTCGCGAAGTGTACAGTATCTTGGATACATTTTTGAGAAAAATGGAATTAGTATTGATAAAAGTAGGATTGCAGCTATTGACGCTATTGAAGAGCCATCTGATAAGAAAGCGCTACAAAGATTTTTAGGGCTTGTTAATTACCTTCGTAGTTTTATACCGAATTTAGCGGAGCTTACTGCTCCTCTTCGTGAACTTATGAAAAAAAAATATAATTTTTACGTGGCTTTCACGCCACACGAAAGCTTTTAACATGTTAAAAGAATTGATAACTTAAGCTCCAATCCTTCAAAATTTTAATCCAGAATTCCAAATATATATTCAAACGGATGCGTCGAAGGATGGTATAGGGAGCTGCATTTTACAAAAAGGGAAGCCAGTGTGTTATGCCTCGAAGAGTATGACTGAGTGCGAAAAGCGGTATGCACAAATTGAAAAAGAAATGCTTGCTATTTTGTTTGCATGTACAAAATTCAATGACTATGTATATGGTCGAAGGATAGTTGTGATGACAGATCACAAACCTTTGTTAGGAATACTTAATAAACCAGTTAGTCAGATTCATTCAAGTAGGCTTCAACGAATGAAGTTAAAACTATTAAAATATGACATTCGTTTAGAATATACTCCTGGAAAGAACATGCATATTGCGGACACATTATCTCGCAGTTACATTAAATGTAATGAGAACACTGATGACTCACTCAACGAGGTTGTTCATTCAGTTGAAGTGTCAAGTAATTTTGAAAATGAATTAATTAAAACTACAGCTAAGGACATACACCTTACGGTCTTAATAAATTATTGTTTAGAAGGATGGCCGATTGAAATTCGAAAATGTAAGGAAATCGTTAAAAAGTACTGGCCTATTAGAAACGAAATTTACTATGAGAAAAACATGCTATTTTATAAGGATCGCATAATTATACCGAATTCTTTAAGGACAGAAGTACTTAAAAATTTACACGAGTCACATATGGGTATGACAAAAACTAAAAAATTAGCTAGAGAAAGGGTTTATTGGCCTAATTTAGATACAGATATTGAAAATATTATCAAAAACTGTAAATCATGTGAAAAATTTCAAGTTTCAAAAACTCATTCTCCTTTAATTTTGCATGAAATCCCAAATATTCCTTTCTATAAAGTTGCATGCGATTTTCTTGAATATCAAGGCAAATCTTTTTTAGTCTTAATTGATTATTTCTCTAAATGGATAGAGCTAAAACAAACAAACAGTAAAACTGCGAAAGAAACAATAGAAACGTTGAAAGAGATTTTTGCATGTCATGGGATACCGGAAATTTTAATGAGTGATAACCAGCCTTTTAATTCTTACGCAATGAAGCAATTTGCATCGGAGTGGCATATAACACTTGTTAATTCAAGCCCAAATTACCCTCGCTCAAATGGTTTAGCTGAAAGAGCTGTAGGAATTGTCAAAAATTTAATGAAGAAGTGTGTAGACACAAATAAAGACATTCATAGTGGTTTACTTGCATATCGCACAACTCCTGTCCCTGCATTAGGCTTTTCACCATCTCAACTTCTTATGAGCAGAAATTTGCGAGCGAAGGTTCCAATAAAGGAAGAGCTTCTTATACCGAGTGTTCCAAGGGGGGTTGAAGAGAAAATACAGATTCACCAGCAAAAGTATAAAAACTATCACGATATGAAGAGAGGGTCAGGTAGAGACGAGGAATTTAATAAAGGGGAAAATGTAGTTGTTCAAGCAGGGAATGAGTGGGTTCCAGGTCATGTTGTAAAACGGCATGACAGGCCGAGATCATTTTTGGTAAAAACCGAAAATAATAACGTGTGTCGCAGGAATTCTATTCACATTCGAAAATCTAATAATAGCCCCAAGTTTAATCTGATGGATTCTTTTGAAAATAAATCAGAAATAGTATTGCCAAATCAAAAAGATACAGTTAATGAGAACTTACATCTAGCACCTGAAAGTAGTAGTAAGCACATGGGGCCATCAACTTATATAACAAGAAAGGGAAGAGTTTCAAAACAACCTGTTGGTTTATGTTACAATAATTAAAATTTATAAATCATAAATAAATAAAATAAACATAATATTTATGTTTGTATGTGAAATTGAATTTCAAATCATTAATATTAAAGTATATGAGCAAATGTATAAAATTATCTAGGTTCAAATTGAAAAAAAAAAAAAAAAAAAAAAAAAAAGGATGCAGAAGATAATGTTATAATTATGATGTTATAATGTTATTAATGTTATGTAAGTAGGTATATATATATATATAAAATAAATTGTTGATACCTTAATACATAATACATTATGTATGTACATAGTAAAAATATTAATAATTATACAAATGAAACACTATTATACTAGTAGTTATAACAAAAATCAAATTCTTTTAAATTGTCATAAATTTCAACTTTACTTTATCAAGTTATTTTTATTTTGAATTATATAAATCTAATGTTTACTTCATTATACTATACTTAATAATTAATACTGAATTATCTGAATTATCTTAAATTTAAATATTATTCTTAGGGGGAATTGTTGTAGAGTAAGTATAGTTGCCTTGTATAGGTCGAACATATGCAATGTATAACACTTATGTTTAACTTATGTTTAATGAATACTTGAACGTATTCATTAAGAACAGAAGACTCTCAGCACTTAAAGAATAAAGTCATACTCCTCTAAATCTATTGTCTTTTAATTCTTTTATCTTATATCGCATGAACACAACAATTTGTTCCGAAAATTCCAAACCTCCGACTTTTGTAATGTCAAAAGAAAGAGGGAAAAACGTGGTGCATTCCTTTGGCTGTCAAATTTATGGCGGTAAGACAACTCGCAATCCTAATTTTAAATTAAAAGTTGAAAGAAAATGAAAGTGATGCTAAATTCGAGATTGATTTTACCGGGCGTGTAGACCACTTGTACATTATTAAACCTACCTTTTTCTTATTACTCGTTTTTTTTTGCAATCAATGCGAAGATTTGCTGGGCTTTTTCTGGTCTTCTGTTGTTGGATTGCGCTGAAGGACTTAAATTTTATTTCCTTTTTTTTACAAATGAATGGAATGGGATGAGTTTTTCAAGGATGGTTTTTATTAAAAGTGCGCTAAAAGTGTTAATTTCGTGTAGGTTAACTGCCACGGTAACCTTGATTGTCTGGCGGTCCCAGGTTGCCAGTGGAACACTGGGCCGCCGCATTATTTTTTTGTTCCCCATGTTTTTGGATCGACCATCAATTTATTTGTTCACCGTCCGTCCATCACTGCTGGACTGTATTTGTGCTGCGTGAGAGAAGTCACAGCTACCATCTCAGTTTGAAGGAATCCGGTCATACATTCTGGCTTGCACTACAGTGTCGTATGTACTTGTCCACCGGAGCCCCGTCCTGTAACCCATGTAACTTGAGAATACCGGTTTGATAATAGCGCAGTGAGTCTGTGAAAAAAAAACATACATTATTTTAAGGCATTTTAAAACAAACAAAAACACAATTTAAAACAAAAAAAAAACAAGAATACTAAAGCCAATTATATGTATATGTGTACCTCGATAGAGACATTTTGTGCTGTGGAACGAATCATCTTCCACTACCCGGTTCCAGATCCAATTGGAGTTCCTGTATTTGTGTTGTGTTGTCCTTTTTTTATGATTTGTTGGCGTTGAAGTTCTTTTTCAATAAGTTCAATTTTTGATTTAATCCTTTATTAAGGAATTTCTTAAAATATCATAATTAATAATTATAATTTGTAAGTGAAAAGATTTGTTTCCAGGGTTTGTCATTGTTTGTTGAATTTTTGTGCATTTTCCGTACGTCCACCTTCATTGAGCTCTATGTGATAGGAGTCAAAGTAGTGTGCGGTTGTCAGGTGTACCAAAGCCAGTAGTGTTTTTTTGTTGTCCAATGATAGTCCTGTTGGGAAATGAATACAATACACCTTTTATTATTGTTTTTTTTTGGTAAATGTTTCATTATATATAGTTTTTTTTGATAACATTTGTTTTTGTTTTGATTAATCAAGTTAATTTAAATTATAGTATTTTTTCTATTTCGGTTATGTTTAATAAAAAACTTAAATTAAACGCCCCTTTAGTTGAAATTCCTGAGTTTGTTTGTTTCGTGTAAACGGAACATAATTATTTTTGAAGGGAAAATTTCAGGTGGGTGCCTAAGGTAGCCAAGTTCTTTCGGTAAAGATGGTATGATCTGAAGCCGATCATCCACCATCTTTGGGGGAATCCAAATAATGGCCGCAGATTTCCATGGTTGGGTGGGTAACGGCCACACTGCAACAATATCCGCAGTGCCCTTGTGTGTGGTAAGTGTCCGTCCGCTTTTTCACCTTTAGTGAGTTCAGGCCTGATATGTGTTTTTGTTGCTGGTGAGGTTAAGTTTCGGGGGCAAGATCCTCCCCATTCTGGCGAGCTAACTGCAGTGCTTCGCAAGCAGGCCGCATCCCTCGGAACTTAGCAGTCGTTTCCTTTTCGGAACACTTCCTTTTTTTTGGTTTCCTTCCTATTCCGTTTTTTTAACCCTACCTCCACACTTATTCCTTTTCCTTCCCCTCCTCTTGCCTCGCAATAGATTATGAAGTTAGGTGTTGAAACAATTAGGAACAGTTTCATCATACACACAAAGCCGATTTTTCCAGTTTCTTAAGAGATGAGGAGAATCTCGCACTTCTTTTGGAAGGTGAAACATAGAAATTTCACCCATTCTACAAGAGTTGCACTGGGGAACTCCACAATGACCAGGATTAGCCCGCGGAATTGTCTGGAATAAAATAAAAATAGGTACAGCCATATATCGAAAAATTGTAATATTCAATAAATAAATAATGGTAACAAAATGAAAAAAAAGTATAAACTGAAAAGCTTTTGGACTGTATCTTTGTAAAAGCTTGTCGAATAGAGGCAGTTGATATCTTTTTATAATCGGTGCTTGATACTCTCAACACTAGCATCAAAAGTTTTTACATAAAATGCTTATTGACAAAAATCACTCTTGAAATACACTTATTTAGAATGTGGTATACGTATGTTCAAAAGGGTAGTTATGTGCATTCAAGAGGACACAAGCGTCCACAGGTTTTTCTCAAAACCCACCTCTGTCTACCAACTCCTACTCTCACCTCCACGTGGTGAACATCGGGTGTCTAGTACCTCAGCTGGAGACGGGGTTTAAATCCCCGTGGAAAGCTGTTGGGGACAGCCAACGAGAGAGGGGGGAGGAGTGTTCCCACTAAGGCACTTCTCCTTTTATCGAGGCGGCAGCGGACGAATTCTCTAGATGGAATCAACGGTGGCGTCTACAGTTCCAGTTAGGTTGAACTACTTAGTGAACACCTATGGGCTACTACGACTTATTTGTAGCTCAGGCCTATAAGGAGCGGTTTATCCTGCTCCCTACCCTTGGAGTTATACGAAGGGTCTGGTCCTCCGGGTCGGCGGTCGTGCATCGGGGTAACTTCCCTAACACGTAAAAAAAAGTTGTTCCGAAACAACAACAAGCCTCGGATATGGATGATTTCAAAGTTGACGACCCCAGCAAACGAAACAAGGACAATGAATTTCGGATCTGCACGTGGAACGTCCTGTCCTTATACAGAACACGTGCAGCCGAACAATTAGTGGAGAACCTGGACAGGCTAAAGGCTGACGTAACAGCCATCCAGGAAGTGCGATGGGATGGAGAGGGCGTACGGAGACTGAAAACGTGTGACATCTACTACGGCGGGTGCTTGAAGGAACAGGGTCATCGGCTCTTTGGTTGTGGTTTTGTAATAAGGGGAAGACTTAGGCAAGAAGTCTTGGGCTTCCGAAGTGTAAGCGAGCGCCTGGTCACATTCCGCATCAAAGGCAAATTTAAGAACATTTCGCTGATTTGTGTTCACGCCCCCCATGAAAGGAGAGAAGACTCAACCAAAGAAGCATTCTACGATCTCTTGGAGACAACATATGATATGTGCCCGAAGTACGACGTGAAGATCATTCTTGGTGACTTCAACGCAAGATTCGGAAAGGAGGGCATCTTTGGTTCGATAGTCGGAGGACACAGCCTACACGACGAAACTTCCGGTAACGGACACAGGCTGGCAGACTTTGCGGCGGGGCGAAATGTCATCATCTCAAGCACCTACTTCCCACACCTCAATATACACAAGGGGACTTGGCGGTCGCGTGATCAAGTAACCGTCAACCAAATCGACCACGTTGCAATAGACGCGAGACATGCTTCCAGTATCTTGGACGTCCGAACGTTCCGAGGGGCCAACATTGACTCGGATCACTACCTGGTGGTAGCTAGACTACGTATGCGGATATCCATGACGCGACAACGCAGAGCAGATGCTGTGAAAAGATTCGATGTCGAGAAGCTTAAATCGCAAGAGACTGCCAGAACTTTTGCAGACCACGTAAATCTCAATCTCTCAGGAGGTCCCCCACCAGCATCAAGTGCAGAGGACCAGTGGGAACACTGTCAACAAGCCATCAGAAGTGCCGCCTCTGATGTGCTGGGTTTCACTAGGCGAATACAAGGAAACCCCTGGTTCGATGAAGAGTGCCGGCTAGCGCATGCAGCTAAGGACGAGGCCTACCAGGCAATGCTGCAGACTCGAACAAGAGCTGCTGAGAGAGTGGCCCGGGAGCTCTACGGGCTGAAACGAAAAGAGGAACGCTGACTTCTCAGGAGGAAAAAGAGAGAGCACGAGAAGCGGGCGGTAGAGTCTATTGAGGGTTGTAGCGGTAGGGGAGATGTTCGAAAATTTTATCAGAGGGTGAAGCGATCCACCCAAGGATTCAAGGCTAGAACGGAAGCCTGCCGAGATTAGAGTGGGAATATGGTAGTAGACACACAGTCAGTGCTGAGGATCTGGAAAGAACACTTCTCTAGACTGCTTAATGGCGAAGACAGCCAAGATGCCGCTAATAGGCAGAACGCTCCATTCAACTTGGACGATGATGGCCAAGAGTTCCGTCCACCCGACCTAACCGAAGTGCGGCTGGCGATATCCAAACTTAAGTCGTACAAGGCTGCAGGTGCGGATGGCTTACAAGCCGAACTATTAAAATTAGCGGGAGATGAATTGGCTAGAAGCATACACCAGCTAATCTGCAAAATTTGGTCGGAGGAAAGTATGCCCGATGAATGGAACCTCGGTATAGTGTGCCCCATCCATAAAAAGGGAGATGTTCTGAAATGTACCAACTACAGAGGAATTAGTCTCCTGAACGTTGCTTATAAAATCTTGTCGGCCATCCTGTGTGACCGCTTAAAACCTTTTATCAACGATCTGATCGGCCCTTATCAGTGCGGTTTTAGGCCAGGCAAGTCAACCGTCGATCAAATGTTCACACTCCGACAGATTTTAGAAAAATCCCAGGAATTCCAGATCGATACACACCACCTTTTTATCGATTTTAAAGTCGCGTATGATAGCGTGAAAAGGGACGAATTATACAGAGCCGTGTCGAGTCTCGGCATCCCTGCCAAACTCGTCCGCTTGTGCAGGATGACGATGGAGAAATCTCGCTGCTCCGTCAAAATTGGTAAGCACACCACCGATTCCTTTGATGTTGAGAAAGGATTGAGGCAAGGCGACGCGTTATTATGCAACATATTCAACATCGTTCTTTAAGCCATTGTACGCAACGCACATGTCAACACCAGCGGTACAATCTATCAAAAGTCCGTTCAATTGCTTGCATATGCGGATGACATAGACATTGTCGGCAGAACGAAGCGAGCTGTGGCAGGGGCATTTGCGAGCATTGAATCGGAGGCGGCTAGAATGGGATTGGCGGTTAATGAGGACAAGACGAAGTATATGCTGTCATCGAGAGAGGAATCTCAACATCGTCGACTCGCCAAAATATCACGATGGACAGATATAACTTCGAAGTTGTCAAGGATTTTGTCTACCTGGGCTCCACTATTACATCGTAGAATGACATCAGTGCAGAGATCAAGCGAAGAATTACTCTTGCCAACCGCTGTTACTTCGGTCTAAGAAGCCATTTAAGTAGTAAGGCCCTCTCTCAGAGAACCAAGGAGACTTTATACAAAACCCTAATCATCCCGGTCCTGCTTTATGGGTCAGAAGCATGGACACTGAAAGATTCGGATAAAAATCTGCTAGGGTGCTTTGAGAGGAAGATTCTTCGTGTGATTTTCGGTCCGGTGTGTATCGAAGGAGTATGGAGGAGAAGATTCAACGACGAGCTATACGGGCTATACAGCGACGTTGACCTGGTCAAAAAGCTGAAAATACAGCGGCTGAGATGGCTGGGGCACGTGGAGCGTATGGACAGCAACGCACCTGCCCGACGAGTCTTCGAATCCAACCCCGATGGGGTACGCAGCAGAGGAAGAACTCGTAACAGGTGGCGCAATCAAGTGAGTGACGACATCAAAGTACTCGGTGTGCGCAACTGGAAGCGGCTAGCTAGGGACAGAGCTGGCTGGAGGGGCTTGTTAGTTGAGGCCGAAGCCCATCCTGGGCTGTGAGCGCCATCAAAAGTAAGTAAGTAAGTATACGTATTCCAAGAGTTATTTTTTTGAATACTACTTCTTTGGAAAAATTGTTGATGCTCGTTTTGAGAGTAGGAAGTGCTGATTCAAAAAAGATATCAACCGCCTTTATTGGGGAACCCGTTGCAAAGATAAACTTTAAAAGCTTTTCCCTGTTCACTTGGAAAAGTAAAATTTTAAAATTGATTGGGGTGTATCTTCGGAACTGATTATCTTAAATACGAGGTTGATACCTTTTTGTATTCTGCTCTTGATACTTTCAAAGTACCTAAGCATCAACCGATGCTGGACAACTCCTTTCAAATAGATCAACTTCCAAAACTTAAAATTTAACACTTACATTGTTGAAAAATTATTGTGAAGGAGCACCAGGATATCCAACAGTTTGATGGACTGAAGCTCTAGACTGGGGAAGAATGGAGTTAATGTACTATAGTTATGCATGTATAGTACGTTTACTTGTAGGTATAAGCTGCTGCTTTGAGCTAAAGAAATAATAAAAAAAATCTATTTTTTCTTGCAATTTTATAAGTTCTAGTTGTAACTTACTCGTTCACGATGGGAACATCAACACAGTAATCGCTGTTTGATATCTAGAACTGGCGGACCAGGCATTTTGAAGCCAATAATTATGAAGATCTTGACTCTCTTCACCTAATGACAAGATGAAGAAAGAAAAATAGTTCTCAATTATCCTTTATTTATTTAATAAAAACAAACTATTAACGTCCAAGAGCACTCACGAAATCGCACCCACTTCTATTAAACTTTTTAATAAAATCACAGTTCAATTCTTATGGAAAAATTGTTTTAATGAAATGTTTCACTTCTTTGTTTTTAAAAAATATTAATTTTATTATTGTTTAAATTGTTTAATTGTTTGAAATAATAATTTTTAATCCACACTTCTCAAATCACATACTTTTTATGACAGTTTCTGTCATCTAGTGTATACATCCAAGTTCAAGGGTTTGCCGCCAGAGCACTGCCTTCAGTTGTCAATAATACACTGGATAGCGTATTCGTACAAAAAGGTTGACTCTATTTGAAGAACTGTAATAATCACTGATCTCTATATATAAATGGATAGCGTATCCATACAAAAAAGTTGACGCCATTTGAAGCTGTTATAATGTAACATGGTACCTAATATAACAGATTTTGTATAACTCTTTATAACTTTATAACTCTTTTTAAATGTCAAAACTCAAAATGACAGACCATATAGAGTTTCTGTTGATTGCAATTTATTTCTTATTAGCTATTTGTTGAGTTTTGTTTTTCATTTGTATCTCCTCGATATAAATTTGTTGTCAGAGCGAAACACATCTGCACTATAGGTCGCAAAAACCTTCCAAATTAATATCTAAATAAAAGTGCACTTAACAAAAAACAAAAACAATTTATTCTATTGTTATTGTTTATCTTCTTCCTTATATAATGCCAGACCACGGGCAATTACAACAACTCTCTAGGTGCAAGAATTGGACGTCCGAACGTTCCGAGGGGCCAACATTGACTCGGATCACTACCTGGTGGTAGCTAGACTACGTATGCGGATATCCATGACGCGACAACGCAGAGCAGATGCTGTGAAAAGATTCAATGTCGAGAAGCTTAAATCGCAAGAGACTGCCAGAACTTTTGCAGACCACGTAAATCTTAATCTCTCAGGAGGTCCCCCACCAGCATCAAGTGCAGAGGACCAGTGGGAACACTGTCAACAAGCCATCAGAAGTGCCGCCTCTGATGTGCTGGGTTTCACTAGGCGAATACAAGGAAACCCCTGGTTCGATGAAGAGTGCCGGCTAGCGCATGCAGCTAAGGACGAGGCCTACCAGGCAATGCTGCAGACTCGAACAAGAGCTGCTGAGAGAGTGGCCCGGGAGCTCTACGGGCTGAAACGAAAAGAGGAACGCTGACTTCTCAGGAGGAAAAAGAGAGAGCACGAGAAGCGGGCGGTAGAGTCTATTGAGGGTTGTAGCGGTAGGGGAGATGTTCGAAAATTTTATCAGAGGGTGAAGCGATCCACCCAAGGATTCAAGGCTAGAACGGAAGCCTGCCGAGATGAGAGTGGGAATATGGTAGCAGACACACAGTCAGTGCTGAGGATCTGGAAAGAACACTTCTCTAGACTGCTTAATGGCGAAGACAGCCAAGATGCCGCTAATAGGCAGAACGCTCCATTCAACTTGGACGATGATGGCCAAGAGTTCCGTCCACCCGACCTAACCGAAGTGCGGCTGGCGATATCCAAACTTAAGTCGTACAAGGCTGCAGGTGCGAATGGCTTACAAGCCGAACTATTAAAATTAGCGGGAAATGAATTCGCTAGGAGCATACACCAGCTCATCTGCAAAATTTGGTCGGAGGAAAGTATGCCCGATGAATGGAACCTCGGTATAGTGTGCCCCATCCATAAAAAGGGAGATGTTCTGAAATGTACCAACTACAGAGGAATTAGTCTCCTGAACGTTGCTTATAAAATCTTGTCGGCCATCCTGTGTGACCGCTTAAAACCTTTTATCAACGATCTGATCGGCCCTTATCAGTGCGGTTTTAGGCCAGGCAAGTCAACCGTCGATCAAATGTTCACACTCCGACAGATTTTAGAAAAATCCCAGGAATTCCAGATCGATACACACCACCTTTTTATCGATTTTAAAGTCGCGTATGATAGCGTGAAAAGGGACGAATTATACAGAGCCGTGTCGAGTCTCGTCATCCCTGCCAAACTCGTCCGCTTGTGCAGGATGACGATGGAGAAATCTCGCTGCTCCGTCAAAATTGGTAAGCACACCACCGATTCCTTTGATGTTGAGAAAGGATTGAGGCAAGGCGACGCGTTATTATGCAACCTATTCAACATCGTTCTTTGAGCCATTGTACGCAACGCACATGTCAACACCAGCGGTACAATCTATCAAAAGTCCGTTCAATTGCTTGCATATGCGGATGACATAGACATTGTCGGCAGAACGAAGCGAGCTGTGGCAGGGGCATTTGCGAGCATTGAATCGGAGGCGGCTAGAATGGGATTGGCGGTTAATGAGGACAAGACGAAGTATATGCTGTCATCGAGAGAGGAATCTCAACATCGTCGACTCGGCAAAATATCACGATGGACAGATATAACTTCGAAGTTGTCAAGGATTTTGTCTACCTGGGCTCCACTATTACATCGTAGAATGACATCAGTGCAGAGATCAAGCGAAGAATTACTCTTGCCAACCGCTGTTTCTTCGGTCTAAGAAGCCATTTAAGTAGTAAGGCCCTCTCTCAGAGAACCAAGGAGACTTTATACAAAACCCTAATCATCCCGGTCCTGCTTTATGGGTCAGAAGCATGGACACTGAAAGATTCGGATAAAAATCTGCTAGGGTGCTTTGAGAGGAAGATTCTTCGTGTGATTTTCGGTCCGGTGTGTATCGAAGGAGTATGGAGGAGAAGATTCAACGACGAGCTATACGGGCTATACAGCGACGTTGACCTGATCAAAAAGCTGAAAATACAGCGGCTGAGATGGCTGGGGCACGTGGAGCGTATGGACAGCAACGCACCTGCCCGACGAGTCTTCGAATCCAACCCCGATGGGGTACGCAGCAAGTGAGTGACGACATCAAAGCACTCGGTGTGCGCAACTGGAAGTGGCTAGCTAGGGACAGAGCTGGCTGGAGGGGCTTGTTAGTTGAGGCCGAAGACCATCCTGGGCTGTGAGCGCCATCAATAGTAAGTAAGTAAGTATACGTATTCCAAGAGTTATTTTTTTGAATACTACTTCTTTGGAAAAATTGTTGATGCTCGTTTTGAGAGTAGGAAGTGCTGATTCAAAAAAGATATCAACCGCCTTTATTGGGGAACCCGTTGCAAAGATATACTTTAAAAGCTTTTCCCTGTTCACTTGGAAAAGTAAAATTTTAAAATTGATTGGGGTGTATCTTCGGAACTGATTATCTTAAATACGAGGTTGATACCTTTTTGTATTCTGCTCTTGATACTTTCAAAGTACCTAAGCATCAACCGATGCTGGACAACTCCTTTCAAATAGATCAACTTCCAAAACTTAAAATTTAACACTTACATTGTTGAAAAATTATTGTGAAGGAGCACCAGGATATCCAACAGTTTGATGGACTGAAGCTCTAGACTGGGGAAGAATGGAGTTAATGTACTATAGTTATGCATGTATAGTACGTTTACTTGTAGGTATAAGCTGCTGCTTTGAGCTAAAGAAATAATAAAAAAAATCTATTTTTTCTTGCAATTTTATAAGTTCTAGTTGTAACTTACTCGTTCACGATGGGAACATCAACACAGTAATCGCTGTTTGATATCTAGAACTGGCGGACCAGGCATTTTGAAGCCAATAATTATGAAGATCTTGACTCTCTTCACCTAATGACAAGATGAAGAAAGAAAAATAGTTCTCAATTATCCTTTATTTATTTAATAAAAACAAACTATTAACGTCCAAGAGCACTCACGAAATCGCACCCACTTCTATTAAACTTTTTAATAAAATCACAGTTCAATTCTTATGGAAAAATTGTTTTAATGAAATGTTTCACTTCTTTGTTTTTAAAAAATATTAATTTTATTATTGTTTAAATTGTTTAATTGTTTGAAATAATAATTTTTAATCCACACTTCTCAAATCACATACTTTTTATGACAGTTTCTGTCATCTAGTGTATACATCCAAGTTCAAGGGTTTGCCGCCAGAGCACTGCCTTCAGTTGTCAATAATACACTGGATAGCGTATTCGTACAAAAAGGTTGACTCTATTTGAAGAATTGTAATAATCACTGATCTCTATATATAAATGGATAGCGTATCCATACAAAAAAGTTGACGCCATTTGAAGCTGTTATAATGTAACATGGTACCTAATATAACAGATTTTGTATAACTCTTTATAACTTTATAACTCTTTTTAAATGTCAAAACTCAAAATGACAGACCATATAGAGTTTCTGTTGATTGCAATTTATTTCTTATTAGCTATTTGTTGAGTTTTGTTTTTCATTTGTATCTCCTCGATATAAATTTGTTGTCAGAGCGAAACACATCTGCACTATAGGTCGCAAAAACCTTCCAAATTAATATCTAAATAAAAGTGCACTTAACAAAAAACAAAAACAATTTATTCTATTGTTATTGTTTATCTTCTTCCTTATATAATGCCAGACCACGGGCAATTACAACAACTCTCTAGGTGCAAGAATTGGACGTCCGAACGTTCCGAGGGGCCAACATTGACTCGGATCACTACCTGGTGGTAGCTAGACTACGTATGCGGATATCCATGACGCGACAACGCAGAGCAGATGCTGTGAAAAGATTCGATGTCGAGAAGCTTAAATCGCAAGAGACTGCCAGAACTTTTGCAGACCACGTAAACCTTAATCTCTCAGGAGGTCCCCCACCAGCATCAAGTGCAGAGGACCAGTGGGAACACTGTCAACAAGCCATCAGAAGTGCCGCCTCTGATGTGCTGGGTTTCACTAGGCGAATACAAGGAAACCCCTGGTTCGATGAAGAGTGCCGGCTAGCGCATGCAGCTAAGGACGAGGCCTACCAGGCAATGCTGCAGACTCGAACAAGAGCTGCTGAGAGAGTGGCCCGGGAGCTCTACGGGCTGAAACGAAAAGAGGAACGCTGACTTCTCAGGAGGAAAAAGAGAGAGCACGAGAAGCGGGCGGTAGAGTCTATTGAGGGTTGTAGCGGTAGGGGAGATGTTCGAAAATTTTATCAGAGGGTGAAGCGATCCACCCAAGGATTCAAGGCTAGAACGGAAGCCTGCCGAGATGAGAGTGGGAATATGGTAGTAGACACACAGTCAGTGCTGAGGATCTGGAAAGAACACTTCTCTAGACTGCTTAATGGCGAAGACAGCCAAGATGCCGCTAATAGGCAGAACGCTCCATTCAACTTGGACGATGATGGCCAAGAGTTCCGTCCACCCGACCTAACCGAAGTGCGGCTGGCGATATCCAAACTTAAGTCGTACAAGGCTGCAGGTGCGAATGGCTTACAAGCCGAACTATTAAAATTAGCGGGAGATGAATTGGCTAGGAGCATACACCAGCTCATCTGCAAAATTTGGTCGGAGGAAAGTATGCCCGATGAATGGAACCTCGGTATAGTGTGCCCCATCCATAAAAAGGGAGATGTTCTGAAATGTACCAACTACAGAGGAATTAGTCTCCTGAACGTTGCTTATAAAATCTTGTCGGCCATCCTGTGTGACCGCTTAAAACCTTTTATCAACGATCTGATCGGCCCTTATCAGTGCGGTTTTAGGCCAGGCAAGTCAACCGTCGATCAAATGTTCACACTCCGACAGATTTTAGAAAAATCCCAGGAATTCCAGATCGATACACACCACCTTTTTATCGATTTTAAAGTCGCGTATGATAGCGTGAAAAGGGACGAATTATACAGAGCCGTGTCGAGTCTCGGCATCCCTGCCAAACTCGTCCGCTTGTGCAGGATGACGATGGAGAAATCTCGCTGCTCCGTCAAAATTGGTAAGCTCACCACCGATTCCTTTGATGTTGAGAAAGGATTGAGGCAAGGCGACGCGTTATTATGCAACATATTCAACATCGTTCTTTAACCCATTGTACGCAACGCACATGTCAACACCAGCGGTACAATCTATCAAAAGTCCGTTCAATTGCTTGCATATGCGGATGACATAGACATTGTCGGCAGAACGAAGCGAGCTGTGGCAGGGGCATTTGCGAGCATTGAATCGGAGGCGGCTAGAATGGGATTGGCGGTTAATGAGGACAAGACGAAGTATATGCTGTCATCGAGAGAGGAATCTCAACATCGTCGACTCGGCAAAATATCACGATGGACAGATATAACTTCGAAGTTGTCAAGGATTTTGTCTACCTGGGCTCCACTATTACATCGTAGAATGACATCAGTGCAGAGATCAAGCGAAGAATTACTCTTGCCAACCGCTGTTTCTTCGGTCTAAGAAGCCATTTAAGTAGTAAGGCCCTCTCTCAGAGAACCAAGGAGACTTTATACAAAACCCTAATCATCCCGGTCCTGCTTTATGGGTCAGAAGCATGGACACTGAAAGATTCGGATAAAAATCTGCTAGGGTGCTTTGAGGGGAAGATTCTTCGTGTGATTTTCGGTCCGGTGTGTATCGAAGGAGTATGGAGGAGAAGATTCAACGACGAGCTATACGGGCTATACAGCGACGTTGACCTGGTCAAAAAGCTGAAAATACAGCGGCTGAGATGGCTGGGGCACGTGGAGCGTATGGACAGCAACGCACCTGCCCGACGAGTCTTCGAATCCAACCCCGATGGGGTACGCAGCAGAGGAAGAAGTCGTAACAGGTGGCGCAATCAAGTGAGTGACGACATCAAAGCACTCGGTGTGCGCAACTGGAAGCGGCTAGCTAGGGACAGAGCTGGCTGCAGGGGCTTGTTAGTTGAGGCCGAAGCCCATCCTGGGCTGTGAGCGCCATCAAAAGTAAGTAAGTAAGTATACGTATTCCAAGAGTTATTTTTTTGAATACTACTTCTTTGGAAAAATTGTTGATGCTCGTTTTGAGAGTAGGAAGTGCTGATTCAAAAAAGATATCAACCGCCTTTATTTGGGAACCCGTTGCAAAGATATACTTTAAAAGCTTTTCCCTGTTCACTTGGAAAAGTAAAATTTTAAAATTGATTGGGGTGTATCTTCGGAACTGATTATCTTAAATACGAGGTTGATACCTTTTTGTATTCTGCTCTTGATACTTTCAAAGTACCTAAGCATCAACCGATGCTGGACAACTCCTTTCAAATAGATCAACTTCCAAAACTTAAAATTTAACACTTACATTGTTGAAAAATTATTGTGAAGGAGCACCAGGATATCCAACAGTTTGATGGACTGAAGCTCTAGACTGGGGAAGAATGGAGTTAATGTACTATAGTTATGCATGTATAGTACGTTTACTTGTAGGTATAAGCTGCTGCTTTGAGCTAAAGAAATAATAAAAAAAATCTATTTTTTCTTGCCATTTTATAAGTTCTAGTTGTAACTTACTCGTTCACGATGGGAACATCAACACAGTAATCGCTGTTTGATATCTAGAACTGGCGGACCAGGCATTTTGAAGCCAATAATTATGAAGATCTTGACTCTCTTCACCTAATGACAAGATGAAGAAAGAAAAATAGTTTTCAATTATCCTTTATTTATTTAATAAAAACAAACTATTAACGTCCAAGAGCACTCACGAAGTCGCACCCACTTCTATTAAACTTTTTAATAAAATCACAGTTCAATTCTTATAGAAAAATTGTTTTAATGAAATGTTTCACTTCTTTGTTTTTAAAAAATATTAATTTTATTATTGTTTAAATTGTTTAATTGTTTGAAATAATAATTTTTAATCCACACTTCTCAAATCACATACTTTTTATGACAGTTTCTGTCATCTAGTGTATACATCCAAGTTCAAGGGTTTGCCGCCAGAGCACTGCCTTCAGTTGTCAATAATACACTGGATAGCGTATTCGTACAAAAAGGTTGACTCTATTTGAAGAACTGTAATAATCACTGATCTCTATATATAAATGGATAGCGTATCCATACAAAAAAGTTGACGCCATTTGAAGCTGTTATAATGTAACATGGTACCTAATATAACAGATTTTGTATAACTCTTTATAACTTTATAACTCTTTTTAAATGTCAAAACTCAAAATGACAGACCATATAGAGTTTCTGTTGATTGCAATTTATTTCTTATTAGCTATTTGTTGAGTTTTGTTTTTCATTTGTATCTCCTCGATATAAATTTGTTGTCAGAGCGAAACACATCTGCACTATAGGTCGCAAAAGCCTTCCAAATTAATATCTAAATAAAAGTGCACTTAACAAAAAACAAAAACAATTTATTCTATTGTTATTGTTTATCTTCTTCCTTATATAATGCCAGACCACGGGCAATTACAACAACTCTCTAGGTGCAAGAATTTAACCGAATTCCCCTGGAAATTATATAATTTGCAGCACATCAGTGCAGCTTATTTTATAAATACGTCGGTAGCCATCGACTAAAAACATGTGTCTAAGAAAGGCAACAACAATTCTTACTGAAGAGCTCAATTGTTGTTGTCAGAGCGAAACACATCTGCACTATAGGTCGCAAAAACCTTCCAAATTAATATCTAAATAAAAGTGCACTTAACAAAAAACAAAAACAATTTATTCTATTGTTATTGTTTATCTTCTTTCTCCTCGATATATTTAATCATTAATCTTTTGATTTGTATCCACTTAATATTTTGCGTGCTACACCTAAATTGTTACCCAAATCAAAAGCGTCGAACTTGTCGAGTTGTAGAGGCTGAGTAGGGTCAATGAGTCTCGAGTGTAGTGTTCTAGATGAGTCCCGAAACCAAAGGGCGCTTTCCTTTCACCTACCTCTCCGTTCTTTATTTCCCAACCCTTCCTCTTCCTTCCATCCTTCCTCACCCAACTAACCCAATTCCTTATTCCTTGGGCCGGATCAAGGTGTTATGCGTACCGTGCCGATGATCTCAGCCTGGCTGGGGGCCCAGTTTAAAATACTAGCTCAGTCGTTAACGGAGTATTCGGATACCTGGCGACCTCCGGATTAACTAGCCTTATCTGCATATACGGATCTCTGTGCAGATGGACCACCCTTACTCCGATACTCGTGGGAATCAAATGAATTCATTTCCCCAAACCTCGAAGTCAGTGTTCGGTGGTGGTAGGTTGTGAAGCATGACCCTTCCACCACTAATGAGAGTAAACCTCTCAAAAAGGATCCCAGTGGGGGCAAGCAAAAACCTTCACCTTCTGGGACGTTTTATAGGGATAAGCGGAATGCTGAGAGGATTCTGAAGATCTTTGGCAATGAATCCAAGGGCGGAGGAAACTCTCAGCACGAAGTTAAGGTTAAGTGGGCAAGAAGTTTTATGGCTAAGCATAACTTAGAGGCCAGCTGCGACTCCACGTCAAAGCGACAAAGGTCTGTGGAGGGTGTAACTCCTGAACCAAAACGAAGTAAAGTGCTCAACATCAGCACTCCCCCTAAACGCCTTAATCCCTATAGTGGAGGCAAATCCTTCAGCGATGTGCTGCAAGGTAAAATAGTGGTTGCGGTCATCGATAAGAGCGATATGGATGGCACGATTTCACCTGGTCGTTGGCAGGAGGTCAAGCTGAAGCTCTTGGCTAGCTTCTTGAGTTTAATGAGGGAAAACCCAGGACCTCCTCCTATCACTAGCGATGGTGGCTGGCATCAAGGCCATGTCAAACTTATCGTTTGTGAGGATTAAAAATCGTGTGATCTTTATAAGCTGGTTATTAGCAAGTTAGGCGAAGTCTGGCCCGGTGCGAAGCTTGAGGTTGTTGCTAAGGAGGATATCCCTTGCAGACCAAGAGCGCGTACTTGGATCCCGGCTGAACCCTCTTGTATGGATGAAATACTCCAGATGATCCAGTTCTTTAACCCATTGTACGCAACGCACATGTCAACACCAGCGGTACAATCTATCAAAAGTCCGTTCAATTGCTTGCATATGCGGATGACATAGACATTGTCGGCAGAACGAAGCGAGCTGTGGCAGGGGCATTTGCGAGCATTGAATCGGAGGCGGCTAGAATGGGATTGGCGGTTAATGAGGACAAGACGAAGTATATGCTGTCATCGAGAGAGGAATCTCAACATCGTCGACTCGGCAAAATATCACGATGGACAGATATAACTTCGAAGTTGTCAAGGATTTTGTCTACCTGGGCTCCACTATTACATCGTAGAATGACATCAGTGCAGAGATCAAGCGAAGAATTACTCTTGCCAACCGCTGTTTCTTCGGTCTAAGAAGCCATTTAAGTAGTAAGGCCCTCTCTCAGAGAACCAAGGAGACTTTATACAAAACCCTAATCATCCCGGTCCTGCTTTATGGGTCAGAAGCATGGACACTGAAAGATTCGGATAAAAATCTGCTAGGGTGCTTTGAGGGGAAGATTCTTCGTGTGATTTTCGGTCCGGTGTGTATCGAAGGAGTATGGAGGAGAAGATTCAACAACGAGCTATACGGGCTATACAGCGACGTTGACCTGGTCAAAAAGCTGAAAATACAGCGGCTGAGATGGCTGGGGCACGTGGAGCGTATGGACAGCAACGCACCTGCCCGACGAGTCTTCGAATCCAACCCCGATGGGGTACGCAGCAGAGGAAGAAGTCGTAACAGGTGGCGCAATCAAGTGAGTGACGACATCAAAGCACTCGGTGTGCGCAACTGGAAGCGGCTAGCTAGGGACAGAGCTGGCTGCAGGGGCTTGTTAGTTGAGGCCGAAGCCCATCCTGGGCTGTGAGCGCCATCAAAAGTAAGTAAGTAAGTATACGTATTCCAAGAGTTATTTTTTTGAATACTACTTCTTTGGAAAAATTGTTGATGCTCGTTTTGAGAGTAGGAAGTGCTGATTCAAAAAAGATATCAACCGCCTTTATTTGGGAACCCGTTGCAAAGATATACTTTAAAAGCTTTTCCCTGTTCACTTGGAAAAGTAAAATTTTAAAATTGATTGGGGTGTATCTTCGGAACTGATTATCTTAAATACGAGGTTGATACCTTTTTGTATTCTGCTCTTGATACTTTCAAAGTACCTAAGCATCAACCGATGCTGGACAACTCCTTTCAAATAGATCAACTTCCAAAACTTAAAATTTAACACTTACATTGTTGAAAAATTATTGTGAAGGAGCACCAGGATATCCAACAGTTTGATGGACTGAAGCTCTAGACTGGGGAAGAATGGAGTTAATGTACTATAGTTATGCATGTATAGTACGTTTACTTGTAGGTATAAGCTGCTGCTTTGAGCTAAAGAAATAATAAAAAAAATCTATTTTTTCTTGCCATTTTATAAGTTCTAGTTGTAACTTACTCGTTCTTCTTCCTTATATAATGCCAGACCACGGGCAATTACAACAACTCTCTAGGTGCAAGAATTTAACCGAATTCCCCTGGAAATTATATAATTTGCAGCACATCAGTGCAGCTTATTTTATAAATACGTCGGTAGCCATCGACTAAAAACATGTGTCTAAGAAAGGCAACAATAATTCTTACTGAAGAGCTCAATTGTTGTTGTCAGAGCGAAACACATCTGCACTATAGGTCGCAAAAACCTTCCAAATTAATATCTAAATAAAAGTGCACTTAACAAAAAACAAAAACAATTTATTCTATTGTTATTGTTTATCTTCTTTCTCCTCGATATATTTAATCATTAATCTTTTGATTTGTATCCACTTAATATTTTGCGTGCTACACCTAAATTGTTACCCAAATCAAAAGCGTCGAACTTGTCGAGTTGTAGAGGCTGAGTAGGGTCAATGAGTCTCGAGTGTAGTGTTCTAGATGAGTCCCGAAACCAAAGGGCGCTTTCCTTTCACCTACCTCTCCGTTCTTTATTTCCCAACCCTTCCTCTTCCTTCCATCCTTCCTCACCCAACTAACCCAATTCCTTATTCCTTGGGCCGGATCAAGGTGTTATGCGTACCGTGCCGATGATCTCAGCCTGGCTGGGGGCCCAGTTTAAAATACTAGCTCAGTCGTTAACGGAGTATTCGGATACCTGGCGACCTCCGGATTAACTAGCCTTATCTGCATATACGGATCTCTGTGCAGATGGACCACCCTTACTCCGATACTCGTGGGAATCAAATGAATTCATTTCCCCAAACCTCGAAGTCAGTGTTCGGTGGTGGTAGGTTGTGAAGCATGACCCTTCCACCACTAATGAGAGTAAACCTCTCAAAAAGGATCCCAGTGGGGGCAAGCAAAAACCTTCACCTTCTGGGACGTTTTATAGGGATAAGCGGAATGCTGAGAGGATTCTGAAGATCTTTGGCAATGAATCCAAGGGCGGAGGAAACTCTCAGCACGAAGTTAAGGTTAAGTGGGCAAGAAGTTTTATGGCTAAGCATAACTTAGAGGCCAGCTGCGACTCCACGTCAAAGCGACAAAGGTCTGTGGAGGGTGTAACTCCTGAACCAAAACGAAGTAAAGTGCTCAACATCAGCACTCCCCCTAAACGCCTTAATCCCTATAGTGGAGGCAAATCCTTCAGCGATGTGCTGCAAGGTAAAATAGTGGTTGCGGTCATCGATAAGAGCGATATGGATGGCACGATTTCACCTGGTCGTTGGCAGGAGGTCAAGCTGAAGCTCTTGGCTAGCTTCTTGAGTTTAATGAGGGAAAACCCAGGACCTCCTCCTATCACTAGCGATGGTGGCTGGCATCAAGGCCATGTCAAACTTATCGTTTGTGAGGATTAAAAATCGTGTGATCTTTATAAGCTGGTTATTAGCAAGTTAGGCGAAGTCTGGCCCGGTGCGAAGCTTGAGGTTGTTGCTAAGGAGGATATCCCTTGCAGACCAAGAGCGCGTACTTGGATCCCGGCTGAACCCTCTTGTATGGATGAAATACTCCAGATGATCCAGCTCTCCAATCCATCCCCTCCTACTCACAACTGGAAAGTCGCGAAACTATAGGAGCAAGGAGTCTTTATAGAGGTGCAATTATTGTGATCAATAAGGAATCCCTTTCTCCTCTGGCGCAGACCAAAGGTGTGATTAGGTATGGGTTTGAGACTATTACCCTTAAGGTATATAAAAAAGATGAGGCTGATGCTGCTAGCGCACCTCCACACCCCCACGATGACAAAGTTATGGTCCAGGATCCCGGGGCATTGATAACCTTTCCATCTTTGGAAGTCGATGATTCCGGGACTTCTTCGACTGCCCCTGAATCGTCTCCCCACGTCGACGGTCCATCTGAAATGGATACCGGAGACTACCTCAATATGATTCTTCTGGATGAGGATGAGCTTCTAAACTCGTCTTCTGATCCGGAAGAATCAGACACTACGGTGGTGGAGGCTGATCTGCCTGATTGTAGCCAAAATGCTGCAGTTAGTTCAGATTAACCTCCAACACTCCATCAAGGCTTTGGCCTTCCTTCTTCTTCGTCTGTCCAGCAACGGGGAAGACATCGTCCGGATCCAAGAACCCTGGATTGTCAAATCCATTGTTCGGGGACTCAGGGCTCCTGGGTACCACGTAATGTATATGACAGACAAAGGTGAACCTAGATCTTTCATATTAGTAAAACGTGGCATTAATGTATTTTTACTACCTAATTACAGCGATCGTGATATTACGGCTGCAAGGCTGGAAACAGCCAAATGTACTTTTTGGCTGGCGTCGGCATATCTCTGGCCCGCTCCCAGGCACTACACTGGAGAAACTAATCGGTGATGCTGAAAGGCAGAAAATCAGCCTCATTATTGGGAGTGACGTCAACGCCCACCATACAGTATGGGGGAGTACCGATATCAACGATAGAGGTGAGTCCCTTTTCGATTTTATTCTAAGTACTAACCTTATTGTAAGTAGGTTGTGAAGCATGACCCTTCCACCACTAATGAGAGTAAACCTCTCAAAAAGGATCCCAGTGGGGGCAAGCAAAAACCTTCACCTTCTGGGACGTTTTATAGGGATAAGCGGAATGCTGAGAGGATTCTGAAGATCTTTGGCAATGAATCCAAGGGCGGAGGAAACTCTCAGCACGAAGTTAAGGTTAAGTGGGCAAGAAGTTTTATGGCTAAGCATAACTTAGAGGCCAGCTGCGACTCCACGTCAAAGCGACAAAGGTCTGTGGAGGGTGTAACTCCTGAACCAAAACGAAGTAAAGTGCTCAACATCAGCACTCCCCCTAAACGCCTTAATCCCTATAGTGGAGGCAAATCCTTCAGCGATGTGCTGCAAGGTAAAATAGTGGTTGCGGTCATCGATAAGAGCGATATGGATGGCACGATTTCACCTGGTCGTTGGCAGGAGGTCAAGCTGAAGCTCTTGGCTAGCTTCTTGAGTTTAATGAGGGAAAACCCAGGACCTCCTCCTATCACTAGCGATGGTGGCTGGCATCAAGGCCATGTCAAACTTATCGTTTGTGAGGATTAAAAATCGTGTGATCTTTATAAGCTGGTTATTAGCAAGTTAGGCGAAGTCTGGCCCGGTGCGAAGCTTGAGGTTGTTGCTAAGGAGGATATCCCTTGCAGACCAAGAGCGCGTACTTGGATCCCGGCTGAACCCTCTTGTATGGATGAAATACTCCAGATGATCCAGCTCTCCAATCCATCCCCTCCTACTCACAACTGGAAAGTCGCGAAACTATAGGAGCAAGGAGTCTTTATAGAGGTGCAATTATTGTGATCAATAAGGAATCCCTTTCTCCTCTGGCGCAGACCAAAGGTGTGATTAGGTATGGGTTTGAGACTATTACCCTTAAGGTATATAAAAAAGATGAGGCTGATGCTGCTAGCGCACCTCCACACCCCCACGATGACAAAGTTATGGTCCAGGATCCCGGGGCATTGATAACCTTTCCATCTTTGGAAGTCGATGATTCCGGGACTTCTTCGACTGCCCCTGAATCGTCTCCCCACGTCGACGGTCCATCTGAAATGGATACCGGAGACTACCTCAATATGATTCTTCTGGATGAGGATGAGCTTCTAAACTCGTCTTCTGATCCGGAAGAATCAGACACTACGGTGGTGGAGGCTGATCTGCCTGATTGTAGCCAAAATGCTGCAGTTAGTTCAGATTAACCTCCAACACTCCATCAAGGCTTTGGCCTTCCTTCTTCTTCGTCTGTCCAGCAACGGGGAAGACATCGTCCGGATCCAAGAACCCTGGATTGTCAAATCCATTGTTCGGGGACTCAGGGCTCCTGGGTACCACGTAATGTATATGACAGACAAAGGTGAACCTAGATCTTTCATATTAGTAAAACGTGGCATTAATGTATTTTTACTACCTAATTACAGCGATCGTGATATTACGGCTGCAAGGCTGGAAACAGCCAAATGTACTTTTTGGCTGGCGTCGGCATATCTCTGGCCCGCTCCCAGGCACTACACTGGAGAAACTAATCGGTGATGCTGAAAGGCAGAAAATCAGCCTCATTATTGGGAGTGACGTCAACGCCCACCATACAGTATGGGGGAGTACCGATATCAACGATAGAGGTGAGTCCCTTTTCGATTTTATTCTAAGTACTAACCTTATTGTAAGTAACGTCGGCAATGAACCTACATTCGTTACCAGAAACCGACAGGAAGCATTAGATATAACTCTTGTCTCAGACAACATCCATCAATTAAAACTGAACTGCAAAGTATCTAAAGATCACTCTTTCTCAGATCATAGATACATTCAGTTCAGTCATTGTATATATACTCTTATAGTAATATCATGGCTCAAATTTTGTAGTACTAATAGTACTCACGAAATGTGCCGAAATTGACGTTAAAATCGCTTAAATGCACAATGGAAACCTGGGGATAACGATGCAAGGAAAAATAAAAACAATTAGTAAGAGGGAGAGGAGAATATTGATTAAATTCGTACAATTATAATGGTAGTAAGGGAGTCAGATGTTTTTGTCAGTCAACAACGAGAATAAGGGGAAGAAAATGAGAAAATGAAAATATATGTTTTCCTATGGGCTTATTCTTGGGTTATGTTCTTCCAGTTTTTTTCAATGAGTTTTTGTTGCTTTTTTTTATGGCTATGGGTATATGGTTTTTTGCAAGATTTTGCAAGGTTAATATATTGGCCATTGGTACCATATTGTATCATGTAGGTAGATATGTATGTACATTTTTAGAAATTAGTAGGTGGCTATACTGGGTAGGTATTTTAAGAAATTAAATTTGTTTGCAAAAAAAGCATGAAAATAGGTAGTTATGGTAGGTACATAGGTACCTAAATATTTTGAATTGAGGTATGTAGGTAGGTAAATTAAAACTTGATGTACCTAAGTAGGTAGGTACGTAAGGTTATTTTAATGTATGTACCTACATAGGTATTATCAATTAAAATAGGTAAGGTCGTAAGGTAGGTAGGTATGTATTAAAAAAATAAACAAAATTATTTTCAATTGAAGGTAAGTAGGTACCTACGTAAATAGGTACCTATGCATAGGTACCTAGAAACATTTTGAAACTCAATTCAACAAACTCAATTTTTCTTTTCAATAAAAAGCTTTCTTTGGGTAAAAAAAAATATTTTTGAAAAATGAGTCTGGGGTCGACCCACACTAGCAATTTCCCATTGGTGCACTTGAAAACCATTTACATACATACATATTTACCTAAGTGGTGGGTGGTAGAGTATACCTATATTACATAATTATATATTATATAGTGTAATAACTTTGGGTTTTTGGATAATCAGTATAAAGGTAGGTATAGATATAGAGATACAGGGCAAAATGTTACATTGCCTATATTTTGTACTTTAGCTATATTTATAATAGTAAAATTTGTTTGTAAATAGCTTAAAAATTATAGGAATCATATGACTGAGTCCTTATAAAAGAGGCGAACAATGATCTGAAATCCATCAATGTCGTGATAAAACCAAAATTCGGTGCTTCAAGTATGCCGTCACCGGCAGCTGCCAACAAATCCCAAATGGGAACACATAATCACTTGAGATCCCATTGTGTAAGTTCTTTATAGACATTCATGTTAATCTGGTGTGCAGGAGTTGTTTAAGCTAAAAGAAAGAAAGTTTAACATCAAACGTTGCGAGTTTTGTAACTTCAAATCTAAATGCCCTGGCAATGTCACATCATTAAAGTGAGCAGCTCTTTGGAGGTTGTCTATCATATGGAAGCGATGCGATATTAAAGCCAGACTATTTAAGCACCTGCCATACCATCAGAGCCCCAATTGTGGATTCCAGGACATCGGCAAGGCTAAGTTGATCTGTTTTCCAGAAGAAATTCCGCCCAGAATCGAATCTGACACCGCCACACGATTGGAAGGCTTCATCTAAGATACACCGAATAAAACCAAGGCATGGGCTCCTACTGCTTATTAGGTATATTTTTAAATTTGGTTTTCCTCTATAGAAATGTTAATGTTTTTTTTTACTAGGCAATGGCAGCACAAGCCGCAGCACAGAAAGCAACATTGAAAAGAATTATTACATCAGGCACAACAAGCTCGTAATATTCGAGCCCATAGCCAGTGATAATGCCAGCAAGCAATTGTTGCGAGGTCGACAGCAGCCACCACCGGTAAAGCCGACTCCGACTCGGTGGCAATATGCTGCGAAGAACTTCAATTCGGCCTACTATATGCCAACTGGTATGGTATTGCCAAATAGCTACCAAATTGCAGCTGGACAATTAATTCAGGTGAGTTGACTGCTTTTGATTACATTGCATGTTATAGATGCTACATTCATTCATTTGGTTTTTGTGTGCTAGACATTTTACTCTACGAATTTTTATAAAAATTATGGGAAGGGGACCACTGCTTTCTAATAATAAACACGGTAGTTCTATCATTCATCAAAAATTATTAAATATATTTCAAAAAATTATTTTGTTCTGAAGAAAGTAGACCTATCATAACTGTTTGTATTTATTATTTTGGTATCGATAAAAGAGAAGGTGAAAGAATGAAAAATGAAAGCAATTAGATATGTACCTACCGTATCAACCTATCACTTAAATTATTTCTCAGTTTTGTATTGGGAAAGAAACAATTGTATGAGTGCCCTTTGTTAAGATGTGTTAACATCCAAGCGTTCGTCTCCGAATGTAATGCTATGTTTCCACCGAAGGCTTATCTGTAGTATTTCCACTGCACAAACAAATTAAAGGGAGGACTTTTTAAAATGCAAATGGTGTTTCCTTTTTACTTGCGATATACGTAGTATAGGGCAAGTTTTGGATTCGTAAAAAAATCGAACTCGAGCTAATAATTTTCCCTAACATTACGATGATAGAGAATCGAAAAAAGTGGATCCGGAAATTCTGTCTGTCTGCCTGTACCTCGACCTGCAGCCTTAACCACTGAAGCGATTTTCTTCAAACTTTGGACTTAAGACTTTTAGGTGATTTCCTGGACAGGAAATTGAATCTTTTTTTTAAGCTCAAAAAATAACGGTACCGTCCATACAACAAATATACAAAAATTGTTATTTCAAAAACGACTAACGATATTAAAAAAAAAAAATATGAGGTACTAATAGAACTATAATAAATATTTTGATAGAAAAAAAAATGTACAAGGGTTATTAACGGAACCTGTCTTAGAACCGATTTTTTGGTTTTCAAATTTCTCGTGAACGGCTGCTCCGATTTCAATTTTTATACAAGAGGTCATTTACAACACAAACAGTTTTCCATATACAAATTTTTGAAAAAAAAAATACTTTTGGATTTTTTAAAAAACTAGTATCGACCAGTGGGCGAAATTCGACCACCAAAAACTCACATTCACAAAGTCTAGGGTCAAACAATTTGTTTGAAAATTAAATCAGAAAACACTTTGTTTAGTTTTAATTTTTTTAATATGCACAGTGATCGGCAGTGCAAAAACAAAAATGACCCACAGTGTGTAAATGAGTGTCTCAGGTATATTCTGCACATCTCCGCATCTATGGCTTTCCAATCATATACAATTGTTCGAAATCGGTTGGATACTTTTTGAGAAAACTTTTTTAAGGCTATATATATATAGATATTCAATTTTTTTGTTTCAAAATTCAATATCTTGATAACCGGCTAAAGAATATTTTTTTTTATTTTGTGTAAAATTGTATTTTATTAAATACTATGTTTTGCACACCAGATTTTATTTTTCAAAACGTTAAAAAAATGATATACTTATACAAAAAATTAGTTTTTAAAAAAACCGCTCTCAAGATTTTTGATTTTTTTTTTTTTGCATAAATTCATTTTTATCAAAAAAATCAGATGGTATACTTTTTTTTAGATCTATCTTTTTTAGCCAAATTTATAGTAATACTTTTTTTTAATGATATCATAATATTTTGAGACCAATACACATTACTCATTTACATCATCAATTTCTAGGTATGTTAAAGTTGTTAGGTACAAGAGCAAGTTTAAGATGGATCTTTGTTCCAAACATCACAATTGGTCGTGAAGGCTACGGTAATGTATATTTCAACAAAGAAATGGATATGGCCGGACTTAATTTAGACCAAATTGGAAAGCAGGTCGTTGGCCTGAACTAAACGAATCACAAAACAATATCTAGAATATTTACTTTGTTTGTTTTTTGTAGTTTATTTCCGCAACAAAGAAGTAATCATTAATCTAGATGATGGTAATAAACCACCGATTGGTAGTGGTTCGAGAAGCTCAAATCACTCTTGATCAAGTTTGGCCAAATGAAAAAACTAAACATGAACCAATTAAGGATCCACAACGCCTGGCCGATATGGACTATGAATTGAAATTACGTCGTGTTTGCGATAAGAATGATATAAGATTTATTGAAAATCGTCCCGAGACCGAAGTTGGTTATTTAAATTGAAACATTTTTCAAAATACATTCCAACGGCTTTGAAGAAAGAAGGATTTCAATATAGGACCCCATGGTCGCTATATATTGAACATTGAATTTCCAGATCGTCCAGCATATTGGTTGATATCCTTTACTTATTCAAATGCCTTCAAAGTTCACTTGATGACTTATACAGGAGAAAAGCCATTTGGATAAGAAAATAAGTTTATGACATTAATTTTTAATAGGTTAGGTTAGGTTAAAGTGGCTGTCAGGAAAACGGCTGACACACTTAGACCATAATTAGGTCCGTTCTGATACCACATGATAGGAATGAGGAGATTATCCTCATTACGAAAACCATTCGGAGCTTTTTATGAAGCGAGAGAGACAGTCTATGTCTGTATTAGCCAAATCGCTTGGATCATTGAAAAGGTAGTCCTCTAGAAGGAGTCTGCGCCTCTGTGAAAGAGCAGGACATGTGCAGAGGAGGTGAGGAATTGTTTCCTCCTCCTCTTCGTCCATGCAACTTCTACAGAAGTCATTTGAGAAAACGCCAAGTCTTGTGGCGTGTTTTCCTATAAGGCAGTGTCCTGTTATGACACCTATTACGGAGCTAATTTGTGATCTGCTAAGTGATAGCAAACTTTTAGAGCGCCTAGGGTCTAGCGATGGCCAGATTTCTTTTGTGGCCAGACATGTAGTAAGGTTTGTCCATCTAGAGCTTGCTTTCCTTGCAGAGTTTTGTTTTAGCAAAAGTTTACACGTAGCGATCGGTATACCTATGTTCCACCTGTTTTTAATAACATTACATACATAAATCAAGATTTTTATCTTATCCACTCTTTAAGTATACTACGAATTGGTCAATAATTCATCTTTAATTTTACATTTTTTTAGTTAGATGTGAATTCTACGGTAAGAGATTCTCTCAATTACATCACTTGCGTGCCCATCTTCAAACTCTACAGCATCAAAATCCACAAGCAGCTAATAGCCTTTTCACACCAAACCCAAAACCAGGTTTGGTGTACGAAAACTTGAAATGCGTTCACACCGAAAATTTACAAGTTTTCATTTGACATTTCATTTGTTTTGCTTAAACACAATGGTTTCGAGAAAGGGCCGAGCCGCTTTGCAAACTGTCAGTGCCACAGAAAAGGGAAAAATCAAATGATTTATGTGCAATTAAAAGACAATTTATTAATATTGGAATTTAATAATGGAAATACAATCAATCCTGATTCGTTATAATTAATTTATTTCTTAACCGATCAATTTCACGTAGTAGTTAGGATGCGCGACACTGCGTCGCGCTCCCTTGTGTTCCAGCTGAAAAAATATTTTTTCCTGGCAGCAACCCATCAGCTATTTATATGACATTTAATTGAGCGCTGAATGTTTCACAAAGTGTGTTTGTTTAGTTCATCCTGCAAATCCAACATGTCAGGTTTTATTTAAAACTTGTGTTTTATCAAAACTTGTGGTTTAGCATAAATGTATGGGAAAAATTGTGTTTGCGATCTAGGTTTTCAACCAAAATCAAAATCTTCGCGAAAACCCGGTTTTGGGTTTGGTGTGAAAAGGCTATAAGCTGCTATTAAAAAGTGAAACGTTAACATCATAGATTTATAATTAGTGTAGTCAAAATATAATGTAATATCCAGTGGCGTACGCAGGGGGGGATTAATGGGCTTGAGCCCCCCCCCAAGCAATATGGTGTACTGTGCTCAGATTTCATATATCATCGAAGAAAGTTTTTTTATTATTTTTAGTTCAAATTTTATTGTTGTTAATTTTGAACTTTAGCAGTATTTTCAATTTTAATTTAAAAAAAAATCTGTAGACATGGATGGCGTATTAAAATCATTAGTTCATACCACACGTAATATTGAAACCCAAACAAAATTTCCATTGCAATCCGTCAAATTTCGCAAAATAATTTCACATATTTAATTTGTTCCTTCTTTTCCCATTTAAAAAAAAAGCCGGAATAAAATAACGAATGCAGTGCACTAATTAACATAACAGATTCCCTTGATATCTTCTCTTTTTTATTGCTTTTTAGTGGTCAAATGCTTTAGTTATACTTTAACCAGTATCTTCGCGCACAGTGAACGTATCAAATATTCAAAAAATATTTTTAAATATCTGTAAACTGTATACTTTTTTGCCGAATGTTATTTCTAATTCTACGACATAGGGCATTATAAGAAAGCTGTAGTCAATTGATGACATTTCGAAAAACTGCCTTTAACTTGTATCAGAGGTAGATAATCTTCTCAAACTCTTTTCTTTAAAGTTAATAGACCGTATTCATTGTCGTTTTAAACTATTATGATTAGTTAAAACTTAAAAGATAACCTAAACATTTATTTTAGTTTTTGTCAATGCACTATTTTTGGCGTTCAATAATTTAATAAACTTCTATTTTGATAAGTACAGAAATCGAATTGGAATAAATTTGTATAATTGATCTTATTTAAACTGTACTTAAGTAAAACATGAGTTTAGCGAAACCACTACGAAAACGCCCAAATAATAATTTGTTTAATGAGAATTCCCTTGAAAAATGTTACCATTTTTTCATTGTACATATTTGTATAGCTACTGCTTCTGCTACTTTAAACTAAAATAATGTCTGTTCCTTTACTCTAAATTTCTGTGATTTTCTGCGCATTTTATTCCCAAGTTCTGTCAATTTCATTTCTATAATATGAACTTGACAGGACTTTGGACTAAAAATCACAGAAACTCAAAGTAAAGGAACAGACTTAATAAATGCATTAAAAAACATAAAGGACTTGTAAAAGTTACGTTTTACGCGGGTTTTTGGTTGTGTATGTTTTCAGTTGGTGTACTTTCAGTTTATGTGCAATAAACAGTACCTTGGCTATGAGCTTATTTAAAGAAAAAACCGACATTTTAATTATTAAAATGCGAATACACTTTTCGCCTATACCCCTATTACCGTTGACGTTGTTTAAATCGGGTCCATAAAGTGGATTTTTGTCGAAGTGGATTTTTACAAAAAATATTTGCTTACAAAGAAAGAAAGGTAAAATTCATTTCATAACTATAGGGAGCATTTTTCGTATTTTTCCTTTTGTTTTTTTTTTTCTATTGAAATTTAACTTCTGTTGGTTGATAATACGAAAGGCTTTAATTTAGCTCCTATCCTTTAGCAACTCATATATGGGATATTCGAAAAAAAGGATGCCATCTAAAAGGTCAGTAAGTGGTCAAAAAAGGTCAACTAGTTTCAGAAATTGGTCAGCCATAGCAAATTTTTAATCAAGGGTTAGATTTTTTCAAGGTCACCAACTATTTTTGGCACCTCATTTATGGGATATTCACAAAAAAAAGTATACCATTCGAAAGGCCACCGGCTAGTGATAAAAGGTCAGCTAGTTTCAGTAATTGGTCAGCCATAGGTTTTTTTTAATGAAGACTCTTATACTGTAACCTTGAAACAATCTTTAAAAATTCGTTAAAAAAAACCTATGGCTGACCAATTACTGAAACTAGCTGACCTTTTATCACGAGTCAATGGCCTTTCTATTGGTATACTTTATTTGCGAATATCCCATATATGAGCTGCTAAAGGTTAGGAGCCCTTTAATTTTGTTTGCTATTTTGTAACCTTATAAAAATTTCACCAAAATTGAGACTGAGCCCCCCCCCCAAACAAAATCCTGCGTACGCTACTGGGAATATCCAACACCATTTTAACCTCTTGTACAATTTCAATAAGGATTATTACCTTAATTTGTGTATTTTAATCATCATTTGAATCAAATTATTAAAAAATCATAAAATTAATTCGTGCAGCTATTTTTTTTTTCCATACATCAACTTTTAGACCAAGAGCGTTTCGCGTTTTATAAATCAAGAAGAAAAAACCGATTAGGTCCTCTTCCCAAGATTAAGATGATTGACTTAAGAAAAATGACGGAGCATCAGAATATATATTTTTTTAAATTATTGAAGTGGTAATGCTTCTGAAAAAAAATAGAAAATCGCTATTGCGAAAACTCCACCAAAGCCTGAAAAAAATCATACCAGACTTTTGTTTTCGATACCACGATATATGCACCGACATTTGTTATAACTCCTTTCTGTATGGAGATATGAATTAGTATGGTTGCAAAGAGGATAAAAAGAGATATGAGTTTACGTACCTACACAAGAATTTGATTCTGCATTTGTTGAAAAGGTCGTTTTTGACCCTATTTGTTTCTTCTTGCTCCTAGGGCAAGTATTGGTTTTCGAGGTTTTAATCAAGACTAACATTACTAGGATGGAGAAGTACAAAAAAGAGTTCAGGTTATCTAGAACAGGTAGCCGCCATAGAATAATTTTGGATTTATTAAGTTTTCTCGAACACTGCTCTAATGATAATGATTAGATTGTTACATGTAATCTAATAGTTTTAATAATGTTAACCCAGGGTTTTGCTACAAAGTCGAAAAACGAAAATAAAGTTTTGGGGTTTTTTTGAGCATATTGTCTTTTTGGTATATTCCCGAATATCTCGCCATATCTTAGCACTTCGATACTCCTAAGATAATAAAAAAAAATATTGCGTTTAAATATTGTATAGAAATAAACTCAAATCAAGGGAAACTATTACTTTGTACACATTTTTGTTGTATTAAATCAAAACATTTCAAAATTGCTGTTTCACCTTTTTTTATTAGATTCTCGTAAACATTAGATTAGATTAGATTAAAGCAAACAAAAAACATGTATACAAAACTAATATTAACATCTATCCAGAAAAACTTTGGATGTTATTTTGAAAGAAATTTGGTTCCTTTGGCAAATTAATCAAATGTATTTTTTATTTTGTAGGTACAAACAATACTATCAAAGTAAGTAGTTTCTATTACATTATACATATAAATATTGAAGCAATTTGCAATTGAATACTTTCAAAAAATTCGATTCTTTTCTATACCGATATATCATCTCCTTTCTTTCATTTTCTAGTCGTTGGTTTAAGTTGTTTGTTTTCAAATAAATGACAGTTAAAATAAACAAAACACATACCAAATATTTGTTAAATTCAAAAAGCAATTGTTGTATAAGTTAACACGAAGTTTGACTCTACGGAAATGCTGACGATGCGTCTGGCTTGTTACGTAGAAAAACAACGAAATTAACAACTGTGGGAATGCAAAGTAGCATTAAGAAATAATGCAAGGTTGCATTTATGTATTTAGCAAGTAAGAAACAAATTAATGAAAAATTATTTTTAAGTTCAGTTGATAATTTGTATTGATTCAATAAAGGTCAGAGCAACCTGCTCTGAGAAAAAAAATATTTTTTTACAAAAAAGAATTGGTGTTCGATTAACTGGCGCCCAACCTGTGTGGCTTTGAACTATACGCGTTTAATTTGTGCTAACCATTGACATTAATTTACGTGACATTTTTATCCTGTGCAGAAAAATATGTGTTTGAATTGTGCTAACCATTGCCGTCTTACCGCGTATTACTCCTAATTTGTGAAAAAAAATCGCAACTTCGTAAGCGAGTGACAAAAGCAAATCCAAGAAAAGAGGCCCCCCAGTAAGCCGATAACCAAGGACAAAAAGGAGCAGTCAACTGCAGCCGCTTGGATTAGGAATAGAACCACCAGAAATAATAAAAATTTGTTAATCAGCAACTATGAATCAACAATTCATCATATTATTGTAAGTTTATTGAATAATTTAAAAAAAAATTTTTTGTTGAAGCAATTTACAAAAGTAAAGTTATCAGGAAAACCAAATGAAACAAAATTAAAATTATTAAAAGAAATTTTTTTATTGTGAAAAAAAAAAACTAAGCACAAAATAATAAAAAAGTGATTTCATTCTTTTTAAAGAATTAGAATAAAACTAAAATTTTAGCAAAAGTACCTTTTTAAGTTCATTAAAATTTTAAATCGTATGTTAAGAAAAAGTTTTGGGAAAATTTTCATTTCATCTGTATTTTTAAAGTGTAAACATATTGCTGCCTTTGTTTGTTTCCACCCTTTTTCCTCAATATTTTGCTAATTCGTATTTATTACCTTCATTTTACCCTTCTTTAAAATATGGCGAATCCAAATAATTTAATCAGACCCCCTATTCACAATCAACCTCCTCCACCCGCTCCTCCGATTTAACCTGTTCTTAACCAAAATGATTTGGTTCAACTTATTACTAGACTAGTAAGCGAAACTCTACATATCCAGGGAAGACAGATTTTCAATTCTATTATGAACCCTGCAGCCGACATAAACAATGATATAGATCAACCAATTAATCTAGCAGATAATAATCTGAATGATTTGGATAAAATACCCGACGTGGTAAAAAGTTTGAGGGAATTTTCCTGACAAACACATGAATTTAATTCATGGAAAAAAAGCATCGACAGAATTCTTAAAATTTATGAGCACCTTAAGGGTACTCCAAGATACTACGGTATCTTATCTGTCATAAGAAATAAGATAACAGGACATGCTGACGTGGTACTCGAGTCCTATAATACACCCCTTAATTGGGAAAAAATATCCAAATGCCTTACTTTGCATTATGCAGATAAGAGGGACTTAGGCACCCTCGAATACCAGATGACTACTCTGGTTCAAGGTAATAACACGGTTCCTGAATTCTATCAAGTCGTGTATCACCATTTGTCTTTGATCCTCAATAATTTAGGATCAATCGAAATGAGTCAGGATTCTATGAATAACATGACTCAGTGCTACCGTGACAAAGCCTTAGACACCTTTGTCAGGGGCCTTAAAGAAGATCTTCCTCGGTTACTCAGTATCAGAGAACCAGCAGATCTTCCCCAGGCTTTGCATTTATGCCTAAAGCTGCAAAATGTAGACTTAAGAGCACAACATGCTAATAATTCACAAAGTTCCAGCAGAAAAATGCATCAACAAGCACCTCCAGTTCCTCCTAGAAGAGAAAACTTTCAAAACCCTACGCCAATACCGGCTCCCAGACGTGAGTTTTATCCCCACTTACTGCATAACCCACGTACTCCTCAATCCCCGCAGTTTGATAGGGACGTGAAATATCAACCTAGATATCAACAGCATCAGCAGCCAAGAATCCCACCAAATCAACGACCTCTTCCACCGAAACCGATTTTCATTGATTACTCTCTAAAAACTCAAAAGGTGAACTACCAAAATAGACCAAGGAATCAACAATTTACTCAAAAACGTCAACATTCGCAACAAATGCACCCACCACAAGAGATGCAGCGCATCTATCATACTCAACCAGGTGATGACGAAAAATCTATGGAAGAATATGAAGCAGAAATTGCAAAAGAAGACCAAGAGTACGATGAATCCCTAGAAGAATACGTTGACCAAGAGGAGAACAACAACTTAGAACAACTAGAAGAACTAGACGACATTTATTTTTTAGATTAAAGTCCTCTTCGCTTCCCTTTTTCGAACACATTTCCAGAAGCGGAGAAATCCTTAAATTCCTTGTTGACACTGGGTCGAATAAAAATTATATTCAGCCTCGTCATATAAAAAATCCCATTCTTAATGAAAATCATTTCTATGCTAACTCTGTTGGAGGTAGCATCAAGATAACGCACCACTCACTTATTCAAATGTTTGGCCCTCAAACTGACAAAATTAAATTCTTCATCCTCCCCAGCCTTATTTCATTCGACGGCATTATAGGGCATGATACTCTAAAACAACTTAATGCCATCATCCATACAAAGAAGAATCATATGTCCCTTCAGCCTAGTTCCACTCACCCAAGAATTTCAATTCCTCTTAAATAGCATCTGTCAGAATTTGTCAACAATATAAGAACTGATCACATGACTAAAAATCAATGCACCAAGCTTAAAAACATTATTCGTAAATGCCCAAATCTTTTTTCCGAACCAAATGAAAAATTGACCTATACTACAACTGTAAAAGGAGAAATTCGAACTACAACTCGGGATCCCGTATACTCTAAATCGTATCCTTATCCCATGGCACTCAAGAATGAAGTTGAAAAAGAGATTCAAAAACTATTAGGAGACGGTATTATTAGACCATCAAAATCACCCTACAATTCTCCGGTTTGGGTAGTCCCCAAAAAAATGGACGCCTCAGGAGAAAAGAAATTCCGAATGGTAATTGATTACCGTAAGCTGAACACTTTAACCATAGCCGACAAATATCCGATCCCTGAAATTTATGAAATTCTTGCAAATCTAAGTAAGAACCAATGGTTTTCCATAGTAGACTTGAAAAGTGGCTTTCACCAGATCCCACTAAAAGAATCTGATATAGAAAAAACTGCCTTTTCGGTAAACAACGGCAAGTTTGAATTTACACGCCTTCCATTTGGTCTCAAAAACGCTCCATCCATTTTTCAGAGAGCTTTAGATGACATCCTAAGAGATCTTATCGGAAAATGTTGTTATGTCTACATTGATGACATTGTGATCTTCGGAAAAGACGAAGACGAACACTTCACAAATCTCCAAAAAGTCTTCAACACATTAGAGAAAGCAAATATGAAAATCCAATTAGACAAATGTGAATTTTTCCAAGAAGAAATTGAATTTTTAGGTTTTGTTATCGGCAGGGATGGTATAAAAACTAATCCAAAAAAAGTACAAGCAATAGTCGATCGACCTATGCCCAAAAACCTAAAAGAGCTTCGATCCTTCCTCGGAATGTCGGGATACTATCGCCGCTTCGTTAAAGACTACGCAAAATTAGCGAAACCCCTGACATCCCTTTTAAGAGGGGAAGACGGACATGTGTCCAAGAATATGTCAAAGAAAAAACTTATTCAACTAGATCGAGAAGCCATCGAAGCATTTAATAAATTAAAAAAATCTCTTGTTTCTGCAGAAGTCATCCTTCAATACCCAGACTTTGAAAAAAGTTTTCAACTTACAACAGATGCCTCCGACTACGCCATCGGCGCAGTCCTTTCCCAAGACGGCAAGCCAATAACTTTTCTTTCTAGAACGTTGAGCAAATCAGAAGAAGATTATGCCACCAACGAAAAGGAAATGTTGGCAATAATTTTGTCGCTTAACTCTCTTAGAAATTTCCTATACGGATCGCGCAAGGTTAACATTTTTACGGACCACCAACCCCTTACTTATGCGCTTAGTAACAAAAATACGAACTCCAAAATGAAGAGATGGAAAGCTATTTTGGAAGAATACAACTATGAGCTAAAATATAAACCCGGGAAGGAAAATGTTGTCGCAGACTCCCTCTCTAGACCTCCGAAAATAGAAATTAATTCAATGACTCCAACAGAGCACAGTGCTGACAGCTCAGCGCAAAATTTAATTCCCTCCGTTGAAATCCCTATAAATATCTTCCGAAATCAACTTCTGCTAAAAATAGGAAACGAAAATAGCTATCAAATTAAGAACCCATTTGACAACTACACTCGACATATCATAATTCGACCCGACTACTCAAAAAATGACATTATTGATATCTTTAAAAGATACCTTAACCCAAATACTATAAACGGACTTTTTACAGACGAAATGACAATGGGACGTGTACAAGAAATTTACCCTTTACATTTTAGAGACTATCGCATCAGATTCACACAAAAATTTGTCGAAGACATACCTAACCAAAGCGAACAAGAAGAGAAGATCCTAAAGATACACCGGCGTGCTCACCGCAATGCTGATGAAAACCGAATTCAAATGTTAGAGAACTTCTATTTTCCTAAAATGGCTTCAAAAATCAAAGCCATAGTTAACCGCTGTATAACTTGCAAGGAAAATAAATATGATAGGCATCCTAACAAACCACATTTAAATCCGACACCAATTCCTAACTACCCCGGACACACACTGCATATCGACATTTTTTCCACGGAAAAATGTCTCGTCCTTACTGCAGTAGACAAATTTACTAAATTTGCTCAGGCTAAAATAATTTCATCAAGATCAATCGAAGACATAAGACGCCCTTTACGCGACATACTATTTTTCTTCTGCGTACCCGAAGTAGTTGTAATAGACAACGAAAAAGCTCTCAATTCAGCCTCAATAACTTCAATGTTAGAAGACGACCTCCAGATCAAAATTTTCAAAACTCCACCATACAAAAGTGAAGTGAACGGACAAGTTGAACGTTTTCACTCTACTCTATCAAAAATAATGAGATGCCTTAAATCTGATGGACCTTCACGGTCCTTTGAAGAACTTTTAGAACGAGCAGTAAACGAATACAATTTTACCATTCACTCAACCACAAACAAAAAACCTATAGAACTATTCTATGGACGAATACCTAGGCTAAACCCCGACGAATTCGAAAAAACACGACAAATAAACCTAGACAAACTAAAAACTAAACAAGAAAAAGACACTACATACCACAACAAAAAGAAAGAACCTATTAAAGATTATGAAATAGGCCAAGTTATTTATGTTAAAAACAACAAACGTATAGGCTCTAAACTGACTAGTAGATATAGACAAGAAATTGTGAAAGAAAATAAGAACTCTACAATATTAACTGAATCTGGAAAAATAGTCCACAAAAGTAACATAAGAAATTAATTATTTTTTTTTTCAGATGTACTTTTTACATTTGCCAAGCTGAAATTCAAATCATGGACTTTTCAAATTCACAAATCGTTTCTTTACATACAGGACTGACGAAGATACAGAACGGACATTTTAAGTTAATCCATATTATTAATCTTGACCAGTACGATCAATTCCTCTCCGACATATCACCAATCCTTAACCTAGAAACAACCCAAAACCAAACCATTTTTCCCTTACTGTCACACGAAATTCAAAAAATCCGCAATTTTTTACATAATCTTAAAACCAAAAGTAAACGCTCTTTAGATTTCATAGGTAAAGGTTGGAAATGGATTGCTGGCAATCCAGATCATGATGATTTTGTAACAATAAAAGAAAAAATTACAGATGTTTTAAAAAATAATAATAAACAAGTTATCATTAACGAGTTATACAATGAACGAATTAATAACATTACAAAAATCCAAAATGAAATCCAAAATTTACTTAAAGAGAATAATAAAATCAATTTTGAAATCATTACAAATCTTAAATACAGAATTAAAATTGTAAAAGAAGAATTAGAGAACATAATCTATGCCATTCATTGGGCTAAACAAGGAACAATTAACTCTTTCATATTGTCAAAAAACGAAATAGATTTAGCCACTAAAATATTTAATGAACAACAATTGCCTTACACAACAATAGAAGAAGCCTTAGATTTCGCAGAAATCAAAATTATAAGTAATAGTTTATCAATCCTTTATATAATAAATATTCCCTTAACAAACAAGGAAATATACGAAAATCTTCTAATCAAATCAATAAAAAGGAAAAATATTGTAACTGAAATTTTATACGATGTAGTTTTAAGAAATAATGAGCAATTGTATGGAACAACAAAAAAATGTAAGACATTCAATAATCTATCAATTTGTAACTCCAAAAATATTGTAAATATTACAAACGACTCTTGCATTCCCAATTTGTTAAAAAGTTTACCAGCTACCTGCAATACAGTTAATAATCACCACATTCCAACCATAGAAGAAATAACACCAGATGTAATATTGCTAAATCAGTTTATCGGAACTCTTGAATTCGACAATACGACTCACAATTTAAACGGAACATTTTTAGTTAAATTCCGGAACATGACCATCAACTTGAATGGAATCCCACATATCTCCAAAGAAGGTTCTATAATAAAACCCCTCCCAGCAATATTCCAAACAAATCCTAAGGAAAAAGAATACCGTGAATTACTCTCGCTAGAAATGATGAAGGATCTTCATATTAACAACACTAACAAAATTCATCTCCTGCAAAAAGAGAATAATCATAATCAAATAACCACATATTCCTTCATTTCCGTCCTTGGATTTCTTTTCATAATATTGTTCCTATGGAAGATCTTGCCAAAACGTCACAATACGAAAATCGTAATAAAACAGTCAACACCAGAAGCCAATGGACCAGTAGCAATTGTGGATAAATTTCCTATGCTTGAGATGAACTCTATCCAAAATCTAAACAACCCTAAGTTCAATAACCTGCCATACTTCTGACGACCGATGACGATCGTTTCTAAGAGGGGAAGAGTTAACACGAAGTTTGACTCTACGGAAATGCTGACGATGCGTCTGGCTTGTTACGTAGAAAAACAACGAAATTAACAACTGTGGGAATGCAAAGTAGCATTAATTTTTGATGGTTGGATGTTGTAGGACGCGGGTAGTCACTGAGTGGCGTCAACACGGCGATGTCCAGTGATGTAACGAATACTACACATCAATTGTGCTTATTTTACCTCCAAGTGGTAACCATCGGGTACTGGTCTCGTCCATCCGGACTTGACTTGCCAAACAAATAAGCGCGAGTGTTGAACAAGAGACAAAAATAGCAACACTATAAATACTCTGTCGGAAATGACTGGCTGTATAAGTCGGCTGAAGTCTTAGACGAGCCCATCAGAAGGAAGGTGTGCGGCGGATGAATTCATCAGAATCAACGGTGTCACCAACAGTATGGACGACAGAGACCTTACGTGAGCTACTCTGAAATATTTAGAGCTGAGGTCGGTAAGGAATTTCAGTACTAGCCAGGGTGCTGAAAAAGAGATGGTGGCGGATGAACCCTTCAAGGGTCAACGGCAGCACTCATATCCCCGTAGTGGGCTACTGGTATCGGATTATCCGGCCTGCTGTCCTAAGGCTACACAAGGATCCGGCCCTCCGGGTCTGGGGGTCGTGTGACGGGTTGGCAACCTACCACATGTAAAGAAATCAACCGCTTCGAATCGGCAACTACAGCCTCGGATAAGGAATGATCAAACGATGACGACTTTTGGCTATCGAACAAGGACAAAGATTGGATTCTGGAATGTTAAAACTCTTCTCGATAACCGCGAAGAAGGCCCTAACAACGCCAGATTCCTCCAACTTGAGAAAGAATTCCTACGGTACAACCTAGACATCTTGGGTCTGAGTGAAGTGAGATGGTTGAGCGCAGGGCAGGTGGATTCACCTTCGAAAAGCACTTTCTTTATTTACTCCGGAAAACCAGTTGGAAGCTCCCGATGCTCCGGCGTAGGTTTAATGTTGACTCCAAAGGCGCGGCAAAGTCTTATAACCTGGAAACCCATCAACGACAGGATATTGACAGCCAGGTTCCAGAGTAAATTAAGAAAAATCACCATCATCCAGTGCTATGCCCCAACTGAGGAAGCGTCGGACGCCGAGAAGGACGAATTTTACAGCCAACTTAGCGCGGTTTTCAGAAGCTCGCCGAATGGAGACATCACTATCGTAATGGGAGATCTTAATGCTAAGGTTGGCCAGGACAACACAGCGTTGAAGCACGTTCTGGGTAACCACGGTATCGGGGAACGGAACGACAATGGAGAGCGGTTTGTTGACTTCTGTAACGCAAATCAGCTAGTCATTGGAGGTACTCTGTTCGAGCATAGGATCTCGCACAAGATAAGTTGGTTATCCACAGATCGTCAATGTACAGCGAACTTAATCGATCACTTTGCTATTAGCAAGCGCTTTAAAAATTGTCTTCTCGACGTCCGAAACAGACGCGGTGCTGATGTAGGGTTAGCTCGCGATCACCATCTTATGCTTGCCTACGTTCGTCTTCGAATTGCTTCAGTACATGGAAATCGGCAAAACTTCCTGCGTACACCCAGGTACAATACCGACAGATTACGGGATCCTACAGTGCGCCAAAGATATAAGGACCGCCTCGCCGCAGAAGCAGAAGTCATCAGCATTGCCACGCCAGAAAATGCAGACCAACACTGGAGCAATGTGAAAAAGGCCTTTGCAACTGCCGCAACTGAGTCTGTGGGTATAAGGCAGAGAAGCCAAAGCACATGGCTTTCTGCAGATACATGGAGCAAGATTGAAGAAAGGAACGCGATTAGATCCCAACTTGCGGCTGCCCCAGTAGGTAAGAGATTTAACATCGAGTCTCAGTACCGTAGGAAAAGGAAAGAAGTGCAGCGTAGTGTCAGACGTGACAAAAGGAGGCGCGTAAATGTTCTCGCAGAACAGGCAGAGGAAGCAGCATCAAGGTGCGACAGTGGTACCGTCTACAAGATAACCAAGGAATTGGTTGGAAACAACAACTCCCGGAAACAACACCTCGTCAAGGATGTAGACGGCACCCTGCTAGTTACGGATGAGGATCAGCTCAGGAGATGGAAGGAACATTTTGCTAGCGTGCTCAACCACATAGGCGATAGCGGAGGTGTTCCAGCCCCTAACCCAAATGAGCTATTCGTAGAAACTAGTTCCCGTATTCGCACCTGCCCTCCCAGTTTAGCCGAGATAACATCAGCAATCAAATCCCTCAAGAGCAACAAAGCGGTAGGTTTGGACGGCATTCCCGCTGAGCTCTACCAAGCAGATCCACAAACATCAGCTAAGTTGTTAAACCCCTTAATAGCACAGGCATGGGAGAACGAAAGTTTCCCCATTGAATGGAAAAAAGGGATGATCGTCAAACTACCAAAAAAGGGAAATCTTACGGATTGCGGAAACTGGAGAGGGATCTGTGTCCTCCCCGCGGTGGCAAAGATAATGGCGAAAATAATCTTGGAACGAATCAAAGAACATCTCGATTCTACTCTCGACAAAGAGCAAATGGGATTTCGTGCAGGATCATCCTGCATTGATCACATCAACACCTTGAGGATCATAATAGAACAATGCGTGGAGTTCCGTTCCCCTCTTCATTTGCTCTTCATCGACTTCGAAAAGGCTTTCGATAGTTTGAATCGAGATTTCATTTGGTCAGCTTTACGTAGGAGAGGAGTACCCGAGAAGATTATCGCCGTTATAAAGGCTACCTACGAGGGTGCATCGTGTCAAGTCTTACACAACGGAAAGGTATCAGAGGACTTCGATATCCATAGCGGAGTTCGTCAAGGATGTTTGCTATCTCCACTACTTTTCCTGGTGGTTATAGGGGATGTCCTTCATGCAGCTCTAGCCGAGCAAGCGCGTGGAATTCGATGGACGATGTTTTCGTTCCTGCAACATCTTGATTACGCTGACGATATTTGTTTGCTCTCGCACAACATTATGGATCTTCACCATATGGTGACTAATCTGGAATGCGAGGCAAACAAAGTCGGTTTGAGGATCAACACCGGGAAAACAAAAATCCTCAACATTTCTGAATCTTCTTCTCAAGTTGTCGTTGCGGGACAGCAGGTTGAAGCGGTGGACAACTTCCTGTACCTCGGTAGTGTTGTCTCAAAAGACGGCGGTGGTACGGATGAAGATGTTAACTGCCGAATCGGCAAAGCTAAAGCTGCTTTCGGCATGCTGTCTAAAGTTTGGAGGAGCAACGTCTACAGTACGAAGACCAAGCTGCGACTGTTCCGGTCGAACGTAGAGTCAGTACTACTATATGGGTGTAGTACATGGAAAGTGACCGCCTCTGTCACAAGGAAGCTACAAACTTTCGAAAATAGATGTCTCCGAAACATCCTAAGGATTTTTTGGCCGAACACCATCTCCAACCAAGAACTCCTTCGGAGAACGGGCCAAAGTCCTATTGACATCGTTATTAGGAAAAGAAAGTGGCAGTGGTGCAGACTCTATTGCAAGACATGCAATGGAGTGGGATCCACTCATCCAAGATGGCAGAAGACCTGGAGGCCAGAGAAAATCTTGGCGCAGAACAGTCGACAAGGAATCACAAAAGCTCGGTAAAAGTTGGGGAGAGCTAAAATACATTTCCAGAAACCGAACGAGATGGCGTGTAGCGGTAGTTGACGCCCTGTGCCCCTTAGAGGGGTCAAGGATCTAAGTAAGTAAAAGTAAGTAAAGTAGCATTAAGAAATAATGCAAGGTTGCATTTATGTATTTAGCAAGTAAGAAACAAATTAATGAAAAATTATTTTTAAGTTCAGTTGATAATTTGTATTGATTCAATAAAGGTCAGAGCAACCTGCTCTGAGAAAAAAAATATTTTTTTACAAAAAAGAATTGGTGTTCGATTAACTTATATTCTGTGACCCTCAAAAAGTATTATTTTTGTTATTCGTTGCTGACAAAATAAAAAAAATAAATCGGGTGGCACAACGGCTCATGAAGAACCAGGGCCTAGTTACTAACAACTCGCAACCATTCCTGTGTGCGCCTTTCGACAGGAATGGAAGGGACCTACAATTTTATGCCGAATCCGAACGGCTAGACGAAAAGCACTTATTCGTGACAAGTGATACTCTTGGAGGATTTGTCAATTCCTCGCAAGAGGCAGTAGCCCTGAAAAAAAACTTTTTAGTTTTTAGGTTATTCGTTGCTGACCGATTCGTCAAATTTGTATGCAATCACATGGCTTTTTAAAGAATCAGCTGAGTATTCTTTAATGAAATGGATCACAATCAATTCAAAGAACGTTTTTGTTTTATTGAAACAAAATTGCTCAGGTCTTTTAAATTTAAAAACTAGGTTTTACCCTTTAATAAGGGGGTTTTCAATTGACGCGGGTAGACATTAAAAAACATTACTCCTAATCTTAAAAGGCAGCAGTAGCTTTTCCTTTCAAATTGTAAAATTTATATACATGTGCTGTTATATACATGTAAGTAACCTAACCAAGAGAATTAGTACAATTTTGCAAATGTTGCTTGATGATGCATTAGTTCCACAATCAGCTGCATTCGTCCCTTTTCGTTCAATTTGCTGCTAAACTGTCGTCATTCTGATTTGATTTGCCATTCTTTTTTTTGTAGTAGCCCGTAGCGTAATGGTTAGTGCGTTCGACTGTCACGCTGGAGGTCTGGGATCGCTTCGCAGCCTCGCCCACCTTAAAACTGAATGGTTTTTTTTTCAGGGCTACTGCCTCTTGCGATGAATTGACAAATCCTCCAAGAGTATCACTTGTCACAAATAAGTGCTTCTCGTCTAGCCGTTCGGATTCGGCATAAAATTGTAGGTCCCTTCCATTCCTGTCGAAAGGCGCACACAGGAATGGTTGCGAGTTGTTAGTCACTAGGCCCTGGTTCTTCATGAACCGTTGTGCCACCCGTATGTGAGTTTTGTGATGATATCACCAATATTTCATGTCAAATTGACAACATAAAGGCATTAAAGGAAATAATCTAAAAATACAAACAAATAAAAATCTAATAATTTATCTTTCGAATAAACCTCAATGACAACTGAAATCCGCTGCTGTACAGACCGCCAACACCAGAGATTATCCTTGCTGTTATTACTTTCTTTAATTGCATCTAAAAACACTAATGTCACCTCACCTACATTGTTGCTTATCACTTTACATTGTTTCATTTTAATACAGCCTTAATGCAGATCCAAAATAAAACCTGCCAACTCACTGAAGAATTTCTCATATATGGCAATTCGAGCATCAAATGAAGTCGTGGTGAAAGCAAATTGATTAGAAACTGATTGGAAATCTTTTCGTATTTCATCAGGCGTATTCTTTGGAATAGTCCTTCCCAGCCTGTTTGCAGCACGTCCACAGTTTCATTGAATTAGGTCTTTCTTTAGTCTTACTACTGCTGCTATTAGCATTACAATGATATAGATCTACAAATTATGCTATCAATCTCAACATTAAGGATCGCAGCTGCAACGCTTCGAGCTCTTGTTCAACATTTTCCTCCTGATGCTGTTCATGACTTACAATATGCACAAGATCCCAACGTACTATAGCTGGTAGATCACGGTTATCAGATAGATCATTTCAATTAATTCGGTCCTCTTGTGGTTCTATACTATTCACTATTCAGAGTTAATTCACTCGTGTTTTACATTTCACTTTTTGTGTGTTAGCAAATTATTGTTATTTTACGATTCACCTATAGGTATATAGATACCAAACCACAGAATTGAGTACGATAGGTACTTGAACATCAGTTTCAGTTATTGCCGGTTTATCCTGAGCAAAAGTTCCTTTACGATCAAGTGCTGGGGGGGTGGACCTGCTACCGGCACAACTAACTTCGGATCAGTTTTTTGTTAGGAGACACACTTGGGACGATGTTGGAACCCAGCTTGGATGGCACATCCAATTTCTTTAACCGGTTCTTTTGTCTTTTTTGTTTAGGCTTGTCACTGGCAATTTCTTAGGTTGTGATGTCTTATTGAAATCATAGTTATACTGCTTATTCCACTGATCTCTATTATAATATAAAAAAATCTTTTACTCGTTTTCTTTACAATTTTGATTTGTACACACTTTAGACAAAAAAATGACGTCAAATTACGTTTTTTTTTTGTTCTTGGATAGACGTCAAATTAGGTACCAGGTACCCTTCTGTCATCTTCAAATGGAGTCAAAAAAAACTGTTATACGTATATATCCAGTGCATTATAGAGATCAGTGGTAATAATGCGTTGCTGCCTTTTTTTGTATTACAGTATATAACAGTATAACACTATTATAGAGGTCCTGCAATAGATAAATCTTTAAATCATCGTTATAATCTACGGTGCCTACTGTCAAATCTCAAATGACGTGCTTGCGTGAGCTTTTGATGTGTAAACATCTTAGCGCTAGGTATTAAGAAAAAAACAATCTCTCGGTATGGGTAAACTTGAAAGAGGAAAGACAAAATTACGGATACGCCACCATCTTGTTTATTTAGATTTTTAACTAATGGATGCGAATGGTTCGTGCATTGAATAGAGTAAATTGAGATAATGTGGTAAATGTCGGTAATGTGGTTGGGTATAGTAATACACCAACGACACCAACAAAGCCAACGGTTTGTGCATTAAATAGTGTCGAGAAAATTATCATCATCATATAATTGTGGAAAATGCAGTTTTTTAAGGCATGGTGCAACTGTTATGATTTTAAGGTCTAAATTGGGTATGATTTTAAGAGTTGACACTTTTTCTAAAAGTACCTTTTTTGAAAGTGGAGGGTGAGGTTAGAAACAAAATTAAATACATATTTACGCTCAGCCCTGAATAACATGAAATAACATAACATGTTCGACGGGCGCCTTTGGCAACCTCATCAGTTTACTATATACTGTAAGCTATAGTACAAACTATATACTACACTGATGTTTACACATCATCCCCTTGAGTCCCGGTACTCACACATTTTTTTTATTTTATTTCTTTTGATTATTGAATAGCATAGATATGTAAATTGCTAAAACTGTGTTTTTATTTTGTTTTGTTCTGTTTGTTATTTTATTTGTAGGGTTGCTATACTATTCATATTTCACCCGAGCCAGATTACTCCTACGCGTCATCCAACTATTCTGACTTGATCTCGCTCCGTATAAATCACTGATCTCTATATATATCTGGATAGCGTACCCATAGAAAATTTTTGACTCCATTTGAAGATTGTTATACGGTGCGCTGGTACACTCGTTTGTATAACTGTATAACAGTAAAACATTTTTTTTTGTCAAGTGACCCACTAATCAACGGATTTTTTTTTGTTATAAATAAAATAATTGTGAAATTTGTAAAATGACAGAAAAGAAATGTAAAAAATCGGTAAGCTTTTACTAATTTTTAGTGAAAATGTAAAATAATAATTATCTCATTACAGAAAGAAGAAATTGCTCGCGAGTTCGACTTAGCAGAACGTAAAAGCAAAATTGCTACAATAATGAAGAAGGATGGGCAGGCTTAAGAAGCAAAGCATATCAATCAAGCACTATTATTGCCGTAAGTGCAAAGAAGAAGATCCCAGCTTACAGACAGTATTTCGAGTAGTTCCAGTTGAGAAAAAACTGGTTCCAGTTGGTGCACCACTTCCACAGTTAGGAAAAAAGTTAAAGAAAGAGTAGCCAAAGAGTCAAACGCTGTGGAGCGTGTGAAGGATGCAAAGCATCAAATTGTGGTACATGTGAATTTATTGAGATCAGTGATTGACAAACTAGGACGTCAAGTAATTACTTTTTCGTTATATTTTATTTATAATATATGAAATATATCCAGCTTCCTTCAGTATGGACAGAACTCTTCAAGGACAACAATACCTTTTCACTTATCTCCCCAACGGCTGTAGTCAATTTAACACAAACAAGACATCGCTGATTGTGATAATGCTAAACTATCAGATAAAACCTCACTCAATTCAAGTGTTTTTGGTCCTAACTGCGTTATTTATCCAAAAAATATTGTAACCAAATAGGTTATTACGGCAAAAAAGAAAAATCTTTAAATTCTTTTTTTTTTCTTTTTTGTGAATTTGATGAAAAAAGATCTTTAAATATAACTGAACTATCATAAGAAACATCCACAAAAATATGAATCAATAATGTAGCTTTAACAGCACATAAATGAATAAATATTTACTTCGTATCTACGATATATATAATATCAGATTATAAGAAATTAAAAATGTAATCATTAAAAACTTTCGTTTGTTTTTTATTTTAATTCAATTTCCTAAATACAAGCCAATAATGACTGTGGTTTGCATGTAACACTTAAAAGAATTTCGAGCTAAATTCTTGTGTTATATACAAAACACCCCAACTAACATTCCAGCTTAGGTTCGGCTTAATAGAAGGTCTATTAGCTTCTATTAAGCCGAACCGACGCTGAAATGTCAGTGAGGCCATCATTTCAAAAATACGTGCTTCATTTGGATTATTGAAATGGTGTCGAGTTTCAATTTATGTCACCTAAGTGTTTTTTACAACGATTTTCAATTTAAGGAATGATTTCAAAAAATTCCGATGTAAAAGTATTTTCTTCATTTTTTAAATTTCAAAAAAAAAAAATGTTGACACGTTTTTTAGATGGAATTTTTTTGAAATAATTTTTTGAATTAAAAATGGTTTCCGGCATTAGCTAGAAAATATAAATTAGAACTCAGAATGGTTTCAATCATCCCAATGAAGCACGTAGTTTTAAAATGACAGTGGTTTGTATGTATCACTTACAAGAATTTCGTATGATTTTCTCTCGAAATTCTTGTAAGTGTTACATACAAACCACTGTCATTTCAAACTACGTGCTTCATTGGGATGATTGAATCTGCTCTGAGTTCTAATTTATGTCACCTAAGTGCTCCTTACAACCATTTTCAATTTAAGAAATTTTAAAAAATAATTCCCATGTAAAAGTATTTTCAACATTTTTAATTTTCAAAAAAAAATGTTGAAACTTTTTTTATATGGAAATTCTTTGAGATAATTTTTTGAATTAAAAATGCTTTCCGGAACTAGTTAGGCGACATAAATAAGAACTCAGAGCAGTTTCTATCTCAGAAAATTTCCATATAAAAAACGTTTCAACATTTTTTTTTTTGAAAATTAAAAATGTTGAAAATACTTTTACATGGGAATTATTTTTTAAAATTTCTTAAATTGAAAATGGTGGTGAGGAACACTTAGGTGATATAAATTAGAACTCAGAGCAGTTTCAATCATTCCAATGAAGCACGTTATTATGAAATGACAGTGGTTTGTATGTAACACTTACAAGAATTGCGAGAGAAAATCATACGAAATTCTTGTAAGTGATACATACAAACCACTGTCATTTCAAAACTACGTGCTGCATTCGGATGATTGAAACTGTTCTGAGTTCTAATTTATGTCTACTAACTAGCTCTGGAAAGCATTTTTAATTCAAAAAATTAATTGGCAGAAAATCAATCGAAATAAATAAATTATTCTCTCAAGAAAAAGGCCAGATTCAATACAATTTTGAGGAAGTTAAATTAAAACGCAAGTTTAGCTTAAATGTGTATAATTTATGTAAATTAAGCATATTAGTGTATTAATGAGTGCTTTCCACATCTAGTATAATTAATAATATTAATGTGCATAAAAACTATGTTCATGGTTTCTCATCATCGTTTCCTTCCCATTATTTACTGCTTGATAGATATTCCAATTGATTCAAGATAATCAAAGGCACATGGTCTTCCAACAAACTTTTTCCTATAAATAATGAATAGTAGTGCTGCACACCAATTGGATTTCTTGTTTTGCACTAAAAAAATGTCATCATTAAAACAACGCTACAAACGAAATGTAAACAAAATCACCTTAAATTAGCTTCCACCAAATAAGACATTTCTGTAGCGCTCGCCATTCTTCTCACTCGGTGAAACATGATAGTCAGGGACTTGATGCTGCCTTCGAATTTGCAAATAGGTATTTCTACAAGTTTCTCTTTAACTACGTCCGACTTCATTTGGCTGCCGAAAACTTATCACTTGTTGACTGATTCAGGGACATTGCGTCTTACTTTGTGGGCGGAGTTCATTTGGGTAATGGAATTTTTCAAACAGACAGTACACATCTGCGGCTCGTGGTCCTCCAGCAGTCAGCCATATGCTCTTTGTGTATACCATATTAAGTCGTGGTATTGACTGAATAGACGGAAAACGTGAACAATATTGCCCTTGGCGATGCATCCCTTCGGAATGTAGGTGTCTATGATGGCTTCGAAGAGATTGTAGGTGTCGGATTATTTCAGTTTCAACGAAAGCAGAGGTAACATCAACTCGATACATCCGTTGACACACTCATAAGGGAGATTTCTGTTCTTAAAATAAAAGGTGAGGATGGATTCCAATTCTGAAATGACAGACACCTTGTCCTCGATATCGTTGCAATTGCGTTCGACCATGCTATTGCAGTCATCGAGGAGTTAATTTTGAAATAGTAAATTGAAGATTTCATTGAACAGAATAAGAATACGGGGGTTTAAAAGTTAAAATGTTACTCACCCATGAAGTGATCCTCCGTCGGTCACACCTTTGTTTTTGCAAACTTTGCAAATTCTTCCCATTTTTGAATTGCTAAAAATAATAAATTCAATCTTTGGAAAATAATAGACATGAAAATATTTATAGACTTATGTAGAAAGATGTATGTACAAAAGAAAAAAAAATTAGCAAGCTGCAATTCATTCAAGAAAATTGTATGGTATTTTTATGCTAAAAATCTTTACATTAAAGCTTGATTTGAAAATAAAAACACCCGTACAAAATTGCACTAAAAACTACAAATTAAAATACAAAAATAAAAAAGTTTAAGATATTAAATTCTAAATACATAAATCAAAATTAATCTTACTTCAGTTTTCAGGTTTGTTCAAATGATTTGCTGCGGTAATAAGCACTTTGTATTATTTTAAAACAAAATAATAAAACAATCAATTTTTGAATAACAATATTTTTGCTTTTTGTAAAATTTCCACAAAACTACAAAATTTCACTTCACTATTATTTGTTCAAATACTGTTTACGTCAAATTGCATTTTTTGTCTTTTTTTTATAGATTTTGAAGGGTGCGCTGGTGCATTGAGTCGACTAACTGTCATCTTCAAATGGAGTCAAAAAAACTGTTATACATATAGGGAATCCACTATCCAGTTTATTATAGAGATCAGTGGTATCAATACATTCCAGTCCGGAAAAAATGTTGTGACTATTTTTAGTAATAAGGTAAGCTTAATATAAAATGTTTAGAAAAAAAAAGAAACGAATGAATTTATTGTGTTCTTGTTGGAGTCGTCCCCAGTATACACCGCTTTTTAAGAAATTGATAACGCATCGCATTTGGCCCAATAGAAACTTCACGACAATCAATATTGTCGGTTATCAACACAACTGCAAATTCCCCAGCTGAGGGTAACAGGCTAAGCCTTTCCTAGTTGGCGGGGTTAAAACCAATCACACCCCCATAACCATCATCGCCATCATCTCTTCCAGTTCTATTCTCCAGTATCATCAGTATTCTCTACGCCATTGTCCACTTCAAAACACTGCAACTCCCAACAAATTCAGCAACATAGAGTAAGTATACTACCTAGAGGCCCGACTCGTACCCCCCTTGCCTTAAACACCCGCAAAATTTATTTGAGGTGAGTAAGAGAAAACTCTCTTAATCTACTCTATTTTTCCTATCCGTGAATCCATGTGAGTGGTGGATTAAAAAACAAAATGGCGAAATTTGCTCAAACTGACAGGTAAGTTTTTTTTTGTTGTTTTCGTTTTGTCAAAAATCTGACAGTTCTAAGTAAAATAAATTATGTGAAATCTAAAATCATGTAAAGTTTTTATTTTAATATCAATAAAAGTTTATTTACTTGTATAAAAGAATATTTTTAATGTCATTAAAAAGTTTGTTGTGTTTATTTCTAGCTGCGGTACAATGTGAAAAAAGATTTTCATTTGGTTCCCTAAGACCCTCTTCGATTCTGAAGAAGCATTCCAAGCGAAGAAATGCGATGTCGCAGCTATTATTCAGTCACACTCGAAGGGACGAAAACAACGCAAGCTGTACCTTAAACTTCGTGAGAACACAATTATACTGCAATCATATTGCCGACGGTTTTTGGCGATTCAAGCTGCCAAAAGAAGACCAGAGGCTGCTGTTAAGATTTGAGCATTCATTAAAGGCTTCATCACCAGAGAAGATCCACCAAATGGTGTGAATGAAAAGTTCATTGCCAATGCAAAGAGATAGTGGCTTATAAGATTATCAAAGGAGTTACCAACAAAAGTGCTGGACATGAGTTGGCCTTCCGCAGCCAAAACATTGTCAGGAAGCCTCTACATACCTACATATGGTGCATCGGCTTCACTTAACAAGAAATTATAGTCAGCAGCTGAGTAATGAGAAGAAGCAATTTGAACTCAAAAGTCACAGCTGAAAAGGTCTTTAAAGGTTAGTTTTTTGTTAAATTAATTTATTTCCATTCTAAATAAAGTGTGATTTCCATATACCTACCTAGATAAAAAGAAAAATTACCCGCAAAGTATTGCCAAATGGTTCGAAAAAGACCACATTTCCAAGGAACACTCGGCGCAAGTTAGTAATTTTGTGACAACAGCATTAGGTTCTGAAGAACTTAAATATTCCTCACCTTGCGTCAAATACGATCGACATGGCTATAAGCCAAGAGGTCGATTCATCCTCCTCAGCAACAAAGCTATCTACCTTCTTGACGCAACAAATAAAAGCATCGACTGCCATTGGCCAAAATTGATTTTGTGCTAACGAATCACAGTGATCATCTGATGTTGGTACGAATTCCATTAGACTAAAAGAAAGACAATGGTGATCTTATTCTAGAGATTCCTGCAATTATTGAGTGCTGCACGTACATCATTCATACAGTTGGCACAGCAAACATAATCAGTAGTGTAAATAGAGATTCGTAAGTTAAAAAGTTCTTTTTCTTGAAATAACAAATAGAATATATCTTAAAATTGGTAGAAATTTAATGGAATTGCCAGATAAACCACTTCGTAATTCCAAAACTATCTACTTCATTGGGAAATAATATTTCCAATCAAAAATGCTTTTGGTGACACTTAGTAGACTTAATTTGAAACAGTTTTGATAGTACAGTTACGGTTTTGATTTTAGTTTATAGGTTCTACCTTTTTCTTAACTTTTCTTGGTATGGAGGTATTCAGCATTATCATTTTTCCCTGGATTCGAATACTCCTTTCGTCAATCTACCCCGGAAATTACTTCGAATCAGTTTCGAAATACTTTGAGTGAATTTATATTCTGAAATTATTTGTCTGTCAAAGTTTGAAAATTATTTTATAAATCAAATTAAATATTTGAAGTATTTGTGGTGATTAAGACCTATTTTGCATCGTAGATTTAATTCTCATGTAATGGAAACGCGTAAAAATATTCAAAAGTTAAAGAAAACTATTTTGTTTGTCTATTTTGTTGTTGTAATATTTTTGTTCTCTCCCTCTGTGTAAAACTGTGTTACTTTATGAGGGGAAAAAACCCGAAAGTGTTAAAAATATTTCCAAAATGTGTAAAAAATATAAAGAAACAATAACTTAATATAGATCGCTTAAAACAAAACCAATTTCTCCTCCAAGCCGTTTCCCCTTTAAGTCTTTAGCTTGTTGTAGAGTGGACATACAGCCAAACATACCAATACCGATGGACTTCTCGGTAAACGTAATGTTGGATTTTATTAAAATGCCTATATTTTTAAACCGAAACCAAAACTTATCCTTTACACCCCGACTCCACAGGCCATGAACGATGTCCATAATCCAATCTACAATCTGATTTGTATGGATATGTCACTGCTTGGACATGGATTTTTGCGACTGCATGGGATTTTTTTTAGACATGTTCCATAGTCCGGCCATCATTCATGGCCTGTGGAGTCGGGGTATTAGAGCAAGTAAACAATTATAAAACCTTCAAAAATAGGTAGTAATATCCTTCTATTTTTAAAATTCTTCAACTAAATTGAGGCGAGTTTTTTCCAGGGAAACATCATTAATTTTCCCCCGGGAAATAGATTTACGATATCTAGTTTTTTCATTGTAGTTTTTTCCCATTTTTCGAACATTATTTATGATTGGACTGTCTCATACGGGGAAAAAATCCTTATTCCCGATAAGGCTGATTATTTACTTAAGCCAATTATTTCAAAACAGACTATTGGCTACAAAAAATTGCATAAATCAGACAGGGACTGTACCTTGCAAAGAATATAAAAAGTCAAACTAAGTACATATAATATGCCAAATTTTGATTTTGGAACGATTTTGAGTATTAGAACTTTTTGAGTTAATACATTTTTGGAAAGTCTTTTTTGGCAACATATTGATTTTAATCTTTTTAAAGAATTGGTTTAAAAATATCAAAATTACACAGCACATACATAATTATGTACATAGAAGGTAATGGTTTATATTTTTGGTAAGAATCTAAAATCGATATCGTTGTTTTTTCTTAAAATATTTGAGTTGAAAAATATTCGTTAAGAGTTTTTATTCGTAGCAAGTAGTAGAAAGCAACAAAATTAAATGCAGGTTTTGAAAACTATAAACAAAAATCTTTCTGTCGTTCCTCAATGAGTAGTTGCTTTCGGAGGACCTTATACCTTATACTTTCCTTTTAAAATTGTGGCTTTGATTACATTATTCATTAAGCGCTTAACAGCAAGTCTAGTTCCGTTTCAAAGTTCTTTTTGATTTTTATTCCGAAGCATTATGATTGGTACACTGACTTTTATTCGTAAATTATGGAGTTGCTAAATCTATGGCAGGAGGTAAATCTAGTTAATTAAGAAATTCTGTTGGATAGTTCACTACGTCATCTTCGTCTATAATATAATCGATTGACTTATATTGTACTAGTTCACCAATTATTCCATTTTGAATATCCCAATTAATATCGTTAACATCTTTATTTTTTCCTGCTAATATTGCTCGTTCGCTCAACCAAGCATGATCTTTCTGTCGCTGTCCAATATTTGGAAAAACTTTTTTAATCTTTAATTTAATTCTTCTTGAGTTTGGGTAATCTCACAAAAATGTTCCGGCAATGTTATTAATCCATCATCAATGGGCATTTTGCCATTACCAATATTCAACAACTGCTTTGAAAACAACGGCCGATGAATCGTTTCGCAATTGGACACTCATATTTATTTTCAATCTGATTGTTTTGACATATCTCAAATATGATTTCAAACATGCATTCATTTCATCCGCTGGAGTTGATTGTGGAACTACGCGCAATAATATAAAGAAACCGCCAAATAAATTTTGATTGTTTTGAAGATATTCAAAGCTTCCAATGACTTCTTAAGAGCCATCGTGCATTCATCCCACACAATAATCTTACATTGTTGTAATACCTGTGCTGTTTCCAAATTCTTTGGAATGTTACATGTGATGGGTGTTTCATTAATATGTATGTTCAATATGTTAACTTCAGTAGGCCGATTCTGAAAAGCGCGGCGTATCGCTTATAATGGCGGATTTAAATTTTCTTAGTCTTAAAAAGGCTTCCGCTTTCTATTTTTTGTTTTAAAATGATAGGTTTCGTGGTGATCGAAATGTTTATGATCGATTTCAAACAAAAAATGGAAAGCAAAAGAGCTTTTGAGAATAAGAAAATAAAAATCCGTCAATGAAAGCGATCCGCCGCGCTTTCCAGAATCCGCCTACAGTGCAGAATGTGCAGTTCGAGCACCTTCCAATAAGGTAGCAGCAATTCCCAATAAAGCGAGCGCCAATGCTTTTTTTTGACCGAATACATTCTAAAATCAATGAAATTAAAAATGTATTTCCGGTACCTCTAGGGGCATCCAAAAAATAAAATCCACCTTTTTCATCATAAACAGCTTTCATGGTTTATAAACACTGAATTTTCGTTTAGATTCTGTAAGGAAATGTTGTTTTGTTTGACTTTTTTTACCATAAATGACAATAATAAAATCTGAATTTCCGGTTTGATTCTATAAACAAATGTTGTTTGATTTTTCTTCGTTTTGTTGATATATTTTTTTTTAACTTTTAATTTTTTTTGTCATAAAAATGGTAAGCGGTCACAGGTCATTTTTTTTTATACACAAACCTGCTACAAAACAATACCTTTCCAACAAAAAAAAATTCATCGAATTCGTAGCTACCAAACTTGAGATATAAGAACACAAACGAACAACAATTCATTTATATATATATATATATATAGATAAAAACTTTCATTTTAATTTATTGACAAATGTTACACTTTTCCACAACTATTTTATTTGTTCCTAGTGGTCGTACGATAGGAAATGAAAATTATGAAACGAAATTAATGTTGAACCGGTTCATATTTCACTCTTTAGCCTAGTACTCACCTCTTTGTGAAATGAAAAATAAATACGGTACAAATTCACGTGAATATTCATTATGAACCCATTATTGATTCTCCACGTGAATATTCAGTCCTCAGTTTTCTAATATTTGATACTCACTTTGAATGAAACAAATATTGATTTGTATGAAAGTTTTTCTGACAGAATCTTGACAAAATGCTAACGAAGACTATTTTCAATACCATGGTTTCTTGTCTTTGCTTGATGGTAGCACTTTAAATTCAAAAATAAACGACATTTAAGTCCAAAATAATTCCTTATGTTATTTAATTAAATTATTTTTCAACTTTTATTTTGAGCTTGATAAATTAATTGACAAATGTCACACTTTTCCACAAATTTTGTATTCTTTTCCTAGTGGCTGGCTGCACGTTGCGAAATGAAAATTATAAAATGAAATTCATTTTGAACCGGTTCATATTTCACTTTCACATTTGGGTACTCACCTCTCGTTTTTAATTTCATCGGTGTGAAATAAGTGTCACTTTTATATAGGAATTTCATTTTCACTCGAACTGAGTACTAGGCTTTACATTTGGTTACTCAGCTCTCGTGTTGAATTTCATCGTTGTGAAATATGTGTCACTTTTATACGGACATTTTGTTTTCACTCGAAGTGAGTACTAGGCTTTACTTTGACTGATTTGATGGATTTATAAAATGTATAAGAAAACGTTTGTAACGATGAATTTTATTTGTATGATCATAAAAATACATTTATTTTGATTCGCAATCCTACCTTATGTTTTTGTGGAACAGAATATATTTATAATTATTGAAATTAGCTTTTTAAGCCACAGTTGTTGTTTTGTGACACAATCCCCTTTCAAATATATTGAAACATATTTCTGTATTTATATTCCAGCTTACATCGAAGTAAGGTGGTCAATGCCGAGAATTATAGGCAAACAAGCTACAATCAAAAAATTTTCGCCGCAAACAACTTTAACAACAAAGATTCGAATGAAGAATCTATTTAACATTGTGGAGACATTCAGGAGTGATGAAAACAAGAGTTGAACTGATTTATTAATTGCATGATCAGTTATATCCTTTTGAAGAGAATATTCATGCCTTCGGATTGATCTTTCTTTTTTTTAAGATTTACTTATATCATATCAGAGAATTCAATGTATAAACATATTCACCCTTATTACGGTTGTCGTTTCACTAAAACGACACGTCCTGGAGGCGTCAATTGATGTTTAATTCAAACGAATTTCGTCATAAGGATGAGATGCGTGGAGATTGGACAGAAACTGTCGCCTCTAGAGCCTTGTCGTTTTACTGTCGTTTTAGTGAAACGACTATCATAATAGGGGTGATTAGTTTTCCAATTGTATGCATAATTATTTGTATAACAAATTTGTCAATAGTTATATAATTATTGAAATGTAACAGTAAAATTTTACTAAATAAAAACATACATACATACACTTGAATCATTGTCAAAATCAGTAACATTTTATTTTGTTAAAGCATCATTAATCTTCCTCATAAAATTGTAATACTTTATAGAACATATTTAAAAGAAACTTGTTTCTTTTTGTCTTTTTATTTAAATTTGTTCCTTTTGCGAATCATATATATTATGTTTATGCATTAATAAAAATAAGTTATTTACAATAATTATACATAGTTACAAAAATAAATACAAATTAATAAAAGTATAAAAAAAAATAGTATTTTTTTAACGGAGCAGCCAATGAAAATCCAATTTCATGGCCTGGACAGATTCTTTTTCGTGGTTGTTTTTATCAGTCGATTTCGAAGGGCCCTCTGAAACAAGTTTATCATCAACATCAAACATATCTTCCTCCCAGTCGATGTTTTGAGATGCTTTGATTTCCTCCTGATGTTCATTTACAAAATCACTTGAAGACAAAAAAAAAAAGGTATATTAAACCAGATCTAGACAATTCAATTGCAAATCTTCTTTTTCTTCAAATTCTTTTCACACGAACAGGGAATGAATAATTTTTGCAAAAGTTTACGAATTACATGTCTATCAATAGAATTGGCAAAAATATGTCGGCGTAATTCATTCTGATCGCCACCCTTCGAATCTAAAAACAAATGACAATGAGATATTTTTCCATCGCGACCTGCACGACCGATCTCTTGCACATAGCTCTCGAAATTTCTTGGCATATTATAGTGAATGACTGAACGGGTGTCTGGTTTATTGATTCCCATACTAAAAGGTATTGTAGCCACAACAATGCGAAGCTCGTTTTTCATAAAAGCATTTTGTATTGTTCGCCGGCGTGATGCTGGGAAACCAGCATGATAAGGTTCTGCCTGCCAATTAACGCGTTTAGGTTTTTTAGCGCTCGCTGGTACATTGTCGGATTTTCTATCCTAAAAGATTGAGGGCTTAAAAAGAAAAAAACAACAAATAATTAACTCCACTAACCTGCATGTAGGTTCTTATTTGTCCAGCAATTCGTTCGCATTCATCACGTCTAGTGCAGTAGATAATCGACTGGCAGGCATCGAATCTGCAAGGAAAAGCAAAAGGACAAAAGATGTAGGACGGTCCGAAATTATTTTCTTTGTGTGCGTGAAGTTTCAGATTTAGACAAAGCCATACAAAAGACGATTCTTATCTTACCTTTTACTCAACAGTAATCCGATCAGAGCTGTGTCTCTATTGTCATCCTTCGAAACTGACAATATCAAATTGTCCGGTAAGGGAACATCACTAATGATTCCTTTCTCTCCATCCGGAATGCTCAAATGTCTGATTATACTCGTTCTAGTGGGTAATGTTGCCGTTGCTGTCAAACCCAAGACAGTTTTTACACCCAAATTCTTTTGTAAAACCTTACAAATCATCAAATAGCTAGGTCGGAAATTATGACTCCATTGTGAAACACAATGCGCCTCATCGATACATGCAAATGCAATGGGCGGTAGTTTTCTCAAAATCGAACCAAATCCGGTTGAACGTTCGCCACCGCTGCCTCGGGCGATACCAACAAAACATCAATTTCTCCATTATTCATCATTCCTAGAATTTTTATTCGTTGTTGCGGAGTTTGATTGGTATGCAGGCAGTGAGCTCGTAGAAAATGTGGAACACCATGAACTTGATCCTCCATCAAAGATACCAACGGCGAAATTACCAAAGTTATGGAACCCATTTTTTTGCTATATAAATAAGTAGTCAGTTGATAGCAAAGAGATTTTCCACTGCCAGTACTGAGAGTTACCAATGTCGATTGGCCGGTGAGAATTCTCATTATGGCCCGATCCTGGCCCTTGCGGAAGTCAGTGTGGCCAAACATCCTAAGCACTTCATAGACTTCTTCTGTTGCTGCTGGGATAGATCCGTCAGGATTAAGTTCATAGATAGCGCCGCCTTTGGAAACTACATTGGGAGCATTGAGTAGACCAGCTTTTTCAAGATTTTATGCCCTATATATACTTTTGGTGAAGATGGTGGGATTTCAGCTGGTTTTTCTGTTGCTGCTTGGATTTCTTTATAAATTTCAGCGACTATGTCTTCTTCTGCTTAATTTTCTTTGCCATCAAAAGTTTCTTCCTCGTCATCTTCTTTGCCATCTTTCTTATACAGAAGCGTGTTCGTTGCTTCTGGAAGTTTATCCAAATTCCGGCTATGCACAACCAATGCACTTTGACTGGCCATCTTCTCTGCCTCTTCTAGAGTTAAGTAAGGACTATCATCATCCATATGCACAGTAGCTGGCAGAAGAGAATCACCTTTAAGTTTGCACTGCTGGGCAAAATGACCCGGCTGACCGCACTGAAAACAAGTCAAGATCCCGCCATCACATACACCCATGTTCATTTCGGGTCCAATCAAAGCGGCTGCTTTCTTCTGTTTCCATTGGCTCTTTTTGTATTTAGAGAAGTTTACTGTTTTCTTGCCAAGAACGAAAACCTTTTGGATATTGATCCGGACAAAATTCTCATTCAATTTTCCAGAAGCCACTTTGTCAGCTTACTTGTTTTTTAGTGCTTCGCCTTTTTCATTCACTATAAAACATGTCTTGCTTACATCAGTTTTTTTTATTCCTGCTATTTTTTCGCTTACATTGTTAATATACTCATCTGCAAATCTTACTTTTTCTTCAAATTCTTTTCACACGAACAGGGAATGAATAATTTTTGCAAAAGTTTACGAATTACATGTCTATCAATAGAATTGGAGCGCAATGTTTTTTTTTTATTCTATCTGTCAAAATTCTCGACATGATTGAGCAAAACTGGTCTATTTCTTGTGGCGGAAGTTAGGGCACATACACATGGAATTTCAAGGGTGTGATTCTACTTTTTGATTACATTTTCTTTGTTTTCAATAGAAATAGTAATAAATATTACTGGATTTATATGCCAGAAGCAATAAAAGGCTATATCAAATAAAGTTTTTGTTCATAAACATTTAGAAGCATCTATTTTATTGACAAAATATTTTATTTTTCAGTTTTTTAATTTAACGGATTCCCTTTTTTGAATATCCGATTCACCAATTGAGCACATGACCACGTTTGAGCAAATGCCCTAATGCATACATACAAAGCTCGTTTTGTCCCATTTAAAATGCATTGCAACTGCACACATCCTTACTGAATAGGGCATAAATCCTCTCAATTCAGCTTGTAGGGTGAAAGAGCATGGACACCTTAAGTCGGTTCTCTAGGTAGTATTTTCTCTATGTTCAGCAATATGATCTTCAACACATACATTGCTAATGAAAGCACAAAATTTTAGCATTCGTGCAATTCTCTGTCCATAGAGTAAGTATACTACCTAGAGGCCCGACTCGTACCCCCCTTGCCTTAAACACCCTCAAAATTTATTTGAGGTGAGTAAGAGAAAACTCTCTTAAACTACTCTTTTTTTCCTATCCGTGAATCGGTGTGAGTGGTGGATTAAAAAACAAAATGGCAAAATTTGCTCAAACTGACAGGTAAGTTTTATTTATTGTTTTCGTTTTGTCAAAAATCTGACAGTTCTAAGTAAAATAAATTATGTGAAATCTAAAATCGTGTAAAGTTTTTATTTTAATATCAATAAAAGTTTATTTACTTGTATAAAAGCTTATTTTTAATGTCATTAAAAAGTTTGTTGTGTTTATTTCTAGCTGCGGTACAATGTGAAAAAAGATTTTCATTTGGTTCCCTAAGACCCTCTTCGATTCTGAGAAGCATTCCAATCGAAGAAACGCGATGTCGCAGCTATTATTCAGTCACACTCGAAGGGACGAAAACAACGCAAGCTGTATCTTAAACTTCGTGAGAACACAATTATACTGCAATCATATTGCCGACGGTTTTTGGCGATTTAAGCTGCCAAAAGAAGACCAGAGGCTGCTGTTAAGATTCGAGCATTCATTAAAGGCTTCATCACCAGAGAAGATCCACCAAATGGTGTGAATGAAAAGTTCATTGCCAATGCAAAGAGATAGTGGCTTATAAGATTATCAAAGGAGTTACCAACAAAAGTGCTGGACATGAGTTGGCCTTCCGTAGCCAAAACATTGTCAGGGAGCCTCTACATACCTACATATGGTGCATCGGCTTCACTTAACAAGAAATTATTGTCAGCAGCTGTGTAATGAGAAGAAGCAATTTGAACTCAAAAGTCACAGCTGAAAATGTCTTTAAAGGTCAGTTTTTTGTTAAATTAATTTATTTCCCTTCTAAATAAAGTGTGTTTTCCATATACCTACCTAGATAAAAAGAAAAATTACCCGCAAAGTATTGCCAAATGGTTCGAAAAAGACCACATTTCCAAGGAACACTCGGCGCAAGTTAGTAATTTTGTGACAACAGCATTAGGTTCTGAAGAACTTAAATATTCCTCACCTTGCGTCAAATACGATCGACATGGCTATTAGCCAAGAGGTCGATTCATCCTCCTCAGCAACAAAGCTATCTACCTTCTTGACGCAACAAACAAAAGCATCGACTGCCATTGGCCAAAATTGACTTTGTGCTAACGAATCACAGTGATCATCTGATGTTGGTACGAATTCCATTAGACTAAAAGAAAGACAAGGGTGATCTTATTCTAGAGATTCCTGCAATTATTGAGTGCTGCACGTACATCATTCATACAGTTGGCACAGCAAACATAATCAGTAGTGTGAATAGAGATTCGTAAGTTAAAAAGTTCTTTTTCTTGAAATAACAAATAGAATATATCTTAAAATTGGTAGAAATTTAATGGAATTGCCAGATAAACCACTTCGTAATTCCAAAACTATCTACTTCATTGGGAAATAATTTTTCCAATTAAAAATGCTTTTGGTGACACTTAGTAGACTTAATTTGAAACAGTTTTGATAGTACAGTTACGGTTTTGATTTTTTTAGTTTATAGGTTCTACCTTTTTCTTAACTTTTCTTGGTATGGAGGTATTCAGCCTTATCGGCAATTTCGGGAGAGATTGTTCTACTCCCGATTTTCATTTTTCCCTGGATTCGAATACTCCTTTCGTCAATCTCCTCCGGATTCAATCTCCCCCGGAAATTACTTCGAATCAGTTTCGAAATACTTTGAGTGAATTTATATTCTGAAATTATTTGTCTGTCAAAGTTTGAAAATTATTTTATGAAATCAAATTAAATATTTGAAGTATTTGTGGTAATTAAGACCTATTTTGCATCGTAGATTTAATTCTCATGTAATGGAAACGCGTAAAAATATTCAAAAGTTAAAGAAAACTATTTTGTTTGTCTATTTTGTTGTTGTAATATTTTTGTTCTCTCCCTCTGTGCAAAACTGTGTTACTTTATGAGGGGAAAAAACCCGAAAGTGTTAAAAATATTTCCAAAATGTGTAAAAAATATAAAGAAACAATAACTTAATATAGATCGCTTAAAACAAAACCAATTTCTCCTCCAAGCCGTTTCCCCTTTAAGTCTTTAGCTTGTTGTAGAGTGGACATACAGCCACACATACCAATACCGATGGACTTCTCGGTAAACGTAATGTTGGATTTTATTAAAATGACTTTCCTTACACCCCGACTCCACAGGCCATGAACGATGTCCATAATCCAATCTGAGTTGTATGGATATGTCACTGCTTGGACATGGATTTTTGCGACTGCATGGGATTTTTTTTTAGACATGTTCCATAGTCCGGCCATCAGTCATGGCCTGTGGAGTCGGGGTATTAGAGCAAGTGAAAAATTATAAAACCTTCAAAAATAGGTAGTAATATCCTTCTATTTTTAAAATTCTTCAACTAAATTGAGGCGAGTTTTTTCCAGGGAAACATCATTAATTTTCCCCCGGGAAATAGATTTACGATATCTAGTTTTTTCATTGTAGTTTTTTCCCATTTTTCGAACATTATTTATGATTGGACAGTCTCATACGGGGAAAAAATCCTTATTCCCGATAAGGCTGATTATTTACTTAAGCCAATTATTTCATAACAGACTATTGGCTACAAAAAATTGCATAAATCAGACAGGGACTGTACCTTGCAAAAAATATAAAAAGTCAAACTAAGTACATATAATACGCCAAATTTTGATTTTGGAACGATTTTGAGTATTAGAACTTTTTGAGTTAATACATTTTTGGAAAGTCTTTTTTGGCAACATATTGATTTTAATCTTTTTAAAGAATTGGTTTAAAAATATCAAAATTACACAGCACATACATAATTATGTAGATAGAAGGTAATGGTTTATATTTTTGGTAAGAATCTAAAATCGATATCGTTGTTTTTTCTTAAAATATTTGAGTTGAAAAATATTTGTTAAGAGTTTTTATTAGTAGCAAGTAGTAGAAAGCAACAAAATTAAATGCAGGCTTTGAAAACTATAAACAAAAATCTCTCTGTCGTTCCTCAATGAGTAGTTGCTTTCGGAGGACCTTATACCTTATACATTCCTTTTAAAATTGTGGCTTTGATTACATTATTCATTAAGCGCTTAACAGCAAGTCTAGTTCCGTTTCAAAGTTCTTTTTGATTTTTATTCCGAAGCATGATGATTGGTACACTGACTTTTATTCGTAAATTATGGGGTGGCTAAATCTATGGCAGGAGGTAAATCTAGTTAATTAAGAAAATCTGTTGGATAGTTCACTACGTCATCTTCGTCTATAATATAATCGATTGACTTATATGATACTAGTTCGCCAATTATTCCATTTTGAATATCCCAATTAACATCGTTAACATCTTTATTTTTTCCTGCTAATATTGCTCGTTCGCCAAGCATGATCTTTCTGTCGCTGTCCAATATTTGGCAAAACTTTTTTAATCTTTAATTTAATTCTTCTTGAGTTTGGGTAATCTCACAAAATGTTCCGGCAATGTTATTAATCCATCATCAATGGGCATTTTGCCATTACCAATATTCAACAACTGCTTTGAAAACAACGGCCGATGAATCGTTTCGCAATTGGACACTCATATTTATTTTCAACCTGATTGTTTTGACATATCTCAAATATGATTTCAAACATGCATTCATTTCATCCGCTGGAGTTGATTGTGGAACTACGCGCAATAATATAAAGAAACCGCCAAATAAATTTTGATTGTTTTGAAGATATTCAAAGCTTCCAATGACTTCTTAAGAGCCATCGTGCATTCATCCCACACAATAATCTCACATTGTTGTAATACCTGTGCTGTTTCCAAATTCTTTGGAATGTAACATGTGATGGGTGTTTCATTAATATGTATGTTCAATATGTTAACTTCAGTAGGCCGATTCTGAAAAGCGCGGCGTATCGCTTATAATGGCGGATTTAAATTTTCTTAGTCTTAAAAAGGCTTCCGCTTTCCATTTTTTGTTTTAAAATGATAGGTTTCTTGGTGATCGAAATGTTTATGATCGATTTCAAACAAAAAATGGAAAGCAAAAGAGCTTTTGAGAATAAGAAAATAAAAATCCGTCAATGAAAGCGATCCGCCGCGCTTTCCAGAATCCGCCTACAGTGCAGAATGTGCAGTTCGAGCACCTTCCAATAAGGTAGCAGCAATTCCCAATAAAGCGAGCGCCAATGCTTTTTTTTGACCGAATACATTCTAAAATCAATGAAATTAAAAATGTATTTCCGGTACCTCTAGGGGCATCCAAAAAATAAAATCCACCTTTTTCATCATAAACAGCTTTCATGATTTATAAACACTGAATTTTCGTTTAGATTCTGTAAGGTAATGTTGTTTTGTTTGACTTTTTTTACCATAAATGATAATAATAAAGTCTGAATTTCCGGTTTGATTCTATAAACAAATGTTGTTTGATTTTTCTTCGTTTTGTTAACATATTTTTTTTAACTTTTAATTTTTTTTGTCATAAAAATGGTAAGCGGTCACAGGTCATTTTTTGTATACACAAACCTGCTACAGAACAATACCTTTCCAACAAAAAAAAATTCATCGAATTCGTAGCTACCAAACTTGAGATATAAGAACACAAACGAACAACAATTCATTTATATATATATATATATAGATAAAAACTTTCAGTTTAATTTATTGACAAATGTTACACTTTTCCACAACTATTTTATTTGTTCCTAGTGGTCGTACGATAGGAAATGAAAATTATGAAACGAAATTAATGTTGAACCGGTTCATATTTCACTCTTTAGCCTAGTAGTCACCTCTTTGTGAAATGAAAAATAAATACGGTACAAATTCACGTGAATATTCATTATGAACCCATTATTGATTCTCCACGTGAATATTCAGTCCTCAGTTTTCTAATGTTTGATACTCACTTTGAATGAAACAAATATTGATTTGTATGAAAGTTTTTCTGACAGAATCTTGACAAAATGCTAACGAAGACTATTTTCAATACCATGGTTTCTTGTCATTGCTTGATGGTAGCACTTTAAATTCAAAAATAAACGACATTTAAGTCCAAAATAATTCCTTATGTTATTTAATTAAATTATTTTTCAACTTTTATTTTGAGCTTGATAAATTAATTGACAAATGTCACACTTTTCCACAAATTTTGTATTCTTTTCCTAGTGGCTGGCTGCACGTTGCGAAATGAAAATTATAAAATGAAATTCATTTTGAACCGGTTCATATTTCACTTTCACATTTGGGTACTCACCTCTCGTTTTTAATTTCATCGGTGTGAAATAAGTGTCACTTTTATATAGGAATTCCATTTTCACTCGAACTGAGTACTAGGCTTTACATTTGGTTACTCAGCTCTCGTGTTGAATTTCATCGCTGTGAAATATGTGTCACTTTTATATGGACATTTTGTTTTCACTCGAACTGAGTACTAGGCTTTACATTTGGTTACTCAGCTCTCGTGTTGAATTTCATCGCTGTGAAATATGTGTCACTTTTATATGGACATTTTGTTTTCACTCGAAGTGAGTACTAGGCTTTACTTTGACTGATTTGATGGATTTATAAAATGTATAAGAAAACGTTTGTAACGATGATTTTTATTTGTATGATCATAAAAATACATTTATTTTGATTTGCAATCCTATCTTATGTTTTTGTGGAACAGAATATATTTATAATTATTAAAATTAGCTTTTTAAGCCACAGTTGTTGTTTTGTGACACAATCCCCTTTCAATTATATTGAAACATATTTTTGTATTTATATTCCAGCTTACATCGAAGTAAGGTGGTCAATGCCGAGAATTATAGGCAAACAAGCTACAATCAAAAAATTTTCGCCGCAAACAACTTTAACAACAAAGATTCGAATGAAGAATCTATTTAACATTGTGGAGACATTCAGGAGTGATGAAAACAAGAGTTGAACTGATTTAGTAATTGCATGATCAGTTATATCCTTTTGAAGAGAATATTCATGCCTTTGGATTGATCTTTCTTTTTTTTAAGATTTACTTATATCATATCAGAGAATTCAATGTATAAAGATATTCACCCTTATTACGGTTGTCGTTTCACTAAAACGACAGTTAAACGACACGTCCTTGGAGGCGTCAATTGATGTTTAATTCAAACGAATTTCGTCATAAGGATGAGATTCGTGGAGATTGGACAGAAACTGTCGCCTCTAGAGCCTTGTCGTTTTACTGTCGTTTTAGTGAAACGACTATCATAATAGGGGTGATTAGTTTTCCAATTGTATGCATAATTATTTGTATAACAAATTTGTCAATAGTTATATAATTATTAAAATGTAACAGTAAAATTTTACTAAATAAAAACATACATACATACACTTGAATCATTGTCAAAATCAATAAAATTTTATTTTGTTAAAGCATCATTAATCTTCCTCATAAAATTGTAATACTTTATAGAACATATTTTAAAGAAACTTGTTTCTTTTTGTCTTTTTATTTAAATTTGTTCCTTTTGCGAATCATATATATTATGTTTATGCATTAATAAAAATAAGTTATTTAAAATAATTATACATAGTTACAAAAATAAATACAAATTAATAAAAGTATAAAAACAAAATAGTATTTTTTTAACGGAGCAGCCAATGAAAATTGGATGTAACAAAAAATTGAGATATTTCTATTTACATACTTAACATAGGACAACAAACAAAAAAATTCCTGCCTTCAAGTAAAGTACAAAATTGATAGTATGTTTTTGTACCATCAGATTTTTTGAGTACCAGAACAGCAATTTATAAAATAGTTTGAGATAGGATTCACTATTTTTATTTAAATTTGTTCCTTTTGCGAATCATATATATTAAGTTTATGCACTAATAAAAATAAGTTATTTAAAATAATTATACATAGTTACAAAAATAAATACAAATTAATAAAAGTATAAAAACAAAATAGTATTTTTTTAACGGAGCAGCCAATGAAAATTGGATGTAACAAAAAATTGAGATATTTCTATTTACATACTTAACATAGGACAACAAACAAAAAAATTCCTGCCATAGTATGTTTTTGTACCACCAGATTTTCAGAGTACCAGAACAGCAATTTATAAAATAGTTTGAGATAGGATTCACTATTGGCAGATTGTTGATGCTGAACTTGTTGCAAGTCAACTTGGCTGTTTGAATTAATTCCGATTCACTCTGATTCAGAGTCCTAAGCAATTCATCACCTGAGTTCTATCTTGTTCAATAGACCATTTTTCACGAAATTGAGTTAGAAATGCAGTTTTTATAATTCGAGGGTGCTCTTTCGACTGGCGCAAACCATTTTGTTCTATGGAGAACTGTTTGGTTCAATAGACCACAATACCCATTTGAGTGTTACTTTCGTTCAATAAACCACTTATCATTATTTTTGTATCATATTGCACAATTCATGGTATATCTTTAAAATCATACCATCTTATATCTTTCTTGTTCAATATCCAAATTATTTTCGTTACAATTTGTACCTTATTGATCAAAAACATTTTAATTTGGTTTTGTTAAAACGAAAATTCTATTTTGTTCAATATCATACAAAATCACCATTGTTTACCTTGATTTGCCTATAATGTACTATGTAAATGGCCAAAAGCGTAGAAAACGCAAAATTATAATGTGTCCAAGTTGCAAGCATTAGTTGCTGTCATAATTGTCTTTCAAAATTTTCCTATGAAAGGTTTCGACAAATATTCAATGCTTTACCTATTCTTAATCTTATGGAATGTAATACAAATATTGTGACAATTACGTTCAATTATTCTGAACCATCATGCCATTTACAGGTACAAAAGAAGGACAGGACGTTTACAGCCTCATTTCTTTAATAAAGATTCTGAAGGGAATTAATTACACCAAAATTAAAATGAGATTGCAGAGCTTTAAAAAGAAAACAATTTTTATTTTAATAAGACAAATCAAATACAGAAGCAATGACCTTATTTCCTTGTACAGTGCGGTTCACTTGTTTAAACGCACCAATTTTTTTTTTTTAAGTTTATTTTTTTCTTTCGTATGTATCAATTATCACACACATAAGCCTTTTATTTTGAAATGTGTTCATCGTTTTCAGGTACTTATTCCTAAACTACTTATGGATCAACAAAATTATTTTTAAAACATAAACAAAAACTAAATTAATTACTTTGTTTTAATAATATGAAATTTTAAACTAACATAATAAAATTTAATACTTAAAACTAAGTTCGCATCTTAACAATAACTGAATTAGCTAGCTTTACAATTCTATTGAAATCTGCTTTCGATTGGCCTCTCCAATATTTACATCGTCCCCATATAACAGCAGGGAAATTAGGACTTTGTATACCATGGAAGATTCGTGCAATATTCCTTCTAGTAAATGTATTATCAGGATACATATTTATTATTGAATAAATATCACCAGTTATTTCATCATCGGTTATGTTGGATTGCTAATAAAAAACGACAATTAAAGAAAACGCAAAATAAATATGAGAAATTAATTAAAACGTACCTCAACATCAAGAACCAAATCTTTGGGATAATCATTTTGGAAATATTCACGAACAATTACTTTTAACTTTTCAGAATTGTTTTTGGGAAAATCTTCAATTGTACAGGGTTTGTAAGATTTATATGAAACCGAAGAAAGACCTTGGAATACATATTGTAGCTGAAAAAAGAAGAAGACTATGTAAAAACTATGCTACTTTAGAGATTTGAAAACAGATACCTGAATTAACTGTGTTTTCTCTTGCGTTGCAGACCGACTATAAAGGGAGTCAAGAGCTTCATCGATCACATCCAATGTAAAATCTCCAGGCGATTTAACTCTAAAACCCAAATCAAAGTAGGAAACTGTTAATGGTGATCTCTTTGGGGATCTCATTTTCTAAAAGCAAAAGAATTAACATTCGACTTCTAATTCATATTTTTAAAACTTTTTAAGCTTACGTGTAATCCATTCAAGATTCTTTAATTGATATTTAACAACTCCACTATTCCATCCGATTGCAGCAGCAATGTCAATCACAGAAAATTCAAGGGTGCTGCTATCCTCCTTGAAGGTTTTGTTTTTCAATTGTAAGGCTATGGCCATTGCCAGTGGAGGACAGTCTCTAGCTGCATGTCTAAAATAAAAATTAAATAACTTATATCGGCGCCTAAGACTGACTTTTTATGTGACTTATCTTACTTTAAGTACTTTGCTCCTCCATAAGATATCACTTTGCACATTATATAAGCCGAACTGAGCACATTTATACCCCAACGGCAATCTAATTCTAAATAACAAAGAAGTGTTGATATGTTCTCTTCTGGTATATCTAAGGCTTGTACTGTTTTCTCAATTGAGATTCCAATTTCATGACCTGGACAGATTCTTTTTCGTGGTTGTTTTTTATCAGTCGATTTCGAAGGGCCCTCTGAAACAAGTTTATCATCAAACATATCTTCCTCCCAGTCGATGTTTTGAGATGCTTTGATTTCCTCCTGATGTTCATTTACAAAATCACTTGAAGACAAAAAAAAAAGGTATATTAAACCAGATCTAGACAATTCAATTGCAAATCTTACTTTTTCTTCAAATTCTTTTCACACGAACAGGGAATGAATAATTTTTGCAAAAGTTTACGAATTACATGTCTATCCATAGAATTGGCAAAAATATGTCGGCGTAATTCATTCTGATCGCCACCCTTCGAATCTAAAAACAAATGACAATGAGATATTTTTCCATAACGACCTGCACGACCGATCTCTTGCACATAGCTCTCGAAATTTCTTGGCATATTATAGTGAATGACTGAACGGATGTCTGGTTTATTGATTCCCATACCAAAAGCTATTGTAGCCTCAACAATGCGAAGCTCGTTTTTCATAAAAGCATTTTGTATTGTTCGCCGGCGTGATGCTGGGAAACCAGCATGATAAGGTTCTGCCTGCCAATTAACGCGTTTAGGTTTTTTAGCGCTCGCTGGTACATTATCGGATTTTCTATCCTAAAAGATTGAGGGCTTAAAAAGAAAAAAACAACAAATAATTAACTCCACTAACCTGCATGTAGGTTCTTATTTGTCCAGCAATTCGTTCGCATTCATCACGTCTAGTGCAGTAGATAATAATCGACTGGCAGGCATCGAATCTGCAAGGAAAAGCAAAAGGACAAAAGATGTAGGACGGTCCGAAATTATTTTCTTTGTGTGCGTGAAGTTTCAGATTTAGACAAAGCCATACAAAAGACGATTCTTATCTTCCCTTTTACTCAACAGTAATCCGATCAGAGCTGTGTCTCTATTTTCATCCTTCGAAACTGACAATATCAAATTGTCCGGTAAGGGAACATCACTAATGATTCCTTTCTCTCCATCCGGAATGCTCTAATGTCTGATTATACTCGTTCTAGTAGGTAATGTTGCCATTGCTGTCAAACCCAAGACAGTTTTTACACCCAAATTCTTTTGTAAAACCTTACAAATCATCAAATAGCTAGGTCGGAAATTATGACTCCATTGTGAAATACAATGCGCCTCATCGATACATGCAAATGCAATGGGCGGTAGTTTTCTCAAAATCGAACCAAATCCGGTTGAACGTTCGCCGGCCACCACTGCCTCGGGCGATACCAACAAAATATCAATTTCTCCATTATTGATCATTTCTAGAATTTTTATTCGTTGTTGCGGAGTTTGATTGGTATGCAGGCAGTGAGCTCGTAGAAAATGTGGAACACCATGAACTTGATCCTCCATCAAAGATACCAACGGCGAAATTACCAAAGTTATGGAAACCATTTTTTTGCTATATAAATAAGTAGGCAGTTGATAGCAAAGAGATTTTCCACTGCCAGTACTGAGAGTTACCAATGACGATTGGCCGGTGAGAATTCTCATTATGGCCCGATCCTGGCCCTTGCGGAAGTCAGTGTGACCAAACATCCTAAGCACTTCATAGACTTCTTCTGTTGCTGCTGGGATAGATCCGTCAGGATTAAGTTCATAGATAGCACCGCCTTTGGAAACTACATTGGGAGCTATGAGTAGACCAGCTTTTTCAAGAAAATCCTGGGGGATTGTATGCCCTATATATACTTTTGGTGGAGATGGTGGAATTTCAGCTGGTTTTTCTGTTGCTGCTTGGATTTCTTTATAAATTTGAGCGACTATGTCTTCTTCTGCTTCATTTTCTTTGCCATCAAAAGTTTCTTCCTCGTCATCTCCTTGATCTTCTTCTTCGCCATCTTTCTTACACAGAAGCGTGTTCGTTGCTTCTGGAAGTTTATCCAAATTCCGGCTATGCACAACCAATGCACTCTGACTGGCCATATTCTCTGCCTCTTCTAGAGTTAAGTAAGGACTATCATAATCCATATCCACAGTAGCTGGCAGAAGAGAATCACCTTTAAGTTTGCACTGCTGGGCAAAATGACCCGGCTGGCCGCACTGAAAGCAAGTCAAGATTCCGCCATCACATCCACCCATGTTCATTTCGGGTCCAATCAAAGCGGCTGCTTTCTTCTGTTTCCATTGGTTCTTCTTGTATTTAGAGAAGTTTACTGTTTTCTTGCCACGAACGAAAACCTTCTTTTGGATATTGATCCGGACAAAATTCTCATTCAAATTTCCAGAAGCCACTTTGTCAGCTAACTTGATTTTTAGTGCTTCGCGTTTTTCATTCACTTTAAAACATGTCTGGCTTTCATCAGTTTTCTTTATTCCTCCTATTTTTTCGCTTACATTGTTAATATACTCATCTGCCATTAAATTAGCCATTTCGAGATCGTCCACATTTGCTCTAGGCAAGCATCTTAAGTTTCCAGTTTCTAGAGCGAGGGTATACTTAATCGCTTCGGGATCTGGGGCTTTTCCTTCTTCATTTTCTTCAGGGGCCTGTTGTTTTTGTTGCTTCTTCGAAACTCTTGTGGTGGATTTTATTGCAGTAACAGCTTTTGGAGCCGCCTTCTTGGCTTTACTACTTGCATTTGTTTGTTTACTTCCTTCTTTTGTAGTTTTTTCTTCGTAGCTACAGCTTTTTTGCGAATTCGCTTAGGTTTTTTATCTTCGTCTTCTTCGGATGTATCCATTTCCTTTCTCCTCCGCTTCTTTGCAACAATTGGAATGTCTTCCACAGATATGGATGCATCCTCGCATGGTGCTTTTGGATATTCTTCACATGGAATTGGTGGAACTCTTATTTGTTCTTGAGCAGCAGCAATTGGTGTCTGTTGATTCTTGTCTATTGCAGTCAGAACCCGTCGGCGTTTGACTATGCGAGGTTCTTGAACTTCTTTTTCATCTTCGCTATTGGACACAATAGAGTCGGAGTCATATTTGCCCTGCACAGTCTTTGTATTGTCTCCATATTGCTCAGGTATGGTTGGAGTATAAATAATAAGCGATTCCCGTTTTTTTTTTCCTGAGCAATTAATTGGGAGACATTTATATTGCTCAGCCCCATTGGAACAGATTCTCCTATTTGATCACTTAACATGAAAGAATTTCCATCATCTGTGGCATTTCTATTAAGCCAACCCGCGTCCAGCTGCATTGAAGTGTGTTTAGGCTTTTTGAGACCCACAGCAGACATAAAATCATAATTTGGTTCTTTATTTGCCAATTCTTTAGCTCGCTGAGTAAGAATTGTCTCGAGATCGGGAAAAAGTTCCTGAGTTTCCGATTGAGTGGAAGTAACCGAAGACTGCGATAAATCTTTATTTGTTTTTGCTAAAGATTTCCGAGAATTTCTTTTCGAAAAGGACGAACTTTTAAACAGTTTTGCCGTTAAATTGGATTTGAAGGCTTGACGGACTGGACTGGTGGATTTTTGTACAGGGGGTTTCTTACTTACATCTTTGCCCCAAGCTTTTGTATTGTGTTAGCTCTCTTTAACGGGTTGAAATTCCTTGATGACATGATCTTCATTAAGATCATAGAGTAAGTATACTACCTAGAGGCCCGACTCGTACCCCCTTGCCTTAAACACCCTCAAAATTTATTTGAGGTGAGTAAGAGAAAACTCTCTTAATCTACTCTTTTTTTCCTATCCGTGAATCCATGTGAGTGGTGGATTAAAAAACAAAATGGCGAAATTTGCTCAAACTGACAGGTAAGTTTTTTTTGTTGTTTTCGTTTTGTCAAAAATCTGACAGTTCTAAGTAAAATAAATTATGTGAAATCTAAAATCATGTCGTTTTTATTTTAATATCAATAAAAGTTTATTTACTTGTATAAAAGAATATTTTTAATGTCATTAAAAAGTTTGTAGTGTTTATTTCTAGCTGCGGTACAATGTGAAAAAAGATTTTCATTTGGTTCCCTAAGACCCTCTTCGATTCTGAAGAAGCATTCCAAGCGAAGAAATGCGATGTCACAGCTATTATTCAGTTACACTCGAAGGGACGAAAACAACGCAATCTGTATCTTAAACTTCGTGAGAACACAATTATACTGCAATCATATTGCCGACGGTTTTTGGCGATTCAAGCTGCCAAAAGAAGACCAGAGGCTGCTGTTAAGATTCGAGCATTCATTAAAGGCTTCATCACCAGAGAAGATCCACCAAATGGTGTGAATGAAAAGTTCATTGCCAATGCAAAGAGATAGTGGCTTATAAGATTATCAAAGGAGTTACCAACAAAAGTGCTGGACATGAGTTGGCCTTCCGCAGCCAAAACATTGTCAGGAAGCCTCTACATACCTACATATGGTGCATCGGCTTCACTTAACAAGAAATTATAGTCAGCAGCTGAGTAATGAGAAGAAGCAATTTGAACTCAAAAGTCACAGCTGAAAACGTCTTTAAAGGTCAGTTTTTTGTTAAATTAAATTATTTCCCTTCTAAATAAAGTGTGTTTTCCATATACCTAACTAGATAAAAAGAAAAATTACCCGCAAAGTATTGCCAAATGGTTCGAAAAAGACCACATTTCCAAGGAACACTCGGCGCAAGTTAGTAATTTTGTGACAACAGCATTAGGTTCTGAAGAACTTAAATATTCCTCACCTTGCGTCAAATACGATCGACATGGCTATAAGCCAAGTGGTCGATTCATCCTCCTCAGCAACAAAGCTATCTACCTTCTTGACGCAACAAACAAAAGCATCGACTGCCATTGGCCAAAATTGATTTTGTGCTAACGAATCACAGTGATCATCTGATGTTGGTACGAATTCCATTAGACTAAAAGAAAGACAAGGGTGATCTTATTCTAGAGATTCCTACAATTATTGAGTGCTGCACGTACATCATTCATACAGTTGGCACAGCAAACATAATCAGTAGTGTGAATAGAGATTCGTAAGTTAAAAAGTTCTTTTTCTTGAAATAACAAATAGAATATATCTTAATATTGGTAGAAATTTAATGGAATTGCCAGATAAACCACTTCGTAATTCCAAAACTATCTACTTCATTGGGAAATAATTTTTCCAATTAAAAATGCTTTTGGTGACACTTAGTAGACTTAATTTGAAACAGTTTTGATAGTACAGTTACGGTTTTGATTTTTTTAGTTTATAGGTTCTACCTTTTTCTTAACTTTTCTTGGTATGGAGGTATTCAGCCTTATCGGCAATTTCGGGAGAGATTGTTCTACTCCCGATTTTCATTTTTCCCTGGATTCGAATACTCCTTTCGTCAATCTCCCCCGGATTCAATCTCCCCCGATAATTACTTCGAATCAGTTTCGAAATACTTTGAGTGAATTTATATTCTGAAATTATTTGTCTGTCAAAGTTTGAAAAATATTTTATGAAATCAAATTAAATATTTGAAGTATTTGTGGTAATTAAGACCTATTTTGCATCGTAGATTTAATTCTCATGTAATGGAAACGCGTAAAAATATTCAAAAGTTAAAGAAAACTATTTTGTTTGTCTATTTTGTTGTTGTAATATTTTTGTTCTCTCCCTCTGTGCAAAACTGTGTTACTTTATGAGGGGAAAAAACCCGAAAGTGTTAAAAATATTTCCAAAATGTGTAAAAAATATAAAGAAACAATAACTTAATATAGATCGCTTAAAACAAAACCAATTTCTCCTCCAAGCCGTTTCCCCTTTAAGTCTTTAGCTTGTTGTAGAGTGGACATACAGCCACACATACCAATACCGATGGACTTCTCGGTAAACGTAATGTTGGATTTTATTAAAATGACTTTCCTTACACCCCGACTCCACAGGCCATGAACGATGTCCATAATCCAATCTGAGTTGTATGGATATGTCACTGCTTGGACATGGATTTTTGCGACTGCATGGGATTTTTTTTTAGACATGTTCCATAGTCCGGCCATCAGTCATGGCCTGTGGAGTCGGGGTATTAGAGCAAGTAAAAAATTATAAAACCTTCAAAAATAGGTAGTAATATCCTTCTATTTTTAAAATTCTTCAACTAAATTGAGGCGAGTTTTTTCCAGGGAAACATCATTAATTTTCCCCCGGGAAATAGATTTAGGATATCTAGTTTTTTCATTGTAGTTTTTTCCCATTTTTCGAACATTATTTATGATTGGACAGTCTCATACGGGGATAAAATCCTTATTCCCGATAAGGCTGATTATTTACTTAAGCCAATTATTTTAAAACAGACTATTGGCTACAAAAAATTGCATAAATCAGACAGGGACTGTACCTTGCAAAGAATATAAAAAGTCAAACTAAGTACATATAATATGCCAAATTTTGATTTTGGAACGATTTTGAGTATTAGAACTTTTTGAGTTAATACATTTTTGGAAAGTCTTTTTTGGCAACATATTGATTTTAATCTTTTTAAAGAATTGGTTTAAAAATATCAAAATTACACAGCACATACATAATTATGTACATAGAAGGTAATGGTTTATATTTTTGGTAAGAATCTAAAATCGATATCGTTGTTTTTTCTTAAAATATTTGAGTTGAAAAATATTTGTTAAGAGTTTTTATTAGTAGCAAGAAGTAGAAAGCAACAAAATTAACTGCAGGTTTTGAAAACTATAAACAAAAATCTTTCTGTCGTTCCTCAATGAGTAGTTGCTTTCGGAGGACCTTATACCTTATACATTCCTTTTAAAATTGTGGCTTTGATTACATTATTCATTAAGCGCTTAACAGCAAGTCTAGTTCCGTTTCAAAGTTCTTTTTGATTTTTATTCCGAAGCATGATGATTGGTGCACTGACTTTTATTCGTAAATTATGGGGTGGCTAAATCTATGGCAGGAGGTAAATCTAGTTAATTAAGAAATTCTGTTGGATAGTTCACTACGTCATCTTCGTCTATAATATAATCGATTGACTTATATGATACTAGTTCACCAATTAGTCCATTTTGAATATCCCAATTAACATCGTAAACATCTTTATTTTGTCCTGCTAATATTGCTCGTTCGCTCAACCAAGCATGATCTTTCTGTCGCTGTCCAATATTTGGAAAAACTTTTTTAATCTTTAATTTAATTCTTCTTGAGTTTGGGTAGTCTCACAAAAATGTTCCGGCAATGTTATTAATCCATCATCAATGGGCATTTTGCCATTACCAATATTCAACAACTGCTTTGAAAACAACGGCCGATGAATCGTTTCGCAATTGGACACTCATATTTATTTTCAATCTGATTGTTTTGACATATCTCAAATATGATTTCAAACATGCATTCATTTCATCCGCTGGAGTTGATTGTGGAACTACGCGCAATAATATAAAGAAACCGCCAAATAAATTTTGATTGTTTTGAAGATATTCAAAGCTTCCAATGACTTCTTAAGAGCCATCGTGCATTCATCCCACACAATAATCTTACATTGTTGTAATACCTGTGCTGTTTCCAAATTCTTTGGAATGTTACATGTGATGGGTGTTTCATTAATATGTATGTTCAATATGTTAACTTCAGTAGGCCGAAATGTTGTTTTGTTTGACTTTTTTTTACCATAAATGACAATAATAAAATCTGAATTTCCGGTTTGATTCTATAAACAAATGTTGTTTGATTTTTCTTCGTTTTGTTGACATATTATTTTTTAACTTTTAATTTTTTCTGTCATAAAAATGGTAAGCGGTAACAGGTCATTTCCAACAAAAAAAAAATTCATCGAATTCGTAGCTACCAAACTTGAGATATAAGAACACAAACGAACAACAATTCATTTATATATATATATATAGATAAAAACTTTCATTTTAATTTATTGACAAATGTTACACTTTTCCACAACTATTTTATTTGTTCCTAGTGGTCGTACGATAGGAAATGAAAATTATGAAACGAAATTAATGTTGAACCGGTTTATATTTCACTCTTTAGCCTAGTACTCACCTCTTTGTGAAATGAAAAATAAATACGGTACAAATTCACGTGAATATTCATTATGAACCCATTATTGATTCTCCACGTAAATATTCAGTCCTCAGTTTTCTAATATTTGATACTCACTTTGAATGAAACAAATATTGATTTGTATGAAAGTTTTTCTGACAGAATCTTGACAAAATGCTAACGAAGACTATTTTCAATATCATGGTTTCTTGATATTGCTTGATGGTAGCACTTTAAATTCAAAAACAAACGACATTTAAGTCCAAAATAATTCCTTATGTTATTTAATTAAATTATTTTTCAACTTTTATTTTGAGCTTGATAAATTAATTGACAAATGTCACACTTTTCCACAAATTTTGTATTCTTTTCCTAGTGGCTGGCTGCACGTTGCGAAATGAAAATTATAAAATGAAATTCATTTTGAACCGGTTCATATTTCACTTTCACATTTGGGTACTCACCTCTCGTTTTTAATTTCATCGGTGTGAAATAAGTGTCACTTTTATACAGGAATTTCATTTTCACTCGAACTGAGTACTAGGCTTTACATTTGGTTACTCAGCTCTCATGTTGAATTTCATCGCTGTGAAATATGTGTCACTTTTATATGGACATTTTGTTTTCACTCGAAGTGAGTACTAGGCTTTACTTTGACTGATTTGATGGATTTATAAAATGTATAAGAAAACGTTTGTAACGATGATTTTTATTTGTATGATCATAAAAATAAATTTATTTTGATTCGCAATCCTACCTTATGTTTTTGTGGAACAGAATATATTTATAATTATTGAAATTAGCTTTTTAAGCCACAGTTGTTGTTTTGTGACACAATCCCCTTTCAATTATATTGAAACATATTTTTGTATTTATATTCCAGCTTACATCGAAGTAAGGTGGTCAATGCCGAGAATTATAGGCAAACAAGCTACAATCAAAAAATTTTCGCCGCAAACAACTTTAACAACAAAGATTCGAATGAAGAATCTATTTAACATTGTGGAGACATTCAGGAGTGATGAAAACAAGAGTTGAACTGATTTAGTAATTGCATGATCAGTTATATCCTTTTGAAGAGAATATTCATGCCTTTGGATTGATCTTTCTTTTTTTTTAAGATTTACTTATATCATATCAGAGAATTCAATGTATAAAGATATTCACCCTTATTACGGTTGTCGTTTCACTAAAACGACAGTTAAACGACACGTCCTTGGAGGCGTCAATTGATGTTTAATTCAAACGAATTTCGTCATAAGGATGAGATTCGTGGAGATTGGACAGAAACTGTCGCCTCTAGAGCCTTGTCGTTTTACTGTCGTTTTAGTGAAACGACTATCATAATAGGGGTGATTAGTTTTCCAATTGTATGCATAATTATTTGTATAACAAATTTGTCAATAGTTATATAATTATTGAAATGTAACAGTAAAATTTTACTAAATAAAAACATACATACATACACTTGAATCATTGTCAAAATCAATAAAATTTTATTTTGTTAAAGCATCATTAATCTTCCTCATAAAATTGTAATACTTTATAGAACATATTTTAAAGAAACATGTTTCTTTTTGTCTTTTTATATAAATTTGTTCCTTTTGCGAATCATATATATTATGTTTATGCATTAATAAAAATAAGTTATTTAAAATAATTATACATAGTTACAAAAATAAATACAAATTAATAAAAGTATAAAAACAAAATAGTATTTTTTTAACGGAGCAGCCAATGAAAATTGGATGTAACAAAAAATTGAGATATTTCTATTTACATACTTAACATAGGACAACAAACAAAAAAATTCCTGCCTTCAAGTAAAGTACAAAATTGATAGTATGTTTTTGTACCATCAGATTTTTTGAGTACCAGAACAGCAATTTATAAAATAGTTTGAGATAGGATTCACTATTTTTATTTAAATTTGTTCCTTTTGCGAATCATATATATTAAGTTTATGCATTAATAAAAATAAGTTATTTAAAATAATTATACATAGTTACAAAAATAAATACAAATTAATAAAAGTATAAAAACAAAATAGTATTTTTTTAACGGAGCAGCCAATGAAAATTGGATGTAACAAAATATTGAGATATTTCTATTTACATACTTAACATAGGACAACAAACAAAAAAATTCCTGCCATAGTATGTTTTTGTACCACCAGATTTTCAGAGTACCAGAACAGCAATTTATAAAATAGTTTGAGATAGGATTCACTATTGGCAGATTGTTGATGCTGAACTTGTTGCAAGTCAACTTGGCTGTTTGAATTAATTCCGATTCACTCTGATTCAGAGTCCTAAGCAATTCGTCACCTGAGTTCTATCTTGTTCAATAGACCATTTTTCACGAAATTGAGTTAGAAATGCAGTTTTTATAATTCGAGGGTGCTCTTTCGATTGGCGCAAACCATTTTGTTCTATGGAGAACTGTTTGGTTCAATAGACCACAATACCCATTTGAGTGTTACTTTCGTTCAATAAACCACTTATCATTATTTTTGTATCATATTGCACAATTCATGGTATATCTTTAAAATCATACCATCTTATATCTTTCTTGTTCAATATCCAAATTATTTTCGTTACAATTTGTACCTTATTGATCAAAAACATTTTAATTTGGTTTTGTTAAAACGAAAATTCTATTTTGTTCAATATCATACAAAATCACCATTGTTTACCTTGATTTGCCTATAATGTACTATGTAAATGGCCAAAAGCGTAGAAAACGCAAAATTATAATGTGTCCAAGTTGCAAGCATTAGTTGCTGTCATAATTGTCTTTCAAAATTTTCCTATGAAAGGTTTCGACAAATATTCAATGCTTTACCTATTCTTAATCTTATGGAATGTAATACAAATATTGTGACAATTACGTTCAATTATTCTGAACCATCATGCCATTTACAGGTACAAAAGAAGGACAGGACGTTTACAGCCTCATTTCTTTAATAAAGATTCTGAAGGGAATTAATTACACCAAAATTAAAATGAGATTGCAGAGCTTTAAAAAGAAAACAATTTTTATTTTAATAAGACAAATCAAATACAGAAGCAATGACCTTATTTCCTTGTACAGTGCGGTTCACTTGTTTAAACGCACCAATTTTTTTTTTTTAAGTTTATTTTTTTCTTTCGTATGTATCAATTATCACACACATAAGCCTTTTATTTTGAAATGTGTTCATCGTTTTCAGGTACTTATTCCTAAACTACTTATGGATCAACAAAATTATTTTTAAAACATAAACAAAAACTAAATTAATTACTTTGTTTTAATAATATGAAATTTTAAACTAACATAATAAAATTTAATACTTAAAACTAAGTTCGCATCTTAACAATAACTGAATTAGCTAGCTTTACAATTCTATTGAAATCTGCTTTCGATTGGCCTCTCCAATATTTACATCGTCCCCATATAACAGCAGGGAAATTAGGACTTTGTATACCATGGAAGATTCGTGCAATATTCCTTCTAGTAAATGTATTATCAGGATACATATTTATTATTGAATAAATATCACCAGTTATTTCATCATCGGTTATGTTGGATTGCTAATAAAAAACGACAATTAAAGAAAACGCAAAATAAATATGAGAAATTAATTAAAACGTACCTCAACATCAAGAACCAAATCTTTGGGATAATCATTTTGGAAATATTCACGAACAATTACTTTTAACTTTTCAGAATTGTTTTTGGGAAAATCTTCAATTGTACAGGGTTTGTAAGATTTATATGAAACCGAAGAAAGACCTTGGAATACATATTGTAGCTGAAAAAAGAAGAAGACTATGTAAAAACTATGCTACTTTAGAGATTTGAAAACAGATACCTGAATTAACTGTGTTTTCTCTTGCGTTGCAGACCGACTATAAAGGGAGTCAAGAGCTTCATCGATCACATCCAATGTAAAATCTCCAGGCGATTTAACTCTAAAACCCAAATCAAAGTAGGAAACTGTTAATGGTGATCTCTTTGGGGATCTCATTTTCTAAAAGCAAAAGAATTAACATTCGACTTCTAATTCATATTTTTAAAACTTTTTAAGCTTACGTGTAATCCATTCAAGATTCTTTAATTGATATTTAACAACTCCACTATTCCATCCGATTGCAGCAGCAATGTCAATCACAGAAAATTCAAGGGTGCTGCTATCCTCCTTGAAGGTTTTGTTTTTCAATTGTAAGGCTATGGCCATTGCCAGTGGAGGACAGTCTCTAGCTGCATGTCTAAAATAAAAATTAAATAACTTATATCGGCGCCTTAGACTGACTTTTTATGTGACTTATCTTACTTTAAGTACTTTGCTCCTCCATAAGATATCACTTTGCACATTATATAAGCCGAACTGAGCACATTTATACCCCAACGGCAATCTAATTCTAAATAACAAAGAAGTGTTGATATGTTCTCTTCTGGTATATCTAAGGCTTGTACTGTTTTCTCAATTGAGATTCCAATTTCATGACCTGGACAGATTCTTTTTCGTGGTTGTTTTTTATCAGTCGATTTCGAAGGGCCCTCTGAAACAAGTTTATCATCAAACATATCTTCCTCCCAGTCGATGTTTTGAGATGCTTTGATTTCCTCCTGATGTTCATTTACAAAATCACTTGAAGACAAAAAAAAAGGTATATTAAACCAGATCTAGACAATTCAATTGCAAATCTTACTTTTTCTTCAAATTCTTTTCACACGAACAGGGAATGAATAATTTTTGCAAAAGTTTACGAATTACATGTCTATCCATAGAATTGGCAAAAATATGTCGGCGTAATTCATTCTGATCGCCACCCTTCGAATCTAAAAACAAATGACAATGAGATATTTTTCCATAACGACCTGCACGACCGATCTCTTGCACATAGCTCTCGAAATTTCTTGGCATATTATAGTGAATGACTGAACGGATGTCTGGTTTATTGATTCCCATACCAAAAGCTATTGTAGCCTCAACAATGCGAAGCTCGTTTTTCATAAAAGCATTTTGTATTGTTCGCCGGCGTGATGCTGGGAAACCAGCATGATAAGGTTCTGCCTGCCAATTAACGCGTTTAGGTTTTTTAGCGCTCGCTGGTACATTGTCGGATTTTCTATCCTAAAAGATTGAGGGCTTAAAAAGAAAAAAACAACAAATAATTAACTCCACTAACCTGCATGTAGGTTCTTATTTGTCCAGCAATTCGTTCGCATTCATCACGTCTAGTGCAGTAGATAATAATCGACTGGCAGGCATCGAATCTGCAAGGAAAAGCAAAAGGACAAAAGATGTAGGACGGTCCGAAATTATTTTCTTTGTGTGCGTGAAGTTTCAGATTTAGACAAAGCCATACAAAAGACGATTCTTATCTTACCTTTTACTCAACAGTAATCCGATCAGAGCTGTGTCTCTATTTTCATCCTTCGAAACTGACAATATCAAATTGTCCGGTAAGGGAACATCACTAATGATTCCTTTCTCTCCATCCGGAATGCTCTAATGTCTGATTATACTCGTTCTAGTAGGTAATGTTGCCATTGCTGTCAAACCCAAGACAGTTTTTACACCCAAATTCTTTTGTAAAACCTTACAAATCATCAAATAGCTAGGTCGGAAATTATGACTCCATTGTGAAATACAATGCGCCTCATCGATACATGCAAATGCAATGGGCGGTAGTTTTCTCAAAATCGAACCAAATCCGGTTGAACGTTCGCCGGCCACCACTGCCTCGGGCGATACCAACAAAATATCAATTTCTCCATTATTGATCATTTCTAGAATTTTTATTCGTTGTTGCGGAGTTTGATTGGTATGCAGGCAGTGAGCTCGTAGAAAATGTGGAACACCATTAAGTTGATCCTCCATCAAAGATACCAACGGCGAAATTACCAAAGTTATGGAAACCATTTTTTTGCTATATAAATAAGTAGGCAGTTGATAGCAAAGAGATTTTCCACTGCCAGTACTGAGAGTTACCAATGTCGATTGGCCGGTGAGAATTCTCATTATGGCCCGATCCTGGCCCTTGCGGAAGTCAGTGTGGCCAAACATCCTAAGCACTTCATAGACTTCTTCTGTTGCTGCTGGGATAGATCCGTCAGGATTAAGTTCATAGATAGCACCGCCTTTGGAAACTACATTGGGAGCTATGAGTAGACCAGCTTTTTCAAGAAAATCCTGGGGGATTGTATGCCCTATATATACTTTTGGTGGAGATGGTGGAATTTCAGCTGGTTTTTCTGTTGCTGCTTGGATTTCTTTATAAATTTGAGCGACTATGTCTTCTTCTGCTTCATTTTCTTTGCCATCAAAAGTTTCTTCCTCGTCATCTCCTTGATCTTCTTCTTCGCCATCTTTCTTACACAGAAGCGTGTTCGTTGCTTCTGGAAGTTTATCCAAATTCCGGCTATGCACAACCAATGCACTCTGACTGGCCATATTCTCTGCCTCTTCTAGAGTTAAGTAAGGACTATCATAATCCATATCCACAGTAGCTGGCAGAAGAGAATCACCTTTAAGTTTGCACTGCTGGGCAAAATGACCCGGCTGGCCGCACTGAAAGCAAGTCAAGATTCCGCCATCACATCCACCCATGTTCATTTCGGGTCCAATCAAAGCGGCTGCTTTCTTCTGTTTCCATTGGTTCTTCTTGTATTTAGAGAAGTTTACTGTTTTCTTGCCACGAACGAAAACCTTCTTTTGGATATTGATCCGGACAAAATTCTCATTCAAATTTCCAGAAGCCACTTTGTCAGCTAACTTGATTTTTAGTGCTTCGCGTTTTTCATTCACTTTAAAACATGTCTGGCTTTCATCAGTTTTCTTTATTCCTCCTATTTTTTCGCTTACATTGTTAATATACTCATCTGCCATTAAATTAGCCATTTCGAGATCGTCCACATTTGCTCTAGGCAAGCATCTTAAGTTTCCAGTTTCTAGAGCGAGGGTATATTTAATCTCTTCCGGATCTGGGGCTTTTCCTTCTTCATTTTCTTCAGGGGCCTCTTGTTTTTGTTGCTTCTTCGAAACTCTTGTGGTGGATTTTATTGCAGTTACAGCTTTTGGAGCCGCCTTCTTGGCTTTACTACTTGCATTTGGTTTGTTTACTTCCTTCTTTTGTAGTTTTTTCTTCGTAGCTACAGCTTTTTTGCGAATTCGCTTAGGTTTTTTATCTTCGTCTTCTTCGGATGTATCCATTTCCTTTCTCCTCCGCTTCTTTGCAACAATTGGAATGTCTTCCACAGATATGGATGCATCCTCGCATGGTGCTTTTGGATATTCTTCACATGGAATTGGTGGAACTCTTATTTGTTCTTGAGGAGCAGCAATTGGTGTCTGTTGATTCTTGTCTATTGCAGTCAGAACCCGTCGGCGTTTGACTATGCGAGGTTCTTGAACTTCTTTTTCATCTTCGCTATTGGACACGATAGAGTCGGAGTCATATTTGCCCTGCACAGTCTTTGTATTGTCTCCATATTGCTCAGGTATGGTTGGAGAATAAATAATAAGCGATTCACGTTTTTTTTCCTGAGCAATTAATTGGGAGACATTTATATTGCTCAGCCCCATTGGAACAGATTCTCCTATTTGATCACTTAACATGAAAGAATTTCCATCATCTGTGGCTTTTCTATTAAGCCAACCCGCGTCCAGCTGCATTGAAGTGTGTTTAGGCTTTTTGAGACCCACAGCAGACATAAAATCATAATTTGGTTCTTTATTTGCCAATTCTTTAGCTCGCTGAGTTAGAATTGTCTCGAGATCGGGAAAAAGTTCCTGAGTTTCCGATTGAGTGGAGGTAACCGAAGACTGCATCTTTATTTGTTTTTGCTAAAGATTTGCTAGGATTTCTTTTCGAAAAGGACGAACTTTTAAACAGTTTTGCTGTTAAATTGGATTTGAAGGCTTGACGGACTGGACTGGTGGATTTTTGTACAGGGGGTTTCTTACTTACATCTTTGCCCCAAGCTTTTGTATTGTGTTCGCTCTCTTTAACGGGTTCAAATTCTTTGATGACATGATCTTCATTAAGATTAACAGCGTTTGTAATCTGAGTTAAAGACTTGAGTTCGTTTAAATTGGAAAAATTTAGCGACGAGTCCATATTTGATATAGTTGATATATCCAGTGGAAGTTGTGGTGCACATGAATTGTCTTGCATGCTTTCATCGATGTCTCCTTGAGAGGTTTCAAGAATATCGAAACCATCCTCGGCGAGAACATCATTGAGTGTGTCTTCGAGAAATGAGGTTTTAAGTTTGTAGTACATTTTGTAAGAATCAAAAAAAAAATAAGTTACGAAGTTACAAGCCAAGATTTTTAAACTTACCTTTGAAGGAATTCTATTGTATTTCTTTTTGAAATCTTTTTCCCACACTTTAACTCGAAGTTTATATTTTTGATATTTGTGTTTAAAAACGGGATCGTCCATTGTTTAGTTTTATTTATAAGAGCAAAAGTTTAATTTTAGCAGAGTGGACTCATTTTTTGAAGAAAAATTTGAAAACACTACGAGCTGTCAGCTCTTGTCAAAATTCTCGCCATGATTGAGCAAAACTGGTCTATTTCTTGTGGCGGAAGTTAGGGCAGGTACGCATGGAACTTCAAGGGTGCGATTCTACTTTTTGATTACATTTTCTTTGTTTTCAATACAAATAGTAATAAATATTACTGGATTTATATGCCAGCAGCAATAAAAAGCTATATCAAATAAAGTTTTTGTTCATAAACATTTAGAAGCATCAATTTTATTGACAAAATATTTTATTTTTCAGTTTTTGAATTTAACGGATTCCCTTTTTTGAATATCCGATTCACCAATTGAGCACATGACCACGTTTGAGCAAATGCCCTAATGCATACATACAAAGCTCGTTTTGTCCCATTTAAAATGCATTGCAACTGCACACATCCTTACTGAATAGGGCATAAATCCTCTCAATTCAGCTTGTAGGGTGAAAGAGCATGGACACCTTAAGTCGGTTCTCTAGGTAGTATTTTCTCTATGATTAAGATTAACAGCGTTTGTAACATAGAGAAAATACTACCTAGAGAACCGACTTAAGGTGTCCATGCTCTTTCACCCTACAAGCTGAATTGAGAGGATTTATGCCCTATTCAGTAAGGATGTGTGCAGTTGCAATGCATTTTAAATGGGACAAAACGAGCTTTGTATGTATGCATTAGGGCATTTGCTCAAACGTGGTCATGTGCTCAATTGGTGAATCGGATATTCAAAAAAGGGAATCCGTTAAATTCAAAAACTGAAAAATAAAATATTTTGTCAATAAAATTGATGCTTCTAAATGTTTATGAACAAAAAATTTATTGTATATAGCCTTTTATTGCTTCTGGCATATAAATCCAGTAATATTTATTACTATTTCTATTGAAAACAAAGAAAATGTAATCAAAAAGTAGAATCACACCCTTGAAATTCCATGCGTATGTGCCCTAACTTCCATTACAAGAAATAGACCAGTTTTGCTCAATCATGTCGAGAATTTTGACAAGAGCTGACAGCTCGTAGTGTTTTCAAATTTTTCTTCAAAAAATGAGTCCACTCTGCTAAAATTAAACTTTTGCTCTTATAAATAAAACTAGACAATGGACGATCCCGTTTTTAAACACAAATATCAAAAATATAAACTTCGAGTTAAAGTGTGGGAAAAAGATTTCAAAAAGAAATACAATAGAATTCCTTCAAAGGTAAGTTTAAAAATCTTGGCTTGTAACTTCGTAACTTATTTTTTTTTTACTTTAAGTATGATATTCGTGATGCATCAAAAGATATTCGTGATTCTTACAAAATGTACTACAAACTTAAAACCTCATTTCTCGAAGACACAGTCAATGATGTTTTCGCCGAGGATGGTTTCGATATTCTTGAAACCTCTCAAGGAGACATCGATGAAAGCATGCAAGACAATTCATGTGGACCACAACTTCCACTGGATATATCAACTATATCAAATATGGACTCGTCGCTAAATTTTTCCAATTTAAACGAACTTAAGTCTTTAACTCAGATTACAAACGCTGTTAATCTTAATGAAGATCATGTCATCAAAGAATTTGAACCCGTTAAAGAGAGCGAACACAATACAAATGCTTGGGGCAAAGATGTAAGTAAGAAACCCCCTGTACAAAAATCCACCAGTCCAGTCCGTCAAGCCTTCAAATCCAATTTAACGGCAAAACTGTTTAAAAGTTCGTCCTTTTCGAAAAGAAATCCTAGCAAATCTTTAGCAAAAACAAATAAAGATCTTTCGCAGTCTTCGGTTACCTCCACTCAATCGGAAACTCAGGAACTTTTTCCCGATCTCGAGACAATTCTAACTCAGCGAGCTAAAGAATTGGCAAATAAAGAACCAAATTATGATTTTATGTCTGCTGTGGGTCTCAAAAAGCCTAAACACACTTCAATGCAGCTGGACGCGGGTTGGCTTAATAGAAATGCCACAGATTATGGAAATTCTTTCATGTTAAGTGATCAAATAGGAGAATCTGTTCCAATGGGGCTGAGCAATATAAATGTCTCCCAATTAATTGCTCAGGAAAAAAAAACGGGAATCGCTTATTATTTATACTCCAACCATACCTGAGCAATATGGAGACAATACAAAGACTGTGCAGGGCAAATATGACTCCGACTCTATCGTGTCCAATAGCGAAGATGAAAAAGAAGTTCAAGAACCTCGCATAGTCAAACGCCGACGGGTTCTGACTGCAATAGACAAGAATCAACAGACAAGAATCAACAGACACCAATTGCTGCTCCTCAAGAACACATAAGAGTTCCACCAATTCCATGTGAAGAATATCCAAAAGCACCATGCGAGGATGCATCCATATCTGTGGAAGACATTCCAATTGTTGCAAAGAAGCGGAGGAGAAAGGAAATGGATACATCCGAAGAAGACGAAGATAAAAAACCTAAGCGAATTCGCAAAAAAGCTGTAGCTACGAAGAAAAAACTACAAAAGAAGGAAGTAAACAAACCAAATGCAAGTAGTAAAGCCAAGAAGGCGGCTCCAAAAGCTGTAACTGCAATAAAATCCACCACAAGAGTTTCGAAGAAGCAACAAAAACAAGAGGCCCCTGAAGAAAATGAAGAATGAAAAGCCCCAGATCCGGAAGAGATTAAGTATACCCTCGCTCTAGAAACTGGAAACTTAAGATGCTTGCCTAGAGCAAATGTGGACGATCTCGAAATGGCTAATTTAATGGCAGATGAGTATATTAACAATGTAAGCGAAAAAACATGAGGAATAAAGAAAACTGATGAAAGTCAGACATGTTTTAAAGTGAATGAAAAACGCGAAGCACTAAAAAACAAGTTAGCTGAAAAAGTGGCTTCTGGAAAATTGAATGAGAATTTTGTCCGGATCAATATCCAAAAGAAGGTTTTCGTTCGTGGCAAGAAAACAGTAAACTTCTCTAAATACAAGAAGAACCAATGGAAACAGAAGAAAGCAGCCGCTTTGATTGGACCCGAAATGAACATGGGTGGATGTGATGGCGGAATCTTGACTTGTTTTTTTTAGTGCGGTCAGCCGGGTCATTTTGCCCAGCAGTGCAAACTTAAAGGTGATTCTCTTCTGCCAGCTACTGTGGATATGGATGATGATAGTCCTTACTTAACTCTAGAAGAGGCAGAGAAGATGGCCAGTCAGAGTGCATTGGTTGTGCATAGCCGGAATTTGGATAAACTTCCAGAAGCAACGAACACGCTTCTGTGTAAGAAAGATGGCGAAGAAGAAGATCAAGGAGATGACGAGGAAGAAACTTTTGATGGCAAAGAAAATGAAGCAGAAGAAGACATAGTCGCTCAAATTTATAAAGAAATCCAAGCAGCAACAGAAAAACCAGCTGAAATCCCACCATCTCCACCAAAAGTATATAAAGGGCATACAATCCCCCAGGATTTTCTTGAAAAAGCTGGTCTACTCAATGCTCCCAATGTAGTTTCCAAAGGCGGCGCTATCTATGAACTTAATCCTGACGGATCTATCCCAGCAGCAACAGAAGAAGTCTATGAAGTGCTTAGGATGTTTGGCCACACTGACTTCCGCAAGGGCCAGGATCGGGCCATAATGAGAATTCTCACCGGCCAATCGACATTGGTAACTCTCAGTACTGGCAGTGGAAAATCTCTTTGCTATCAACTGCCTACTTATTTATATAGCAAAAAAATGGGTTCCATAACTTTGGTAATTTCGCCGTTGGTATCTTTGATGGAGGATCAAGTTCATGGTGTTCCACATTTTCTACGAGCTCACTGCCTGCATACCAATCAAACTCCGCAACAACGAATAAAAATTCTAGAAATGATATTTGTCGAAACCTTTCATAGGAAAATTTTGAAAGACAATTCTGAAAGCAACTAATGCTTGCAACTTGGACACATTATAATTTTGCGTTTTCTACGCTTTTGGCCATTTACATAGTACATTATAGGCAAATCAAGGTAAACAATGGTGATTTTGTATGATATTGAACAAAATAGAATTTTCGTTTTAACAAAACCAAATTAAAATGTTTTTGATCAATAAGGTACAAATTGTAACGAAAATAATTTGGATATTGAACAAGAAAGATATAAGATGGTATGATTTTAAAGATATATCATGAATTGTGCAATATGATACAGCCAAGTTGACTTGCAACAAGTTCAGCATCAACAATCTGCCAATAGTGAATCCTATCTCAAACTATTTTATAAATTGCTGTTCTAGTACTCTGAAAATCTGGTGGTACAAAAACATACTATGGCAGGAATTTTTTTGTTTGTTGTCCTATGTTAAGTATGTAAATAGAAATATCTCAATTTTTTGTTACATCCAATTTTCATTGGCTGCTCCGTTAAAAAATACTATTTTGTTTTTATTCTTTTATTAATTTGTATTTATTTTTGTAACTATGTATAATTATTGTAAATAACTTATTTTTATTAATGCATAAACATAATATATATGATTCGCAAAAGGAACAAATTTAATTAAAAAGACAAAAAGAAACAAGTTTCTTTTAAATATGTTCTATAAAGTATTACAATTTTATGAGGAAGATAAATGATGCTTCAACAAAATAAAATGTTATTGATTTTGACAATGATTCAAGTGTTTGTATGTATGTTTTTATTATTAAAATTTTACTGTTACATTTCAATAATTATATAACTATTGACAAATTTGTTATACAAATAATTATGCATACAATTGGAAAACTAATCACCCCTATTATGATAGTCGTTTCACTAAAACGACAAGGCTCTAGAGGCGACAGTTTCTGTCCAATCTCCACGCATCTCATCCTTATGACGAAATTCGTTTGAATTAAACATCAATTGACGCCTCCAGGGACGTGTCGTTTTACTGTCGTTTTAGTGAAACGACAACCGTAATAAGGGTGAATATCTTTATACATTGAATTCTCTGATATGATATAAGTAAATCTTAAAAAAAAGAAAGATCAATCCGAAGGCATGAATATTCTCTTCAAAAGGATATAACTGAGCATTGACCACCTTACTTCGATGTAAGCTGGAATATAAATACAAAAATATGTTTCAATATAATTGAAAGGGGATTGTGTCACAAAACAACAACTGTGGCTTAAAAAGCTAATTTTAATAATTATAAATATATTCTGTTCCACAAAAACATAAGGTAGGATTGCAAATCAAAATAAATGTATTTTTATGATCATACAAATAAAAATCATCGTTACAAACGTTTTCTTATACATTTTATAAATCCATCAAATCAGTCAAAGTAAAGCCTAGTACTCACTTCGAGTGAAAACAAAATGTCCATATAAAAGTGACACATATTTCACAGCGATGAAATTCAACACGAGAGCTGAGTAACCAAATGTAAAGCCTAGTACTCAGTTCGAGTGAAAACAAAATGTCCATATAAAAGTGACACATATTTCACAGCGATGAAATTCAACACGAGAGCTGAGTAACCAAATGTAAAGCCTAGTACTCAGTTCGAGTGAAAATGGAATTCCTATATAAAAGTGACACTTATTTCACACCGATGAAATTAAAAACGAGAGGTGAGTACCCAAATGTGAAAGTGAAATATGAACCGGTTCAAAATGAATTTCATTTTATAATTTTCATTTCGCAACGTGCAGCCAGCCACTAGGAAAAGAATACAAAATTTGTGGAAAAGTGTGACATTTGTCAATTAATTTATCAAGCTCAAAATAAAAGTTGAAAAATAATTTAATTAAATAACATAAGGAATTATTTTGGACTTAAATGTCGTTTATTTTTGAATTTAAAGTGCTACCATCAAGCAATGACAAGAAACCATGGTATTGAAAATAGTCTTCGTTAGCATTTTGTCAAGATTCTGTCAGAAAAACTTTCATACAAATCAATATTTGTTTCATTCAAAGTGAGTATCAAACATTAGAAAACTGAGGACTGAATATTCACGTGGAGAATCAATAATGGGTTCATAATGAATATTCACGTGAATTTGTACCGTATTTATTTTTCATTTCACAAAGAGGTGACTACTAGGCTAAAGAGTGAAATATGAACCGGTTCAACATTAATTTCGTTTCATAATTTTAATTTCCTATCGTACGACCACTAGGAACAAATAAAATAGTTGTGGAAAAGTGTAACATTTGTCAATAAATTAAACTGAAAGTTTTTATCTATATATATATATATATAAATGAATTGTTGTTCGTTTGTGTTCTTATATCTCAAGTTTGGTAGCTACGAATTCGATGAATTTTTTTTTGTTGGAAAGGTATTGTTCTGTAGCAGGTTTGTGTATACAAAAAATGACCTGTGACCGCTTACCATTTTTATGACAAAAAAAATTAAAAGTTAAAAAAAATATGTTAACAAAACGAAGAAAAATCAAACAACATTTGTTTATAGAATCAAACCGGAAATTCAGACTTTATTATTATCATTTATGGTAAAAAAAGTCAAACAAAACAACATTACCTTACAGAATCTAAACGAAAATTCAGTGTTTATAAATCATGAAAGCTGTTTATGATGAAAAAGGTGGATTTTATTTTTTGGATGCCCCTAGAGGTACCGGAAATACATTTTTAATTTCATTGATTTTAGAATGTATTCGGTCAAAAAAAAGCATTGGCGCTCGCTTTATTGGGAATTGCTGCTACCTTATTGGAAGGTGCTCGAACTGCACATTCTGCACTGTAGGCGGATTCTGGAAAGCGCGGCGGATCGCTTTCATTGACGGATTTTTATTTTCTTATTCTCAAAAGCTCTTTTGCTTTCCATTTTTTGTTTGAAATCGATCATAAACATTTCGATCACCAAGAAACCTATCATTTTAAAACAAAAAATGGAAAGCGGAAGCCTTTTTAAGACTAAGAAAATTTAAATCCGCCATTATAAGCGATACGCCGCGCTTTTCAGAATCGGCCTACTGAAGTTAACATATTGAACATACATATTAATGAAACACCCATCACATGTTACATTCCAAAGAATTTGGAAACAGCACAGGTATTACAACAATGTGAGATTATTGTGTGGGATGAATGCACGATGGCTCTTAAGAAGTCATTGGAAGCTTTGAATATCTTCAAAACAATCAAAATTTATTTGGCGGTTTCTTTATATTATTGCGCGTAGTTCCACAATCAACTCCAGCGGATAAAATGAATGCATGTTTGAAATCATATTTGAGATATGTCAAAACAATCAGGTTGAAAATAAATATGAGTGTCCAATTGCGAAACGATTCATCGGCCGTTGTTTTCAAAGCAGTTGTTGAATATTGGTAATGGCAAAATGCCCATTGATGATGGATTAATAACATTGCCGGAACATTTTGTGAGATTACCCAAACTCAAGAAGAATTAAATTAAAGATTAAAAAAGTTTTGCCAAATATTGGACAGCGACAGAAAGATCATGCTTGGCGAACGAGCAATATTAGCAGGAAAAAATAAAGATGTTAACGATGTTAATTGGGATATTCAAAATGGAATAATTGGCGAACTAGTATCATATAAGTCAATCGATTATATTATAGACGGAGATGACGTAGTGAACTATCCAACAGATTTTCTTAATTAACTAGATTTACCTCCTGCCATAGATTTAGCCACCCCATAATTTACGAATAAAAGTCAGTGTACCAATCATCATGCTTCGGAATAAAAATCAAAAAGAACTTTGAAACGGAACTAGACTTGCTGTTAAGCGCTTAATGAATAATGTAATCAAAGCCACAATTTTAAAAGGAATGTATAAGGTATAAGGTCCTCCGAAAGCAACTACTCATTGAGGAACGACAGAGAGATTTTTGTTTATAGTTTTCAAAGCCTGCATTTAATTTTGTTGCTTTCTACTACTTGCTACTAATAAAAACTCTTAACAAATATTTTTCAACTCAAATATTTTAAGAAAAAACAACGATATCGATTTTAGATTCTTACCAAAAATATAAACCATTACCTTCTATCTACATAATTATGTATGTGCTGTGTAATTTTGATATTTTTAAACCAATTCTTTAAAAAGATTAAAATCAATATGTTGCCAAAAAAGACTTTCCAAAAATGTATTAACTCAAAAAGTTCTAATACTCAAAATCGTTCCAAAATCAAAATTTGGCATATTATATGTACTTAGTTTGACTTTTTATATTTTTTGCAAGGTACAGTCCCTGTCTGATTTATGCAATTTTTTGTAGCCAATAGTCTGTTATGAAATAATTGGCTTAAGTAAATAATCAGCCTTATCGGGAATAAGGATTTTTTCCCCGTATGAGACTGTCCAATCATAAATAATGTTCGAAAAATGGGAAAAAACTACAATGAAAAAACTAGATATCGTAAATCTATTTCCCGGGGGAAAATTAATGATGTTTCCCTGGAAAAAACTCGCCTCAATTTAGTTGAAGAATTTTAAAAATAGAAGGATATTACTACCTATTTTTGAAGGTTTTATAATTTTTTACTTGCTTTAATACCCCGACTCCACAGGCCATGAATGATGGCCGGACTATGGAACATGTTTAAAAAAAAATCCCATGCAGTCGTAAAAATCCATGTCCAAGCAGTGACATATCCATACAAATCAGATTGGATTATGGACATCGTTCATGGCCTGTGGAGTCGGGGTGTAAAGGATAAGTTTTGGTTTCGGTTTAAAAATATAGGCATTTTAATAAAATCCAACATTACGTTTACCGAGAAGTCCATCGGTATTGGTATGTGTGGCTGTATGTCCACTCTACAACAAGCTAAAGACTTAAAGGGGAAACGGCTTGGAGGAGAAATTGGTTTTGTTTTAAGCGATCTATATTAAGTTATTGTTTCTCTATATTTTTTACACATTTTGGAAATATTTTTAACACTTTCGGGTTTTTTCCCCTCATAAAGTAACACAGTTTTGCACAGAGGGAGAGAACAAAAATATTACAACAACAAAATAGACAAACAAAATAGTTTTCTTTAACTTTTGAATATTTTTACGCGTTTCCATTACATGAGAATTAAATCTACGATGCAAAATAGGTCTTAATCACCACAAATACTTCAAATATTTAATTTGATTTCATAAAATAATTTTCAAACTTTGACAGACAAATAATTACAGAATATAAATTCACCCAAAGTATTTCGAAACTGATTCGAAGTAATTTCCGGGGGAGATTGAATCCGGGGGAGATTGACGAAAGGAGTATTCGAATCCAGGGAAAAATGAAAATCGGGAGTAGAACAATCTCTCCCGAAATTGCCGATAAGGCTGAATACCTCCATACCAAGAAAAGTTAAGAAAAAGGTAGAACCTATAAACTAAAAAAATCAAAACCGTAACTGTACTATCAAAACTGTTTCAAATTAAGTCTACTAAGTGTCACCAAAAGCATTTTTAATTGGAAAAATTATTTCCCAATGAAGTAGATAGTTTTGGAATTACGAAGTGGTTTATCTGGCAATTCCATTAAATTTCTACCAATTTTAAGATATATTCTATTTGTTATTTCAAGAAAAAGAACTTTTTAACTTACGAATCTCTATTCACACTACTGATTATGTTTGCTGTGCCAACTGTATGAATGATGTACGTGCAGCACTCAATAATTGCAGGAATCTCTAGAATAAGATCACCCTTGTCTTTCTTTTAGTCTAATGGAATTCGTACCAACATCAGATGATCACTGTGATTCGTTAGCACAAAATCAATTTTGGCCAATGGCAGTCGATGCTTTTGTTTGTTGCGTCAAGAAGGTAGATAGCTTTGTTGCTGAGGAGGATGAATCGACCTCTTGGCTTATAGCCATGTCGATCGTATTTGACGCAAGGTGAGGCATATTTAAGTTCTTCAGAACCTAATGCTGTTGTCACAAAATTACTAACTTGCGCCGAGTGTTCCTTGGAAATGTGGTCTTTTTCGAACCAATTGGCAATACTTTGCGGGTAATTTTTCTTTTTATCTAGGTAGGTATATGGAAAACACACTTTATTTAGAAGGGAAATAAATTAATTTAACAAAAAACTGACCTTTAAAGACGTTTTCAGCTGTGACTTTTGAGTTCAAATTGCTTCTTCTCATTACTCAGCTGCTGACTATAATTTCTTGTTAAGTGAAGCCGATGCACCTTATGTAGGTATGTAGAGGCTTCCTGACAATGTTTTGGCTGCGGAAGGCCAACTCATGTCCAGCACTTTTGTTGGTAACTCCTTTGATAATCTTATAAGCCACTATCTCTTTGCATTGGCAATGAACTTTTCATTCACACCATTTGGTGGATCTTCTCTGGTGATGAAGCCTTTAATGAATGCTCGAATCTTAACAGCAGCCTCTGGTCTTCTTTTGGCAGCTTGAATCGCCAAAAACCGTCGGCAATATGATTGCAGTATAATTGTGTTCTCACGAATTTTAAGATACAGCTTGCGTTGTTTTCGTCCCTTCGAGTGTGACTGAATAATAGCTGCGACATCGCGATTCTTCGCTTGGAATGCTTCTCAGAATCGAAGAGGGTCTTAGGGAACCAAATGAAAATCTTTTTTCACATTGTACCGCAGCTAGAAATAAACACAACAAACTTTTTAATGACATTAAAAATATGCTTTTATACAAGTAAATAAACTTTTATTGATATTAAAATAAAAACTTTACACGATTTTAGATTTCACATAATTTATTTTACTTAGAACTGTCAGATTTTTGACAAAACGAAAACAACAAAAAAAACTTACCTGTCAGTTTGAGCAAATTTCGCCATTTTGTTTTTTAATCCACCACTCACATGGATTCACGGATAGGAAAAAAAGAGTAGATTAAGAGAGTTTTCTCTTACTCACCTCAAATAAATTTTGAGGGTGTTTAAGGCAAGAGGGGTACGAGTCGGGCCTCTAGGTAGTATACTTACTCTATGGTTTGTAATCTGAGTTAAAGACTTGAGTTCGTTTAAATTGGAAAAATTTAGCGACGAGTCCATATTTGATATAGTTGATATATCCAGTGGAAGTTGTGGTCCACATGAATTGTCTTGCATGCTTTCATCGATGTCTCCTTGAGAGGTTTCAAGAATATCGAAACCACCCTCGGCGAAAACATCATTGAGTGTGTCTTCGAGAAATGAGGTTTTAAGTTTGTAGTACATTTTGTAAAAATCACGAATATCTTTTGATGCATCACGAATATCATACTTAAAGTAAAAAAAAATAAGTTACGAAGTTACAAGCCAAGATTTTTAAACTTACCTTTGAAGGAATTCTATTGTTTTTCTTTTTGAAATCTTTTTCCCACACTTTAACTCGAAGTTTATATTTTTGATATTTGTGTTTAAAAACGGGATCGTCCATTGTCTAGTTTTATTTATAAGAGCAAAAGTTTAATTTTAGCAGAGTGGATTTATTTTTTGAAGAAAAATTTGAAAACACTACGAGCTGTCAGCTCTTGTCAAAATTCTCGACATGATTGAGCAAAACTGGTCTATTTCTTGTTCTGGAAGTTAGGGCACATACGCATGGAATTTCAAGGGTGTGATTCTACTTTTTGATTACATTTTCTTTGTTTTCAATAGAAATAGTAATAAATATTACTGGATTTATATGCCAGAAGCAATAAAAGGCTATATCAAATAAAATTTTTGTTCATAAACATTTAGAAGCATCAATTTTATTGACAAAATATTTTATTTTTCAGTTTTTGAATTTAACGGATTCCCTTTTTTGAATATCCGATTCACCAATTGAGCACATGACCACGTTTGAGCAAATGCCCTAATGCATACATACAAAGCTCGTTTTGTCCCATTTAAAATGCATTGCAACTGCACACATCCTTACTGAATAGGGCATAAATCCTCTCAATTCAGCTTGTAGGGTGAAAGAGCATGGACACCTTAAGTCGGTTCTCTAGGTAGTATTTTCTCTATGTCTCTGTCCTTGACAACATCAGTTGCTACTGCTGCTGCAACACCATCATCTTCAGCACCATCACGAATTGATTCGTTGGAACGTATGGACGGGTTTATTTTTTGAACACTTGCTACTAAAAATATACTCTTGTATTTTCTATATTGATTTGGCTGGAACACCTTGGTGTGTTTTATGGACTGGAGATCGACAAGTGTTCTTGTACAATCCATCGACACGTACTTTATATTTGTACCTGAGCAACTCAAAGGCATTGTCAAGCAGGAAACGACGCCACCAGAAATTGTCAAACCAACTCCAGTGTTAAATATAAGCAACAAGGAGTGGTGAAACCATAAAAATCAGAATAGACACTTAAGAAATCTAAAATTGCAACTGTTTAGTTCCTTTAACTCTGGTTCGTGTTTTGAATTGTATCCAAATTTTTTAATATTTTAGCTGAACAGCTGTAAAGAAATCACCAAATGAAGCAGCCAATAGGCGTGTACCATCAACTGAGCGCTCCGAGCCCTCAAGGATTTTTTAAGTGAGACAAAAAGTCTCAACTGAGCAGTGAGACTTTTTGCGGAGATTTCTGATCCAAAAATTTCTTGGATTCACTATTCAATTTTTTTTTCTCAGTTAAAACAGCTGTTTGATTGACAACCAAGTTATAATTTTTTGATGGTGTGCAAATAAGAAAGTGGTTAATAGATACAAAATAAAGACGGAATGTTGGTGAAAACTCAAACTAATTGAATAAGCTATAATCATTTTCATTAATTTCATTAAGTTTTTTGCTTTAACAATTAAATATTTAAAGAAAAGTTGAAATCTTATTTCCAAACTTGTATGAGAAATATAACACGTTTTTTTTTAAAGAGAGCGGAGAATGTTGTCCCACCAAATGATTCTGCCTCCGTTAATCTGACATTGAGCGCTCAATGAGCGCTCAGTTTGTGGTACACGCCTAATGAGGCTGCAATTGAGGCAGAAGTCAATGCAGCATTGTATATAAATATCTATATTACTATCAAAAAACCAAAACGACGGTGGCGGTGCCACTGGCCTGGGAGGGCATTTGCTCTGTAGATAATGTAGAGTTAAAAACACAATGAAAATCTCATTAAATCTCTTTAGCGATAATCACTCCACCTATAGGCCTAGACTATCGTCCCTTAATTCGACTCATTAATAGTACTATAGGTTTTATATACAATGTCAACACGAAATAATGAAAATTGTCATGGTTACTCAATAACAAAATGGAATAATATAATAAATAAATATCCTTTAAGAAATTGGTTTGTGCACACAAAAAGCCGACATCCATTAAATCTCTCTAGCGATAATACACCACCTATAGGCGTAGACTGTTGTCCTGAAAATCGACTCATTAATAGTACTATAGGTTTTATATACAATGCATGCAGCGAAAGAACGTGCTTAAGTACCCCTAGAGACAGGAGTCATGCTCGATTCACAATGCGACGTGAAAACGCGACGTGAGCGTGACGAGAACTCGTCGTAGTTGTCAAGCCGATTTCAAATCATGTAAGTATACGAGGAAACGCCAGGGTATGCACAATCAAACGTTTCTCGTCGTCACGCCACGCCGGAGTTGGGAAAATTGAAAAAAAAAACGCTTTCGTCGACGTTTCTTATGTTTTTTTTTATATTTGATTAATGGTGAAATTTGTGCAATTGTAGAAAAGAATAAAGAAACAACAGATAATTTTAAATTAAAAAAATAAAAATAAATTTTGTTGACAGTGAAATTATATTTATAGATCTATTTGTATTGACAATATTATACTGTTGTATTGTTTTAATTTCTGTGCATTTTTAGCCGAAAATCATTTCACCAGCCCAATGGACAAACACAATTACAATATTTAAATAATTAAAGTAATTTCAGTTTGATTTTTTTCATTACTTTGAACGCACACGGCACAGCAAGAACAAAAATTATAAATAATTTAACGCTGTCAAAAAACTCGTCGTCAAGAAACCCGTCGCATTGTGAATTGGGGAATGATTTTATAACTAGAAAAAAATGACAGCGATTCACGTCACGCTCTCGTTACGTTTTCACGTCGCATTGTGGACCAAAACAAAGTTAGCTATCATACAATTTTGATCAGCCGAAAAGGAAAATCGTGTTCAATTTTTTTTTAAACACTAACCCCTTATCTTATTTTTTCTTGAAAACGTCTCCAATAGCGCAATCTACTTTTAAAAAAAAATCCTATTTTATTTAGCGTGTTTATTAACCGTACTTTGTAAAGAACCACTTTTAATATTTTTGATTTTCTCATTACTGGATGAAGCTTTTAAAATATTTGTTTTATACAGACGTTGAAATCCCACTGACTGTCGCTACCGGAGCTAAAAAACCTAATAAACTTCTCACCGTACTTGTCAATGGAGGTGCTTTGCTGGATTATCGAACGAAGGACGGAGCAACGGCTCTTCACAAAGCTGTCTAAAAGTGGTCGAAAAGGATTTGCTCGAAGGCGTAACGTAAGTTTATATCTCGATTTCAATGCCTTTTAGACTATAAAAAAAAATTAAGATGTAAAATACGGTGTAAATAGTTGACATATCCAAAGAGCGAAGTTAGACATCGCAGAATAATTTGTTAAAACAAGTCCTATAAGTCCCGGTCTACATTGAACGATTTTTCCAGTGCCGATCTTTTATTCGTAGGTGAAGGGAGTGAAAAGTGAGGGGTAGGGATCAAATCGTTTGTACCACAAAACTCGAACGATTTTTCCAGTCTGTTTATGTTCTCCTTCGTCCTCTTTCCAGTTTTTTGTGTGTGTTCGGTGTCAGTTTGCCATTGGGTTTATGGTGTGAGTGAATATCAATGCAAAATGAAGAGCACAGAAATAGAAAAATGAAGAAGACAAGGAAAAAATCTCATGGAAAAAATCGTTCTGTGTGTACATTTCACACGATTTCTGGAAAAATCTTCGTGGAAATATCGGGCAATGTAGATCGGGACATAAGATTTTTTACTTTTCTTCTTCCTTGTTTTATTGCTGTGCTCTTCATTTTTCATTGATATTCACACCATCAAACGAACGGCACACTGACACCGAACACGCTCAAAAAACTGGAAAGGAGAAGAGAGAGAACATAAACAGACTGGAAAAATCGTTCGAGTTTTCTGGTACAAACGATTTGATCCCTACCCCTCACTTTTCACTCCCTTCACCGACGAACAAAAGATCGGCACTGGAAAAATTGTTCAATGTAGACCGGGACTAACCGAACTAAATTTATTTTATGGACAAAAACATAGCTAAACCCTTCAAGCAAGCGAGCTCGTTTTCGGTCCGCAAACGTATCAAACAACGTATGGACGACTTCGCATTCGGATCCAAATACGGATCGAAAAACTGCGTTTTGTGGCTCAAATTAGTATGGAAATTAGAATCACCACGGAGCCATTATGTGAATGTATTGTGAGAGAGAGTTTTTGAATTCACCATACTCGGAGAACCGAAACCAAATGGAATCTAAAACGGTTCCAAAAAAATGAATGAATTGAGGCATACCCAACCCAAAAGCATTAAAAAAAACTTCCCATCTAGTCCAGTTTCTCCATTGCCTACAAAAATAAAACAAACTGAATTTTTTCATTTCAAGAGTTTTTTTTATTTATCATTCATAAAAGGTTTTCTAAATACTATTTCGCACTAATAAACATGACATATTTCCACAAATATAAATTTACATTTAATAAATAGAAACTTGCATTTCTGATTGGAAATGTTTAAAAGTGTTAACAAGAAAAAAGAGATAAAAAAGCAACCGTCTTCGCCACGCTACCTACAAAACTGAACTAAAAAAAAAAAAGTGGTGGAAATTAAGGCAAAATGTTTTTATACTTCGCTTATACTCTCTCTATTTCTCGATGCTTGAAAAAAATACTCTCGATTCTCGTTCTTTTTACATGCGTACACAGAAAATTTGTTATTGTGTGTGAGACACTCATTTTTTTTGGAGTCCCAAGTGAACCGAGAAATTTGGGTCCGTGATTTTGCTTGAAGGGAATGAAATTGTGTTGAAGAAATGTATGTACCTTATAAGAATATTATTAGTCAGGTATACGATTATACCCTTACAGCCGAATCTATAAAGAAATTTTAAAGGCTTCTTAACTCTAAACTACCTCTAAACATCACTTAAGTGTGAAATCGATATCTATAATCAAATTCCACATTTAAGCAACGTAACTTAAACACCTCTTAACTTAAACGTCATCCACCGCGTTTAAGGGATACTTACAGCCAATTTAAATATATTTTGACACAGAATTGTTTTTTTTTTTTTATTAAAAAAAAAAAATTGCGTTCGTTCAGTAAGGAGATATTTTATGTATGCATTGTGCGTGCAGGCTGACTTGTTTGTTTTTTAATGGAAATAATATTAAAAATAATCTGCATTCTTTTAAATAAAATAATTTGCTGAAATTCATTGGATTATGTTCCCACCATCAATATACATGATAGGAAAGAGATTTGTGAACACACAACAACAACAAAAAAACCCAAAATGTAGTCTTTATCTGGTTTCATTTTTTCTGTCTCCTGTGATTGACTATGCATACAGCATAGCTGCATACATACACCCAGATGCTTCTCTTTCTGTTTGATTATGTATGCGCTCTTTCGTGTATGCTTTTTTTTGTTGCAACGTGACAGAAATAGCCTGAGAGTAAAAAATGTACTAGAAATTTGTAGAAGATTTGTCAATTTTCTTGCGTTACGTTACATTACGCTTGTTTAGTTAAGTATGCATAGAATATTGATTATAGATACAAATTTAAGTAACGTCGTTTAAAGGCAACTTTAATATTTAAGCAAGCTTAACTAAATAACTTCTAAAAGGCATTTTAAGATAAACTTATAGATACGGCTGTTAGTTTGTAAAAGGTTATAGATGCGATGACGCACGCACATATTCAATAAAACATTTGCGCAGTGATATTTTCGAAATAACATTTATTTCTTCCTGTCTGCATTTTATGGGAATCATGAGCCAGCTAATTGCAACCTAATTTCGTGCAAATGAGGTTGAAATTACCTCATTTCGAAATGTGATTTTGTATGTGAAATAAGGTAATTTTGGATCTCATTTGGAAATTTGCAACGAAATTACCTGATTTGGCCCAGTGAAAACGGCATATTAAACTCAGTGCGCTTCCTTCGCCTAAATATGTAGTATGACATGGTGGTGTATTCGATAAAAAAAACCTTTTTATTGTCATTATCGTTTGTATTTGATTTTTTTTTTTAAGGGAACAAGCTAGATTGTTTAGCGAGTGAATGAGTTTTCTTGTTGGCCAAACCGACGCAGCAGAAGAGTAACTCAATGAACAAATGGTAGCTGGTTTTAAAAAAATCGATGAAGAAACAGCAATTGCTATTTTAGGAGACAGCACATCTGACGATTAAGAAGTTAAAAAATACTATGATAATCACAAATTAATTTTGATGTTTATAGTGCATCGAAAACAGGCTGATTCTGAGCAAACTCTGGACCACATATTATAAAAATGTTATGTTATGTTCTATTGACTGATACCTGGGATTTCGCTAGAAAAAGAGAACAAAATTTAGGTGACTAGTTCTAGATGCGTTCACTTCATCGAATCTTAATCGATTTTAGAACTGTGTCAAGAAAATGTTCGTTAGAATTACAAAACATATACTGTTCTCTGAGAAATTTTTGTTTGAAATTAGTGGGAGGTTACTTTACGTCACTTACCAAGCGAAAACGAACTCTTGGATGGTTCTGGTTTCCATCACAACCCTCAATCATATAACTCTTTCAAAATTTGACCACTTTATCCAAATAACGCTCCCAAAACTTTTTTTAAAATTAACTGTCCAAGTTAGATGCATTTCCAGCTGCACGCCTACTCCCTATTATCACCACTATTAAAAATAAAAAGAACGGGTTAATAGGCATCAGAGGTTTAAAGATCGGTTATTAAAAATTTCGTTCTTTCTACTTAAAAATTTATGTCCGTTTCGATATAAGTTTGTTCTTACCCTGAGGCTAAAATTGAATATCAAAAAATTCAGATTTCTTTAAGTTTTTTTCAATGCATCATCTCCGTAGCAATCTTTCAATTTAATTTGACAGGCTTGACAAATTGGTAACAGAATGTTCCAAATCTCACCCGAAATCTCAAAACTTTCATTTTTTCCAAGCAAACAATATACTCTCAAAATATTAGGATTTTAAAGAGATTTTGTATAATTTATCATAATCGTCATAGCCATCCTTCTATCATATTTGACAAGTGTTGCCCATTTTGGAAGTGTTTAAATTTCTTGGTCCATCCTTTCATTCAAAGTTGTTTAAGAAAGAATATTTAATTCCAAATATTACACGAAAAGCTATCTAGATATCGCTTTATATACAAGTCTGAACGAGTCCACTTGCCTTTCAACTTGCTTCTCTACTGGCTTCAGAAATTCCATGCCAGTTGAGGAGCAAGTTGCTTAGGTTTGTAGGTATTAGTAAACAAATGTTTGTGTATGTATAGCAACTTGCTTGCCAGTACTTGTCCGTTGAGCCTCAGGGTTAGTTATTATAAATGTATATATTTTGATTGAAAATTTTATAAAATCTAGGTATATTTTACTGTTGTTTTAGGATGCTGAACCTGATGAGAATCCTTTCCTACCATTCATGGAAGGCATGATGCAGAGTTTACTTTCACCTGAAATCTTGCTGCCTATTGGAAAAATATCCCAAATACCTCGAAGAAGATGCTGATAAACTAAGTCCCTGCGATAAAGATAGGTACATATATATCTAACAAAAAAAGGACCTTTTATGCTAAACGTTCGCGTGGAAGCTTGTATTCTGCTATCGAAAATACGTATAAATTCCTAACAAAATTCAATATAAAAAAACAAGATTGTGATAAAAACTTCAAAAGTAAATACTCTTTAAAAAAATTGAATAATTCATTCATATGAATCAAAAGTTTCGATCGAATCGTAAAACAGATTAGGGCTGAAAGTATTCATAAATTAACGTTACTCCCAAATAACTCCTAACTTCTTTATATATATGTTCTTTAATAATACAGATAATCTCTACAAAGCGATTTGTAATCGTTTAGAATCCAAAAATTAAATGAACACCTAAAGCAAAAGGAGACAATGACAAACTTGTTATGAAAAATATTCGCAAACTTCAGGAATACGGTCAACCACCTGAAGAAAATGTTGGTGAATTGGCTGATAAATCTACTACTACTGCGGCAGCCAATCCACAGTATTCAATGATGTAGTAGCATTTAACCAAAAAAAATATTTAAAACGGCGCATGTTATTTTGTCTATATGTACATATATTATATAATTTTGTTTTCTTTTCTTTCTCGAAGAAGTTGTAATATTCAAGTAAAGATTTTATAAAACAACGGTGGTTGATAAATAAAGCAAACCAAAATGAACTATTTAAATTAAATATGTACTGACAATATTTTCTCAGGAGCAAAACATAGGCCATCGGTTCATATTCCAATCGTCACCCGTGCTCAGTGGACAACAACGTTTAGAAGCAACAATCGGCGTTTAAGCGCAATTAAAATTGGAGTTCTATCTTCTGGTTATTAGTACGATATTCGTTTAATTGAAACTCCAATTGTCACCTCTTTAGTCGTTAAATAAAAAAAAATATTTAAATACACAAGAGACTTCATAATTGACCTCAAATCAAATTCAGTCCTTTAAGCTTAGTTTTTACATCAGTGCGAAATTAAATTTAAATAGAAGTGAAACGTCAATAGCTCCCACATCGAAAATCTATAAATTTCGTCATATTTCCGGTATATAGCTATAAGTCCACTGAGTAAGGTTGGGCAAAAAGATACTCCATTTATGTGGATCATCTTAGGTCAGAGCTCTCAGCTTTTGTTCATTTTTATGAACTCTTCTCATGTCCCAATAATATGAACATCTATAATACCGTTTTAATTCCAGTAGTTAAAGCCACAAATGAGCCACGATAGTAGATGAAACGATAGTATTTTGAATTAGAACCACTTCACATGAAATACATACTTTTTGCGTTATATAATCTAAAAAAAAAACATCTTTTCACAAAAAAAACAACATATTTTTCACGAAAAAAATCTTATTTTATTTGAAGGAATAAAAGCCCAAAATGATGCATACAAACATCTTACAAGAAAAACCGTGTTCTCGACTCCCATAGAATGCCGTTTGTTATATATAATCCAAGCGTAGTCACCAGTTCTGCTATCGAAGGTTCCTTCTTGAAGATAACGTAATTTCAAGGTAAACCTAATTCTTTTAGCTTAGCCTTCTTGCCTTGTTTTGCGAATTCATATCGATGGTGTCGGAAAAATATGTAATTACGCTGATTATGAAACGTTGTAACACGACATCCTTTGAACTCTGGATCATGATGGAATAGTGATCCAAACATTCGGCCCACAGTAAGACCCAATCGGGTAGTAAAATTTGTCATTATCTGACAGTAAATCAACAAGTTAGTAAATTCTAATTTTATCGAATAAAACATCTTTTACACAATATCTGGCATTGAAAATTCAGTGCGAATAACTTATTCAAGCTTGGCCACAAAGTTTTTTAAACTGGTGTTGAAATTTGTTTGCGCCACCGCGGTGCACCAGTGTTTCTAGTCTAGTCTCAGTTTCCTTACAATCAGAGTCATGTAACTCGGTGACCTGATTCCCGATAGTCTTTGAATATTATCAGAGGCACAAGAGTCGATGGGTGGTTTGGAAAAAGGTATTTCAGTCTTTTCTTTTCCGGGAGTTTTCTGGAATGGACTCTGTGTAGACAACTTATCTGGTGACCAGGTAAGCGTCCTCGCTGTTTGATAACAATTTCATAGGTGAAGCAATAAACGATTATTCTAAGTTAATTAATTCTTTGAAAACAAAACAACCTTTCAACTCAATTTTGTTTGCACAATGAAAATAAAATTATTCACGTCAAAATACTTTTTTTGTGACTGGAAGACGGATTCTTGTTTGTGTGCTACAAGTGAACAGACGTGTTTAGTGCGACCTCTCAATCATAATTTTAAAGACAAAAAAAAAAACAAAAGGAAAAAAAAAAAAAAAAACATTACAGTGAATCTGTTGTGTTCAAAATGGATGGTGGTAAATCCCCTCCTAAAATAATTAATTCGGGTTTTTCTCATCTGAAAAATACAATTAAATTGCCCTCAAACATGATTAATGAGGAAGACAAGGTAAAAATTGCCGAAAATGTTGAGTCCGAGTGGTGGCAAGGCTCCGACGACGCTGTAAAGAACCGTAATTCTCAGCATATGGATGTTGAAATTTTTGAACCAGCCATAAGTGCGAAAGAGACAGTAACAAGTCTCAATGAGCATTTACCGGTTGTTAGTAGCGTTATTGTCGGCAACGCCAATTTAAAAGTTTCTTCAAGTATAGCGACACAATCCACTTCCACAGCTGAGGATGCTTCTGAGACCATCCTGAAAAAACTTTTGGATGGTGATAATGAAATCTACACAAATATTATGGCACGCAAAAGACGCCAAACATCTATGGACAAGTCCGCCAAAAAAGTAGCTTTGGATGTTAATAATTCAAATCGTTTCTCCATACTTGCTGACGAAATGGATGATGAAGAAGTTGAAGGTGGTGGTAAAGATCCATCTAACAAAAAGAACAATATCGCTGGCAGCAATAACGCCAACGACAATTCTAAAGCCAACGGCAGCAGCAAGCCTATTGACAGCAATGATTTCAACAAATCCAGTGGAAAAAACTTCTCCCATAGTAACTCCAGCTCTAACCCAAACAGAAGCAACATCACCCAAGGCAGCAACAGCATCAATTCGACGCAAGATGTGGTTCAGAAAAATTGGTGCCCTCCAATATTCACCAGAGGTATTTCTTCTAAATTTATGGTAGATTTTATAAAAGAAACTAAATTTAAGCTTGATGACATTAAATTAGAGTCAAAAGGGTTTGGCAAACTCAAAATTCTTGTAAAGGAAGTAGAATTACATAGCCTCCTATTAGACCAATTTAAAAAAAATGATAAAATTGAAGCCTTTTCTTTTACTCCGAGGGAACAGAAAAAGTTCAATATCGTCCTGAAGGGTATTTCTGGGAACTTCACTCCCGCTGAGGTGAGGACCGAACTTAATAATCTGGACCCTTCCTTAAAGGTACAGGTTAAACGTTTTGAGACTAAATGGTCGAAAGATAACGATATTCCCCTTGACATGTTCTTATGTACTCTGGAGGATAGGGAGGGACTTATTAAGATTAAGTCTATAAGATTGCTGTTGAGGCACAAAATTAGGTGGGACTCCATCAAAAATTCAGGAACTAGACAATGTTTTCGTTGTCAACGTTTTGGCCACGTGTCGGCCTATTGTGGATAAGCGCTAAGATGCGTGAAATGCCTCGAGTCACATGTTGAAGGTGAATGTCACTTGGGCCCCAAGAGCTCTAATTCAATCGCTTCTTGTGTAAATTGTGGTTCTTCTGGCCACCCGGCTAGCTACAAGGATTGCCCGGCGCGTAAGGAATTTTTGAAGAATAGAGTTCCTGACAGGTTCGATGCCCCTAGAGGCAGAAATGATTTAAACAACGCAGTGTTTAAGACTGGAGACAAAAATTCCTCTCCCGGGGTTTTCTTTCGCTGACATGGTCAGGGGGAATAGCAGGGCCCCTGTTGTTGCGTCACCGAGCCCCATATCGGGTAACGTCATGACGGATTTCATGAATTAATCCAAAAAACTTTTTGGATTATCTTTCACCCTCTTATTTGCCAAAATAAAGGACTTTTGGCCCAATTATTCGAAACTGGATGACATCCAGAAACCAGAGGCTTACTTAGCTTTCCTTGCCTCTCTTACTCCCTCTTCTCCATGAATTTAAGTCTTGTTACTGCTAACGTCAATTCTTTTTCAACCGATAAAAAAATAGAAGTGGATATCTGATTGAATGAAATCCAACCAATTGCAATTTTTATTCAAGAAACTCGTCTAAAAAGATCTCATAATTTTAGATTTAATGAAAAATACAATTTTATAAATAACCATGTTGGCCGAGGTACGGGCATCCTGGTTAAAAGTTCATACAAATTCTCTCAAAAAAAATTTCAAAATAATATTATTTCAGCAACAATAGCCTTGATCTATTCAGCAAACTACGAAGACTCTTGCCTTAATATCTATTTACATCCCTTGCAATACAGGGTCTAATTTAGTATCTGCACTCGATGACCTTCTCGATTCTGTGTCCGATTATGAATTTATAATTATAGGCGGTGACTTCAACTCCAGACACCCTCTATGGGGGGATAGTAAAACAAATTTAAATGGGCTACACTTCAAACAGTGGTTCACACGGGATATATTTATGGAATACGATATTATTGCTGCTGAGGGACCTACCAGTCCTAGTTCCGGTTCTCATATTGATTTCTTCCTCATCTCCTGAAACTTTCGATCACCTATGCATTCTAATGCTAATATTGCTTGTCTTACCTTAGACCCTATTTCTGATCATTATTCTGTTTTCATGAATATACAATTTCAAAACGCTTCAGCTTTTCCTTTAACTCCTAAAACCTTTGTTTGTTACAAAAATACGAACTGGACTCAATTCAATCGGTCGCTAAACTCGCTTGTCGGCAATTTATCCGTCCCTACAGACAGAAACCTCTCTAATGAGGAGCTGGATAACGTAATTTCTGGATTCTCTGATGCCGTATTGCAGTGCATAACAGATCATAGCATAGAAAAAAAAGTTAATATAAACCACCGAAAAATCTCAGATGAACTCCTTGAACTGTTTAAGATAAGAAAAAGCTGGAAGAAAAAATTAAAAAGAATTTTCCACCGACTCGGTGATCGTACGAATCTTGAATACGTTGAGCTTTCCTCTAGAGTAGGGTGTCTTAGCAAAATTATTAAGGATCGTGTAAGTATTGGAATGAATACCCAGTTCCGAAATAAACTAAATAGCCTAAAGCCTTCGGCAAACGTCTTTAAGGCAATTAACCAATTAACTGGCCGTAAAAACTCATCTGATAACTCCCCTCAAGAATTAACCCTGGGCGTAGTTTCTTGTACAACCTCGTTGGAAAAAATAAGGGCGTTTAGTTCTTTTTACACCAAACTCTTTTCTTTAAAAATTCCTCAAGATACTGAAAACAACCTAACTGTAACCACGTTCAATAGTGCCTTTGCATCTTGGAACTCTAATATGATTATTACGAATTTTTCTCCCACAAATACATCCGACTCGATATCAAACGAATTCTTTGCTTCCTCTAACTTAGTGGAATCAATTATAACATCAATCAATAACAAAAAGTCTTCTGGTCCCGATTCTATCCCAAATTTTGTAATCCGCAAAGCTTAGGTAACAATAGCAAAATTCCTAACTCCAATTTTCAACAATTGCATAAATAACAGTTATTTCCCCCCCGCATGGAAAAGTGCAAAACTAGTTCCTATTAAAAAAAACAATAGATCCAAAAGTATAGAGGACTTTCGCCCTATATCAATGCTTTCGAATGTCGGGAAAGTTCTCGAAAAAATATTACTTTCCAAAATTCAAAGTTTTTTTAATGATGATGCAATCACACTTACAGTTTGGGTTCAAAAAAGGACACTCAACAGAGCATGCTCTCTTATACCTCCAAAACCGCATACTAAATAACATAAGAGATAAAAACTGTACGGTGGCTTCTGCTTTGGATCTATCCAAAGCTTTCGACTCTGTTTGGCATGCTGGCCTAGTTTTTAAACTAAACTTACTTAACTTCCCTACCCAGTTCATAAAAATAATCCAAAGTTACCTCTCCAACAGAAGTTTATACGTGTCTTTTGAAAATGAAAACTCAGACCCCATTCCAATTTTAGCAGGAGTTCCCCAGGGATCTATTTTTGGCCCTTTCCTTTTTAACTTGTATCTCTTTGATTTTCCAATCCAAAACGCCAACTCTGAGAGTATCTTATACGCGGATGATACTATCCTATTCAGTCCCCATGAGCGACCACATGAAGCACTCCGTGAGGTCAATAACCATCTTAACTGTGTCATCCACTGTTATAAAAAGTAGGGAATAGAACTTAATTTCAAAAAATGTGAACTCATTTGTTTCCGAAACGCATCTGGAAGGGGTCACCACTTGGCTGTCAGAGAAAGCAAGCAACTCAAGCTAACAGTTAGTGGGAATACAATTCCACTTAAAAAATCTATAAAGTACCTCGGAATTAACCTCCACGAAAGATTGCGTTCTAACCCTCATGCCAGAGACTCCTTACGGAAGGGTAAAGCGGCTTCGGCAATGCTGAAGAAACTGCTCATCGCTAAGGAAGTTGACAAAAATACAAAGTTGCTCATGTACAAAACCTTGATTCGCCCCGTTATCTCCTATGGATTCCTATCTTGGTTCCATATCTCACCAAATGTAGCCCAGGAAATCCAAAAGTTCGAAAGAATGGTCATACGAAACTGCATTTCCAAAAAGCGAAGGCCCTCTGGGAAATGGTATAGCAACAAATACATTTATGAGGAATCAGGAATTGTTCCCTTACTAAGCTATCTTACTGAAATGTCTAAGAGAAGAATTGCAGCACTTGAAAATCACGATAACCCTATCCTCCAGAGCATATTTACAGAGAATATCAACTTCTCGATCAACGAAAGATACTACCTGTCTCCAATAAGTATAACAAATGTAAATTCCAACTCAGATTTCATCATTACAGACCAGGATGGACTCTTTCTCACCAATTTCTATAAAAAACGTTCTTCAACAAACTACAGGGGCTGATAATTCTGCTTCCTATACATAAATTTCTCCTAACTACAAATACAAAACAAAAAAAAACAATACAAATATTAAGATTTTCTTTAAAACTCAACTTACATTATTATATCAGTGAAAAATATCCGAATGTACTTTCTTTCCAATAACTAAATAAATTTGAATGTAATGTGTAAATACTTTGTGACAGTAAACTTCCCATCTGTATTTTAAAACTTTAGTACTTTTTATATGCCATAACCTGCAAAATGTTTATATACAAATGTAAATCTATGAAAAAATTTCTGGCATCAATAATTTATCAACGAGTACATTAATGTCAAATATTACAAGAAATGAATTTGCAATAAAGCTAGCTGCCTCACTCTATGTACACACATTTTGTGTTTCAGACTTAGTCGGCCTTCAGTCGTCTCAGTCACTTGTTACCATCTAAATATTGTTATTTCTTTCTTCTTATTTCTTTCTTCTATCTCTATCCCTTTCAACCAAAATGTCAATTCTACTGTATGTGTCTCTTTGAGTGTACGCATTAATTAAATTTTCTTTTTTACTTGTAAATTAATTTTCTCTATTAAACAAAGTTTGCCATAACACAAATCAAATTACAATATTAAAACAGTGTAGCCAGGCCAAGTCTAAGTCGGCAATTATACTTATGTATTAGTTAAAATAAATTAGTATTAAGTTGCAAATGTTAAGTAAAATTAAATCTCAATAAAGTTTACTACAACTACTACTACTGACTGGAAGACGTCAAATTGCGTTCTTGGCGCCTTACTGTCATCTTCAATTGGAGTCAACAAAAACTATAAGGAATACACTATCCAGTGTATTATAGAGATCGGTAAGCTGATCCCTTGATTTAGATTTTTTTGTTCTTTCATTTGTTTTTATTAACTGTCAAAATTAGAAAGAGAAACGACTGAGATAAATTTGCGAAAAGCCGAATACACATTGGGCTAGTGTGGAAGGCTTTTAACAGGTGAGGATTTGTATCAACCATAAACACATAATACAAAGATGCCAAAACTTCGTACGTCTTACCCCCCAAAACCCATTTGTTTACATTGTTGTATTTGTAATTTTATTTTGTGTCGAAGAATAGATGTGAATAACAGCAACAATTTAACGCGGTGGCTTTGATTGGTCTGACAGTTCTATTTTTTTTATGAATTTGTTGTGGTGACTTTTGCTTTTATGTCGATATCGGTACGTGCGTCTCAATTGCTGTCGTGTTTTTAACAATATTTCGCGGTTTTTTTTATTAAATATTAATAAAAAAACATTAATTCAATCTATCTTCAACATTGCTAGATATTTTTATAAAGTGTTTTTGATAATTTCGATGAACAAATGCGCAAAGCCTTGCTAAATCGATGGCGATGGCTCTAAGAAGATATCACCAGAATATCTATTTTTGGTTATTAAAAAAGTAATTCCTCAATATCGTCGTCAACATAAAGTCCATGAATTTGTTTGCTACATGTTGAACAGATAACGCACCGAGCTCCAGCACACCACGATTGGCGTGATACATTTACTGGCTGCTGAATGTAAAGCTGACACAAAACAACAACCATTGGAATCTTATGTTTTTCCGAGCAGTTCCAGAGACTGATGTCGAAGAGGACAAATTAGGCGTTTTTCTTTTTTAGTTCAGAGCAGAGCCTGAACTGTCAAACAAAAAATTGTGTTTCTTTTTTACCTCTGAACGTTCAGAGCTTCAAATTTGTGTTTCTTTTTTCGTTCTGAACGTGCTCTGAGCTTGTTCAGAGCGCGCTCTATGAGCTCAGAATAAAATAACTGAGCAGACCGAGTTGAATGCTGAACACAAGCATTTGATAGGTGAAATTGAAAAAAAAAGTGACAGCTTAGTGTTCAGGTGTGTTTCAAAAATAATTCTGAGCGCTCAGAACCAGAACACGCTTTGTTCAGAGGATATTCAGAGCATGCTCGATATGCTCGGACTCTGTTCAGAACTCTTTTCTGAGCTATAAAAGAAAAACGCCTATTGAATTTTCTTGATAATCTCAAATTTGCAATACAACAACTCACATAATCCTATTTCAGGACAGAATCTTAGTGCTTAAGCTTTATTTAGAGACAATGACAATTTTTTTTTTGAAAAAGAACTTGCAATTTTGTGTATTGGTTGTTCAAATAAGAAATTGGTTAATAAATAAAAAATTTAGATAGAATATTGGTGTGATTACCTTCTTTTTGCTAAGATTTTTTTATCGGATGAAAGTGGGTGGAACAATTAAAGCTGTCCCTATAAGGAATATTAAGTTCTCAAGTTCTCAATTTCCTTTTTTAATTTCATTATCCTAAGTAAATGGGCGAATGTCACGGCCCATAAGTGAAAATCTTCAAATTTTCCACAAACAAGACCTAACGTGCGTAAATATACATAACTAACACGCCTATTCATAGGTAGTTGTAATAATTTGTAAATTTCAATTAAAATACCTAAATATATCTTGTCAGCTAATTTTAAAGCAAATCTAATTTTTGTATCCACCCACCACTAACATACCTCAACATTGCATACATATTCTTTCCTACGTTACAGCCACTGAAAAGTAACAAATATACCTATGTATCTACATAAACCTACCCACTCGTAGAATAAATTTTGCATTTCAACGCAAATAATATCCTCAAAATCTTGCAAACAAATGTAACACTAAACTGAAATCTTGCTAGAAAATTTAATACATACCTACCTAATAACCTACCCTCGATAATACACAAATATATTCCTTTATGTTTATACTTACGTATGCACATATTTTTCATTCCCACATAAACCATCAAGGAAAAAATCTGTCTCATTGCTTCGACGCGAACAGATGTTTCCTTCTAATGGGTGATTTAGAACTTTAAAAAAAAAAAAAAACACAAAAAATTAGAAAAAATGAATGAAATATTTATTTGAATCGATAGTTTGAACCTTGCAATTTAATGTTTAAAGATAATTTCATGCAAATGTTGACCACGGCTGCGTCTCAGGTAGCCCATCCGCTGAGTCCAATTTTGGCATACTCTTTCACAATCGATCAATCAATCGAAGCGGGCTTGTCCCTTTAGACATTAGCCTTGACATACCCCCACAAAAAATAGTCTAATGGTGTCAAATCGCACGATCTATGCGGCCAATTGACCGGCCCGAAACGTGAAATTAACTGTTCACCAAACTCGCCTCGCAATTGCGCCATTGTTTCGCGTGCTGTGTGGCATGTGGCACCGTCTTGTTGAAACCACATATCATGCAAGTCAAGAACTTCCATTTCGGGCAAAAAAACGTTTGTTATCATCGCTCGGTAGCGTTCACCATTGACAGTAACGCTGCGATTCGCATCATCTTTGAAGAAATATGGCCCAATAATGCCGCCGGCCCATAAACCGCACCAAACAGTGGCTTTTTCGGGATGCATTGGTAGCTGTTGCTATTCTTCTGGTTGATCTTCACTCCAAATGCGGCAATTTTGCTTATTTACGTACCCATTCAACCAAAAATGAGCCTCATCGCTGAACACAATTTTTCGATAAAAAAGCGGATCCTCGGCCAGCTTTCCAAGAGCCCATTCACCAAAAATTCGGCGTTGTGGTAGGTCGGCAGGCTTTAGTTCTTGCACCAGCTGTATCTTAAAAGGCTTTACGCCCAAATCCTTCCGCAAAATTTTCCACGTAGTGCTGTAACAAAGGCCTAACTGCTGGGAACGGCGCCGAATCGACATTTCGCGGTCTTCTGTCACACTAGCTGATACGGCCGCAATATTTTCTTCACTACGCACAGTACGTAAACGTGTTGGTGGTTTAATGTCCAACAAAGTAAATTTGGTGCGAAATTTGGTCACAATCTTCCGAATAGACTGCTCAGAAGGTCGAGAATGCCGACCATAAAATGGAAGCAGCGCGCGATGAACATTTCGAACCGAGCACGAATTTTGATAGTAAAATTCAATAATTTGCAAGCGTTGTTCATTTGTAAGACGATCCATGGTTAAATTGCAAACCAAACTGAAGCTGTTTGACAGTGACACAAGGTACTAAACACACTTCAGCTGTCAAAACCAGTGTTGCCAAAACAAACCAGCTAAAAAATCACCCGTTACTATTCTATCGTTGAGGCTGCTACAGAATGAAATACCAATTTAAACAATACAATCCAACATACAACACCAACATCCATAGGTCACGAAATGCAAACATTCACCAGCCGAAAAACAGAAGACACAATTGTTTTTGTTTTTTTTTTTTTTTTTTCAGCTTTGTTTTATTAAGGTACTTATTTTCTAATGAGCAGCAGGTAAAGTAAAGCGATTATGATTATAGATTAATAGTAGGAATTCACGGAATAATAAATCAACATTCATACAAAAAACAAAGTTAGTATTATTCTATAACTTAGCTAGCCATTTGATTTGGAAAAAAGAATTGAACTACGGTTTAAAAATTGTGTGTTTGTTAAAAAAAACATTAATCCAAGTCATCTGATGGCTTATCATCGGCCATAGTCCCACGAAGAGCTCCCTCACCACCATGATCCTTAATATTATACAATACATATTCAGCTTTGCAATGGATAGTTTTCTTCTAAATTCCATGAAGGGCTAAGAACCCATAAAAAAAAAACATGAGATAAGAATTTACTCAAATTAACTATAATGAGACATTCATAAATAGTTACGCTTTATAAAAATTCTGATTGTGTCACCGCTTCACATCAATTCGTCTGCCAAATCACCCAAACCAAAATATAATGTGTAAGGTCCACATGGTGAACTATAGGAACGTTCTTTCTATTTTTCAATAGGTTATTCTTTGGCTTCATCACTTTTTTAAGTTCGTAAATGAAAATTAATTTCAATTCAATGGAATAGGTTCCATTCATTGAGATATTCTTAAAAGGTGTATCTATGCTTTTATGGCTTCTTGCAATCCTCGCATATACTGATAAGAGTCACGATTTTCCAACTCTTTGACCACTTCGAGGAAATTAGTAGACAAAGATTATAGTATGCTTGATTTCGCTTCAAGTAGAATCTTTTCTTTGTTTTTTTTTTTAACTAAAATCATTAAATTCTAAAACTACATATTTTATTTATATTTTTATTAACAGAAAAACAGAAAACGCGATAAAATTGACCGAATTGATTTGTTTTTTTTTTTTTCAATAATTTTTTGACATTTCACCATTCACCTCAAAGGGCGTGTTCGAAAAATACAAAAACTAAGGGCGCATACAGACTACAGCCGTATTATCAGAAATGATCCATATACAATTATGGATCACCAAAACACATACATTACAACGAAAATAGGAAATAATGATCTGGATCTCGTGTTGTTGATGCATGTTTTTTGCGAACTATATGGATTATTTCTGAAAATAATGTAAGATTATTTAACGGAATAAATAAATATATAACCATTATCATTTTCATAGAATTATCTATATGGATCATGAGCGATAGATACATTTATTTTGTTGGTGTTTTTCTTTGCACAACACAACAATGTTTCTTCGCCGCGCCGAATGTTTTCTCGCTGGCTTGGAAGACCCTTTAAAAGTAAAACCGCACTCGACTTCAGCGGAAATACACCTCACGATGCGACAAAACATTATTTGTATGAAATTGTATGAGCTTAATACTGAACTGCGATTCACAAGAATTTGTATGAAATTTTATGAAGTTTAGTTGTCGCGTAGTAGGCTATTAAATATACCGGAATATGTGAGGCAGAAAGGAACAATTGCATTCACGGGTTTTTATTAACTCCCCATTGGAAGTTATTGTAATTGGTGCGATTTGTCGAATTGAAAATTTTGACATATCTTCACGTTTTGAGTCTCTAGAATCAGAATCTTTCGTTTTTAGCAAGATGTCTGTATGTATATATGTACGTACGTTCGGGGTACTTTTTTCGTCCACCAAATCTTGAGAACGCATAAAGATATCGACATCGGCTACATTTTATTTTACAGATAATATTGTCATAACGTGCTGAAAAGGTTTTCTAACAAATTCAATAAACCGTTTTTTTACTACAGCAATTTAAAAGGGGGCTTTAAAATGTCATTTATCTGGAATATCTCGAGAACGGAATAAGATATTCACTTCAGACTAATTTTATTTTACACATAATTACAAAATACCAAATATTAAAAAAAAAAATCCAACAGACACTGTTTTTTTTTTAAATAAGAAAAACAAATGAAAAAACTTGACAAAAAACTATTTAAAATAAAGTTATTACAATATAAAATATATAATTATATAATATGTATATTGTATATACTCTACCACCCACCACTTAGGTAAATATGTACATATCCCAACTAACAAAATTGTTTCCGATTTCAGACATTAAAGTGTCATTCGTTTCTTTAGTGACCCAGAAATCCTTCTGACGGGAAGCCAAATCGGTATAGGAGTCAAAGGTGATATAACTGATCCATTAGACTTTCAATTAGCAATAACATCAGCATCACATTGCGATGAACTGATGTTTCTTTAATCATATCCAATAGTGATCCAAAGAAATATTAATGCAATCCTTAAAATTAGTATCTTGCTCGGATTGCTATAATGTTTATATAAGTAAATATGGAAAGGCTTATATTGCAAACACCATGACTCCATTTTGCTACCATTTGCAATTCAAGTAAAACGTGTTATGTGATTGTAATAATTAATTTGTAATAATGCGGATGGGCGCACGCTTTTTTAGTTTTTCAAAAATGTGGGCATATTTATTATTTGCATAAATCATAATGTGCATTGAAAACATTAGGCTTTTATATTTATTCACGTGCGGCAGGCTAAATCGGGTTATAAAATTCTTCGAGAAAGCCAATCGATTTTAGTGCTAATTATTTCACATAAGAGATTGGCCGAGCGATAAGCGAGCTCTACAAGTATTGCGAGGCATCCAGAGTTCGATACCTAGGCTTACCTACTTGATTTTTTTTTTATTTTTCTTCACACTCTATACTTTACTCCTTTAGCACTTTTTTCGAACTCTCTTAGAATGTTCTTCATAGCAACTAAATTTTCTTCTTTAAGGTGCTATAGGAGTTAAAAAGTTCTCCTTTTGAAAGAGAGATTAAATGAGTGCAATAAACGAGTATAAAAAGCTTCTATGGATAATTATTGGAGTAAAATTGTTAGTTGGGATGTACATGGTTTTCAAGTGCACCAATGGGAAGTTACTAGTGTGGGTCGACCCCAGACTCATTTTTTTTGAATGTTTGTCTGGAACTTAAGCCTGATCCACATCGGTGTCGTGTGTTATGTTGTGGAGTCATGTGTCGCTGTCATTCCATATATTTTATGCGCCACACTGCAACACAACACACGAGACAAATATGGTTCTACGCATATGAAATACATTGTAGCGATAGCGACACACGACTCCACAACACAACACACGACACAGAGGTGGACCAGGCTTTACGCTTGCTCAAAACACAAAATTCTACCAAACCCATGCATTTCTGATAGAATGATCGCACTGGTCATTTTTCAATGTTTTTGGTATAACTTGTGAACTAAGCTGATTTTGAGAATGAATCTTAAAACACTTTTCGTGGGAAAATAGATTTTATACCATAATTTAAAGTCAAAAAAAAATATAAAAAAATTATTCAGAAAAATGTAATAAAAACCAACCTAAAATCAACAGAAAATCATTGGCCCTAAGTAATAAACGAATTTTGAGTCGAATTTAATTTCGAGTTTATTCCATAAAAAAAATCAAATCTAACCTATATTCGACCCAAAATTCGTTTATTACTTAGGGCCATTGATTTTTATTTTTTTTACTAAAATGCTCATTTTTAATTGAAAGCGAAAAAAAGTTTGTTTGGCTTTCAATTAAAAATTTTCAAGTTCAAGTCTCCCATAGTTTTGGGAGACTTGATCCTATTGACTACTTTCAATTTTTTTAAAACATCGCTTTAAATATTTAGAACTTAGTGCTTTTTTTTATGCAAAACTGGAAGCTAATAAATGTGGTTTTATTTTAACATAGGAAGGGGGCTTCTAAAAAACCTAAATAAAAAGTAATTATACAAAAACTGCAAAAGGGATCAAGTCTCCCTCTTCTCCCCTATATGTATATTATATTGAATTGTCAGTAATCTGTAAGATTTTTTGTAAATCCGTAGATGAATAAATAAATAAATATTTTATTACCAAAAATGATCCATATAGATTATCAAAAAACATGGATTACGTTTCACGTCGTCGGTCTATGAGAGATTTACACCAACCCTGAAAGGTACAAACAAATTCAAGAAAGAATAGGAGAATCAAATAGAAATTTGTAAACCATCCAAATATTCTATGCTTCACGTTCTAAATCTTGAATAATAAATCTTAACAAAAACATTCTCACATAAGGTCGGGTAAGCACTTCATAAATCAGTCATCCATACTTTATACTTTTTGAACACTCTCATGATATTTTCAAAATACCCGCCATTTTGGTGGTGAAATAATGCCAACTGTCTATGTGTGCAAAACTCGCATGGTGAATTTGGCCCAGCTTTCTATGGGTGCGTGTTTTAGCTTGTAGGCAAACCGGATGACAACCGAGGTTTGGCATCTTTATATTATGTGTTTATGCTGTCAACGAACTAGGGAGATGCAAGTGCAGTGTTGCCGAAAGTACTCCTATAAGAGTATTGTACTACTTTCAACACTTTCGTACTCCCGTACTCCTCCATTCACATTCGTACTCCTATTTTTTTAAAGACCTAAAATATCTTAAACTTTCAGCAAAGTGTAATGTCAATCTAATTTTAATTCACTTTAAATTTAATGCAAATTTGGCAGCACATTTATCTTCAAAACTGTCGTCTAAAAGGGAATTTCCCTCTTTCTTGTTTGTTTGTCGTTGGCTTCATGCTACTTTCATCTGTTAGTTCGGTATTTATTTTAATGCCCGATCACCCGATTCGATTTGTCGGTTGTTCGTCTTTAAGCTTGGGTATGTGTTAGGGGAGTAGAAATGTAGAGGGAAGAAAGTAACAAAACCAGGAATGACAATTACAAGACTTTTTCTGGTTAAATGTTGACGTTTCTCATTGGGCAACTACAATGCTATGCTCCTCGATGTAAGCAAAAAATGATTTGAACAAAAATGAATGAATGGGAAAATTGTTTTTTTGTGATTGAATATATGTACCTAATATACGAGTAGGTATATTTGAGAAAGAAGTGATTACAAAATATTTATATTTATTACTAGGTACTGATTACTTTCACACAAAACAACCCAAAATTCCATACTTCAAAATAACGAAAAGAAGTACGTTCGTATTTTCCATGTAATTATGAACGTTCGTGCCTGTCAAAAACACGAAAGACGAAACGAACGAAGAAATTCATGAAATATTGTTACTGTGTAAGAATAATTCAAAGTAAACTTAATGCAAGTTTTGTTTTGTTATTTGAATTAATTATTTATTTATTTATGTGTTGTTTTTTTTTTTTATGAATTTATTTTTTGATGATTTTTTTAAATTAAGTTAAAAAACAAAATGTCTCCACACACTTATTATTGAAGACTAAAAAATGTCAGTTCTACTATTTATTTCAAAAAACTCCCTTTTTTGGCTGCAGTACTATCTTCTTATATATTTCTCCGGCAACACTGTGCAATTGGAAGGCTGCAAGAGTGAATTTTAAAGTAAAAGGACAGAAAAGCGCCATTTGCCTCCTATCGTCTATTAGTTGCATTTTAAAATAATTAAATTGGTGCAAAAAAAATTTATCAGATTTATCAAATAGTTTTCAAGTTAAAACGATATTTTTGTTGGTAAGCTATATTTTAAACTTAAAAATAGAATTTTGCCTTTCATGAATTACCTAGTTGGTGACAAAAACCCTTCTCAAACTGCCATGTTACTTGATAAGTAAAAAAAAAAAAAAAAATCGGGTGGCACAACGGCTCATGAAGAACCAGGGCCTAGTGACTAACAACTCGCAACCATTCCTGTGTGCCCCTTTCGACAGGAATGGAAGGGACCTACAATTTTATGCCGAATCCGAACGGCTAGACGAGAAGCACTTATTCGTGACAAGTGATACTCTTGGAGGATTTGTCAATTCCTCGCAAGAGGCAGTAGCCCTGAAAAAAAAACTTAGTTTTTTTTAGGTGGACGAGGCTGGGAAGCAATCCCAGACCTCCAGCGTGACAGTCGAACGCACTAACCATTACGCTACGGGCTTCTACTACTTGATAAGTAGGTAGAGGTAAAAATGAAGAGGAATTTGATATTATCCCAGTATTTTAAGGTGTCTTGATTGGCCGACTACCATTTATACCATCAGTACACTACAATGCATACAGTGGTTTATGATTACATGAGCATGTACTTAATCCAGTTTTCTGAATTATATATTTGAAAGAAACGCGTTCTTATTCTTTATTTTGAATTTATTTTAGGGGGAAAATTTATATTTCTCTGAAAAAAAAAATTTAATTAGTTGGAGAAAATAGAAGCATATTACCAAGTTATATATTAGAAGTAATATCGCTATGGTGCGTTCTTTTATTAACCATAGTTAACTATAGTCAACAACGGTCTTTCCTTTATTACAGAATAGTTACGATTTATAACTATATGACGTAATCTCATTGTTCCTAAATTCAGTGGTTACGTTCAGGAGACTTAAACCCGGGACACACAGGACGCGGTCTGGCGGTGTGGTCGACATTTTTGACAGTCACGTTCTTTGTCTTGTGTAGAATCACTTGTTGTTCAAACAACGCGGACAAGTCAAGCGGCGATGAATTAAACGCGGCGGGCAAATTTATTTTGTAAATTTTTACAAAGAACGCGACAGTCAAGCGTCAAAAAAGACCAAACGTCAAATTAAACCTCTGAAAACGGCTACATGTTTCTGTTTAATTTAGTTTTATTCGTTTTCTTTTCCAATTAAGACAAATTAAAGAGAAAATAATATGTGTCACATTGAAGTACTGATCGAATTAGTTCGAACAAACATATTCATATATGATTGCAAGCACCCGGAGTATAAAGATGTTGCTAAAAAGACTAAGACATGGGGAAGAAATAGCTTTTTTTTTGGTTTATCTCATGAACCCATTTTCGTCCTTTTCTGGTTGCAAGTGTAAGCTGAAGAATCACTTCATCTTCGTCAGAACTGCTACTGCTGCTCATATTTTTGTTTTTATTATACGGCTGCACTCCGACCAACTGCTCTGACAATGGAGTCATCATAATTGAAGATCCTGTGTCCTTGCAACGAGCACTTGATGTATGGGTGGATGTCCTGGAGGGAAATGGATACCGCATTAGCGCGAAAAAGACCGAATACCTATGCTGTCCATTCTCTGATCCACACAGGCCTATTCCGGACATATATTCGAATGGAACAGTGCTTCCCAATTGCGAAAAGTTTAAATATCTTGGATCAATAGTGAAGGATCTTGTGATGACGACATCAAAAATTACGTAAGCGTAGGGTGGTGGAAAAATCTGCCATCTTCTGCGATAGAAAAATGCCCCCTAAGCTGAAAGGCAAGCTCTACACGGCAAGCTCTACACGGCAGTTGTTCGTCCAGTGCTTACTTACGGTTCACAGTATTGGACAATGTTCAAAAAGTATGAGAGTAAATTGACGGCAGCTGAAATGAAGATGCTTGAAAAAAATATAAAGTTAAAAATAAAGCCAAAAAACGGTTGTCCTTTTTGCCCCCTCTCCCCTACCTGTCTACTACAATTAGTTTTGAAAATAAACCGTCGCGTCGTTACAAAAAAAAGCGAAGAAACTGAGTTCTGTTTTTTTGACCAAACACAATTAAAAAAAAATTTAAACATTTTTGATTGGTAAAAACAGCACAGTTATGCCATTATGATCAAACATTATTTTAGAAAAAGAAGTTAAGTGTGGTTAGGACCATTGAATATTTTTGTAACCAGTTCACTTAGAGTTTTGCTAAGACTTAGAGATATATGTTAAGCTATATTGAATCAATAATTCAACAAGTCCAATAAAATAATGCTAAGTCTTCTACTTGGCTGATGTATTTCAGTAGTATATAGAATTTGTATTATAAAAAACACTCATATGATATATGTTAAGACCAAACGAAAATAGATTTTTTTTCGTTGCTAGATAACCACAATATCTAATTTATTCACTTTAAAAGGTTTGTTTTTTCAAAGTTTTTAGTTTTTTTTTAATATGCGTCTTAATTTGTAATACTTTTTATTGTTTTTTTTTTTAATTCACGCTAACAATTTGACATTTCAGATTGACAAATATTGCTTCACTCACTTACTCTATCTTTTTTAAGAACATACCACTAAAACAACTTCGGAAAGTAACAAAAATGATCATTCTGATGCTGTCCTTGTGAGTTGCCGTCAAATAGCACTCCATCCCTGTTGTGTTTGTGACATCTCACACCATTTTAAAAACTGCTTTAGTTTTTTCCAACAAGGGCAGTTTCTCTATTGCTTCTTCTAAGGGTGAAGCTAGAGCTTCAATGTTAAAATGTTAACCATGTTTTCCGCTTTGCGCCAATTACCGCTATTGAATCGATTTTTTTTTTAAATGCAACCATCGTGAAGTTTGCAGAATTGGAGGTAAATGACCGCCTCCCCAAATTTCACCAACTTTATTTTTTTTTAATCCATTCACATATTTGAATTTAAATTTGTTGGAGACAAAAATAGTGGTTAAACATTTTCAGATTGTAATTTTGAAAACTCTAAGTATTGCTTATATTTCACGCTGGGGTCAATTTGACCCTCGTGTAGTATTTAAGTTACCAGGAGATGCATCTTTTATACATCAAAAACAAAAATCAGTAAAATTATCACATTGGTATTTTTCGAATATTTGGTAATATTTTTTGTATAATATTGTAGTGGCGGAAAATGAGTGAAAAAACTAAACTTTCGCGAGAAGAACTTATCGTAAAGGCCAAGGAACTCTACAGCAAAGGTTCCAGAAATTATCTTCTTAAATGTTACAGTGAATCTGCTGATGAACTGAGTGAAGTATGTGCATTATATGAAGAAATTTACGGCGAGCTTTCAGATGAGCTTGGAATGCCATATTTGTTGTAAGATGAAAAATACATGCTGGGAAGCAATCCCAGACCTCCAGCGTGACAGTCGAACGCACTAACCATTACGCTACGGGCTTCTACTACTTGATAAGTAGGTAGAGGTGAAAATGAAGAGGAATTTGATATTATCCCAGTATTTTAAGGTGTCTTGATTGGCCGACTACCATTTATACCATCAGTACACTGCAATGCATACAGTGGTTTATGATTACATGAGCATGTACTTAATCCAGTTTTCTGAATCATATATTTGAAAGAAACGCGTTCTTATTCTTTATTTTGATTTTATTTTTAGGGGGAAAATTTATATTTCTCTGAAAAAAAAAATTTTTAATTAGTTGGAGAAAATAGAAGCATATTACCAAGTTATATATTAGAAGTAATATCGCTATGGTGCGTTCTTTTATTAACCATAGTTAACTATAGTCAACAACGGTCTTTCCTTTATTACAGAATAGTTACGATTTATAACTATATGACGTAATCTCATTGTTCCTAAATTCAGTGGTTACGTTCAGGAGACTTAAACCCGGGACACACAGGACGCGGTCTGGCGGTGTGGTCGACATTTTTGACAGTCACGTTCTTTGTCTTGTGTAGAATCACTTGTTGTTCAAACAACGCGGACAAGTCAAGGGGCGATGAATTAAACGCGGCGGGCAAATTTATTTTGTAAATTTTTACAAAGAACGCGACAGTCAAGCGTCAAAAAAGACCAAACGTCAAATTAAACCTCTGAAAACGGCTACATGTTTCTGTTTAATTTAGTTTTATTCGTTTTCTTTTCCAATTAAGACAAATTAAAGAGAAAATAATATGTGTCACATTGAAGTACTGATCGAATTAGTTCGAACAAACATATTCATATATGATTGCAAGCACCCGGAGTATAAAGATGTTGCTAAAAAGACTAAGACATGGGGAAGAAATAGCTTTTTTTTTTGGTTTATCTCATGAACCCATTTTCGTCCTTTTCTGGTTGCAAGTGTAAGCTGAAGAATCACTTCATCTTCGTCAGAACTGCTACTGCTGCTCATATTTTTGTTTTAATTATACGGCTGCACTCCGACCAACTGCTCTGACAATGGAGTCATCATAATTGAAGATCCTGTGTCCTTGCAACGAGCACTTGATGTATGGGTGGATGTCCTGGAGGGAAATGGATACCGCATTAGCGCGAAAAAGACCGAATACCTATGCTGTCCATTCTCTGATCCACACAGGCCTATTCCGGACATATATTCGAATGGAACAGTGCTTCCCAAGTGCGAAAAGTTTAAATATCTTGGATCAATAGTGAAGGATCTTGTGATGACGACATCAAAAATCACGTAAGCGTAGGGTGGTGGAAAAATCTGCCATCTTCTGCGATAGAAAAATGCCCCCTAAGCTGAAAGACAAGCTCTACACGGCAAGCTCTACACGGCAGTTGTTCGTCCAGCGCTTACTTACGGTTCACAGTATTGGACAATGTTCAAAAAGTATGAGAGTAAATTGACGGCAGCTGAAATGAAGATGCTTGAAAAAAATATAAAGTTAAAAATAAAGCCAAAAAACGGTTGTCCTTTTTGCCCCCTCTCCCCTACCTGTCTACTACAATTAGTTTTGAAAATAAACCGTCGCGTCGTTACAAAAAAAAGCGAAGAAACTGAGTTCTGTTTTTTTGACCAAACACAATTAAAAAAAAATTTAAACATTTTTGATTGGTAAAAACAGCACAGTTATGCCATTATGATCAAACATTGTTTTAGAAAAAGAAGTTAAGTGTGGTTAGGACCATTGAATATTTTTGTAACCAGTTCACTTAGAGTTTTGCTAAGACTTAGAGATATATGTTAAGCTATATTGAATCAATAATTCAACAAGTCCAATAAAATAATGCTAAGTCTTCTACTTGGCTGATGTATTTCAGTAGTATATAGAATTTGTATTATAAAAAACACTCATATGATATATGTTAAGACCAAACGAAAATAGATTTTTTTTCGTTGCTAGATAACCACAATATCTAATTTATTCACTTTAAAAGGTTTGTTTTTTCAAAGTTTTTAGTTTTTTTTTAATATGCGTCTTAATTTGTAATACTTTTTATTGTTTTTTTTTTTAATTCACGCTAACAATTTTACATTTCAGATTGACAAATATTGCTTCACTCACTTACTCTATCTTTTTTAAGAACATACCACTAAAACAACTTCGGAAAGTAACAAAAATGATCATTCTGATGCTGTCCTCGTGAGTTGCCGTCAAATAGCACTCCATCCCTGTTGTGTTTGTGACATCTCATACCATTTTAAAAACTGCTTTAGTTTTTTCCAACAAGGGCAGTTTCTCTATTGCTTCTTCTAAGGGTGAAGCTAGAGCTTCAATGTTAAAATGTTAACCATGTTTTCCGCTTTGCGCCAATTACCGCTATTGAATCGATTTTTTTTTTAAATGCAACCATCGTGAAGTTTGCAGAATTGGAGGTAAATGACCGCCTCCCCAAATTTCACCAACTTTATTTTTTTTTAATCCATTCACATATTTGAATTTAAATTTGTTGGAGACAAAAATAGTGGTTAAACATTTTCAGATTGTAATTTTGAAAACTCTAAGTATTGCTTATATTTCACGCTGGGGTCAATTTGACCCTCGTGTAGTATTTAAGTTACCAGGAGATGCATCTTTTATACATCAAAAACAAAAATCAGTAAAATTATCACATTGGTATTTTTCGAATATCTGGTAATATTTTTTGTATAATATTGTAGTGGCGGAAAATGAGTGAAAAAACTAAACTTTCGCGAGAGGAACTTATCGTAAAGGCCAAGGAACTCTACAGCAAAGGTTCCAGAAATTATCTTCTTAAATGTTACAGTGAATCTGCTGATGAACTGAGTGAAGTATGTGCATTATATGAAGAAATTTACGGCGAGCTTTCAGATGAGCTTGGAATGCCATATTTGTTGTAAGATGAAAAATACATGCTGGGAAGCAATCCCAGACCTCCAGCGTGACAGTCGAACGCACTAACCATTACGCTACGGGCTTCTGTGTCTTGATTGGCCGACTACCATTTATACCATCAGTACACAGCAATGCATACAGTGGTTTATGATTACATGAGCATGTACTTAATCCAGTTTTCTGAATCATATATTTGAAAGAAACGCGTACTTATTCTTTATTTTGAATTTATTTTTAGGGGGAAAATTTATATTTCTCTGAAAAAAAAAATTTTAATTAGTTGGAGAAAATAGAAGCATATTACCAAGTTATATATTAGAAGTAATATCGCTATGGTGCGTTCTTTTATTAACCATAGTTAACTATAGTCAACAACGGTCTTTCCTTTATTACAGAATAGTTACGATTTATAACTATATGACGTAATCTCATTGTTCCTAAATTCAGTGGTTACGTTCAGGAGACTTAAACCCGGGACACACAGGACGCGGTCTGGCGGTGTGGTCGACATTTTTGACAGTCACGTTCTTTGTCTTGTGTAGAATCACTTGTTGTTCAAACAACGCGGACAAGTCAAGCGGCGATGAATTAAACGCGGCGGGCAAATTTATTTTGTAAATTTTTACAAAGAACGCGACAGTCAAGCGTCAAAAAAGACCAAACGTCAAATTAAACCTCTGAAAACGGCTACATGTTTCTGTTTAATTTAGTTTTATTCGTTTTCTTTTCCAATTAAGACAAATTAAAGAGAAAATAATATGTGTCACATTGAAGTACTGATCGAATTAGTTCGAACAAACATATTCATATATGATTGCAAGCACCCGGAGTATAAAGATGTTGCTAAAAAGACTAAGACATGGGGAAGAAATAGCTTTTTTTTTTGGTTTATCTCATGAACCCATTTTCGTCCTTTTCTGGTTGCAAGTGTAAGCTGAAGAATCACTTCATCTTCGTCAGAACTGCTACTGCTGCTCATATTTTTGTTTTAATTATACGGCTGCACTCCGACCAACTGCTCTGACAATGGAGTCATCATAATTGAAGATCCTGTGTCCTTGCAACGAGCACTTGATGTATGGGTGGATGTCCTGGAGGGAAATGGATACCGCATTAGCGCGAAAAAGACCGAATACCTATGCTGTCCATTCTCTGATCCACACAGGCCTATTCCGGACATATATTCGAATGGAACAGTGCTTCCCAAGTGCGAAAAGTTTAAATATCTTGGATCAATAGTGAAGGATCTTGTGATGACGACATCAAAAATCACGTAAGCGTAGGGTGGTGGAAAAATCTGCCATCTTCTGCGATAGAAAAATGCCCCCTAAGCTGAAAGGCAAGCTCTACACGGCAGTTGTTCGTCCAGCGCTTACTTACGGTTCACAGTATTGGACAATGTTCAAAAAGTATGAGAGTAAATTGACGGCAGCTGAAATGAAGATGCTTGAAAAAAATATAAAGTTAAAAATAAAGCCAAAAAACGGTTGTCCTTTTTGCCCCCTCTCCCCTACCTGTCTACTACAATTAGTTTTGAAAATAAACCGTCGCGTCGTTACAAAAAAAAGCGAAGAAACTGAGTTCTGTTTTTTTGACCAAACACAATTAAAAAAAAATTTAAACATTTTTGATTGGTAAAAACAGCACAGTTATGCCATTATGATCCAACACTTTTTAGAAAAAGAAGTTAAGTGTGGTTAGGACCATTGAATATTTTTGTAACCAGTTCACTTAGAGTTTTGCCAAGACTTAGAGATATATGTTAAGCTATATTGAATCAATAATTCAACAAGTCCAATAAAATAATGCTAAGTCTTCTACTTGGCTGATGTATTTCAGTAGTATATAGAATTTGTATTATAAAAAACACTCATATGATATATGTTAAGACCAAACGAAAATAGATTTTTTTTCGTTGCTAGATAACCACAATATCTAATTTATTCACTTTAAAAGGTTTGTTTTTTCAAAGTTTTTAGTTTTTTTTTAATATGCGTCTTAATTTGTAATACTTTTTATTGTTTTTTTTTTTTAATTCACGCTAACAATTTGACATTTCAGATTGACAAATATTGCTTCACTCACTTACTCTATCTTTTTTAAGAACATACCACTAAAACAACTTCGGAAAGTAACAAAAATGATCATTCTGATGCTGTCCTTGTGAGTTGCCGTCAAATAGCACTCCATCCCTGTTGTGTTTGTGACATCTCACACCATTTTAAAAACTGCTTTAGTTTTTTCCAACAAGGGCAGTTTCTCTATTGCTTCTTCTAAGGGTGAAGCTAGAGCTTCAATGTTAAAATGTTAACCATGTTTTCCGCTTTGCGCCAATTACCGCTATTGAATCGATTTTTTTTTTAAATGCAACCATCGTGAAGTTTGCAGAATTGGAGGTAAATGACCGCCTCCCCAAATTTCACCAACTTTATTTTTTTTTAATCCATTCACAAATTTGAATTTAAATTTGTTGGAGACAAAAATAGTGGTTAAACATTTTCAGATTGTAATTTTGAAAACTCTAAGTATTGCTTACATTTCACGCTGGGGTCAATTTGACCCTCGTGTAGTATTTAAGTTACCAGGAGATGCATCTTTTATACATCAAAAACAAAAATCAGTAAAATTATCACATTGGTATTTTTCGAATATCTGGTAATATTTTTTGTATAATATTGTAGTGGCGGAAAATGAGTGAAAAAACTAAACTTTCGCGAGAGGAACTTATCGTAAAGGCCAAGGAACTCTACAGCAAAGGTTCCAGAAATTATCTTCTTAAATGTTACAGTGAATCTGCTGATGAACTGAGTGAAGTATGTGCATTATATGAAGAAATTTACGGCGAGCTTTCAGATGAGCTTGGAATGCCATATTTGTTGTAAGATGAAAAATACATGCTGGGAAGCAATCCCAGACCTCCAGCGTGACAGTCGAACGCACTAACCATTACGCTACGGGCTTCTACTACTTGATAAGTAGGTAGAGGTGAAAATGAAGAGGAATTTGATATTATCCCAGTATTTTAAGGTGTCTTGATTGGCCGACTACCATTTATACCATCAGTACACTGCAATGCATACAGTGGTTTATGATTACATGAGCATGTACTTAATCCAGTTTTCTGAATCATATATTTGAAAGAAACGCGTACTTATTCTTTATTTTGAATTTATTTTTAGGGGGAAAATTTATATTTCTCTGAAAAAAAAAATTTTAATTAGTTGGAGAAAATAGAAGCATATTACCAAGTTATATATTAGAAGTAATATCGCTATGGTGCGTTCTTTTATTAACCATAGTTAACTATAGTCAACAACGGTCTTTCCTTTATTACAGAATAGTTACGATTTATAACTATATGACGTAATCTCATTGTTCCTAAATTCAGTGGTTACGTTCAGGAGACTTAAACCCGGGACACACAGGACGCGGTCTGGCGGTGTGGTCGACATTTTTGACAGTCACGTTCTTTGTCTTGTGTAGAATCACTTGTTGTTCAAACAACGCGGACAAGTCAAGCGGCGATGAATTAAACGCGGCGGGCAAATTTATTTTGTAAATTTTTACAAAGAACGCGACAGTCAAGCGTCAAAAAAGACCAAACGTCAAATTAAACCTCTGAAAACGGCTACATGTTTCTGTTTAATTTAGTTTTATTCGTTTTCTTTTCCAATTAAGACAAATTAAAGAGAAAATAATATGTGTCACATTGAAGTACTGATCGAATTAGTTCGAACAAACATATTCATATATGATTGCAAGCACCCGGAGTATAAAGATGTTGCTAAAAAGACTAAGACATGGGGAAGAAATAGCTTTTTTTTTTGGTTTATCTCATGAACCCATTTTCGTCCTTTTCTGGTTGCAAGTGTAAGCTGAAGAATCACTTCATCTTCGTCAGAACTGCTACTGCTGCTCATATTTTTGTTTTAATTATACGGCTGCACTCCGACCAACTGCTCTGACAATGGAGTCATCATAATTGAAGATCCTGTGTCCTTGCAACGAGCACTTGATGTATGGGTGGATGTCCTGGAGGGAAATGGATACCGCATTAGCGCGAAAAAGACCGAATACCTATGCTGTCCATTCTCTGATCCACACAGGCCTATTCCGAACATATATTCGAATGGAACAGTGCTTCCCAAGTGCGAAAAGTTTAAATATCTTGGATCAATAGTGAAGGATCTTGTGATGACGACATCAAAAATCACGTAAGCGTAGGGTGGTGGAAAAATCTGCCATCTTCTGCGATAGAAAAATGCCCCCTAAGCTGAAAGGCAAGCTCTACACGGCAAGCTCTACACGGCAGTTGTTCGTCCAGCGCTTACTTACGGTTCACAGTATTGGACAATGTTCAAAAAGTATGAGAGTAAATTGACGGCAGCTGAAATGAAGATGCTTGAAAAAAATATAAAGTTAAAAATAAAGCCAAAAAACGGTTGTCCTTTTTGCCCCCTCTCCCCTACCTGTCTACTACAATTAGTTTTGAAAATAAACCGTCGCGTCGTTACAAAAAAAAGCGAAGAAACTGAGTTCTGTTTTTTTGACCAAACACAATTAAAAAAAAATTTAAACATTTTTGATTGGTAAAAACAGCACAGTTATGCCATTATGATCCAACACTTTTTAGAAAAAGAAGTTAAGTGTGGTTAGGACCATTGAATATTTTTGTAACCAGTTCACTTAGAGTTTTGCTAAGACTTAGAGATATATGTTAAGCTATATTGAATCAATAATTCAACAAGTCCAATAAAATAATGCTAAGTCTTCTACTTGGCTGATGTATTTCAGTAGTATATAGAATTTGTATTATAAAAAACACTCATATGATATATGTTAAGACCAAACGAAAATAGATTTTTTTTCGTTGCTAGATAACCACAATATCTAATTTATTCACTTTAAAAGGTTTGTTTTTTCAAAGTTTTTAGTTTTTTTTTAATATGCGTCTTAATTTGTAATACTTTTTATTGTTTTTTTTTTAATTCACGCTAACAATTTGACATTTCAGATTGACAAATATTGCTTCACTCACTTACTCTATCTTTTTTAAGAACATACCACTAAAACAACTTCGGAAAGTAACAAAAATGATCATTCTGATGCTGTCCTTGTGAGTTGCCGTCAAATAGCACTCCATCCCTGTTGTGTTTGTGACATCTCACACCATTTTAAAAACTGCTTTAGTTTTTTCCAACAAGGGCAGTTTCTCTATTGCTTCTTCTAAGGGTGAAGCTAGAGCTTCAATGTTAAAATGTTAACCATGTTTTCCGCTTTGCGCCAATTACCGCTATTGAATCGATTTTTTTTTTAAATGCAACCATCGTGAAGTTTGCAGAATTGGAGGTAAATGACCGCCTCCCCAAATTTCACCAACTTTATTTTTTTTTAATCCATTCACATATTTGAATTTAAATTTGTTGGAGACAAAAATAGTGGTTAAACATTTTCAGATTGTAATTTTGAAAACTCTAAGTATTGCTTATATTTCACGCTGGGGTCAATTTGACCCTCGTGTAGTATTTAAGTTACCAGGAGATGCATCTTTTATACATCAAAAACAAAAATCAGTAAAATTATCACATTGGTATTTTTCGAATATCTGGTAATATTTTTTGTATAATATTGTAGTGGCGGAAAATGAGTGAAAAAACTAAACTTTCGCGAGAAGAACTTATCGTAAAGGCCAAGGAACTCTACAGCAAAGGTTCCAGAAATTATCTTCTTAAATGTTACAGTGAATCTGCTGATGAACTGAGTGAAGTATGTGCATTATATGAAGAAATTTACGGCGAGCTTTCAGATGAGCTTGGAATGCCATATTTGTTGTAAGATGAAAAATACATGCTGGGAAGCAATCCCAGACCTCCAGCGTGACAGTCGAACGCACTAACCATTACGCTACGGGCTTCTACTACTTGATAAGTAGGTAGAGGTAAAAATGAAGAGGAATTTGATATTATCCCAGTATTTTAAGGTGTCTTGATTGGCCGACTACCATTTATACCATCAGTACACTGCAATGCATACAGTGGTTTATGATTACATGAGCATGTACTTAATCCAGTTTTCTGAATCATATATTTGAAAGAAACGCGTTCTTATTCTTTATTTTGATTTTATTTTTAGGGGGAAAATTTATATTTCTCTGAAAAAAAAATTTTAATTAGTTGGAGAAAATAGAAGCATATTACCAAGTTATATATTAGAAGTAATATCGCTATGGTGCGTTCTTTTATTAACCATAGTTAACTATAGTCAACAACGGTCTTTCCTTTATTACAGAATAGTTACGATTTATAACTATATGACGTAATCTCATTGTTCCTAAATTCAGTGGTTACGTTCAGGAGACTTAAACCCGGGACACACAGGACGCGGTCTGGCGGTGTGGTCGACATTTTTGACAGTCACGTTCTTTGTCTTGTGTAGAATCACTTGTTGTTCAAACAACGCGGACAAGTCAAGGGGCGATGAATTAAACGCGGCGGGCAAATTTATTTTGTAAATTTTTACAAAGAACGCGACAGTCAAGCGTCAAAAAAGACCAAACGTCAAATTAAACCTCTGAAAACGGCTACATGTTTCTGTTTAATTTAGTTTTATTCGTTTTCTTTTCCAATTAAGACAAATTAAAGAGAAAATAATATGTGTCACATTGAAGTACTGATCGAATTAGTTCGAACAAACATATTCATATATGATTGCAAGCACCCGGAGTATAAAGATGTTGCTAAAAAGACTAAGACATGGGGAAGAAATAGCTTTTTTTTTTGGTTTATCTCATGAACCCATTTTCGTCCTTTTCTGGTTGCAAGTGTAAGCTGAAGAATCACTTCATCTTCGTCAGAACTGCTACTGCTGCTCATATTTTTGTTTTAATTATACGGCTGCACTCCGACCAACTGCTCTGACAATGGAGTCATCATAATTGAAGATCCTGTGTCCTTGCAACGAGCACTTGATGTATTGGTGGATGTCCTGGAGGGAAATGGATACCGCATTAGCGCGAAAAAGACCGAATACCTATGCTGTCCATTCTCTGATCCACACAGGCCTATTCCTGACATATATTCGAATGGAACAGTGCTTCCCAAGTGCGAAAAGTTTAAATATCTTGGATCAATAGTGAAGGATCTTGTGATGACGACATCAAAAATCACGTAAGCGTAGGGTGGTGGAAAAATCTGCCATCTTCTGCGATAGAAAAATGCCCCCTAAGCTGAAAGACAAGCTCTACACGGCAAGCTCTACACGGCAGTTGTTCGTCCAGCGCTTACTTACGGTTCACAGTATTGGACAATGTTCAAAAAGTATGAGAGTAAATTGACGGCAGCTGAAATGAAGATGCTTGAAAAAAATATAAAGTTAAAAATAAAGCCAAAAAACGGTTGTCCTTTTTGCCCCCTCTCCCCTACCTGTCTACTACAATTAGTTTTGAAAATAAACCGTCGCGTCGTTACAAAAAAAAGCGAAGAAACTGAGTTCTGTTTTTTTGACCAAACACAATTAAAAAAAAATTTAAACATTTTTGATTGGTAAAAACAGCACAGTTATGCCATTATGATCAAACATTGTTTTAGAAAAAGAAGTTAAGTGTGGTTAGGACCATTGAATATTTTTGTAACCAGTTCACTTAGAGTTTTGCTAAGACTTAGAGATATATGTTAAGCTATATTGAATCAATAATTCAACAAGTCCAATAAAATAATGCTAAGTCTTCTACTTGGCTGATGTATTTCAGTAGTATATAGAATTTGTATTATAAAAAACACTCATATGATATATGTTAAGACCAAACGAAAATAGATTTTTTTTCGTTGCTAGATAACCACAATATCTTATTTATTCACTTTAAAAGGTTTGTTTTTTCAAAGTTTTTAGTTTTTTTTTAATATGCGTCTTAATTTGTAATACTTTTTATTGTTTTTTTTTTTAATTCACGCTAACAATTTTACATTTCAGATTGACAAATATTGCTTCACTCACTTACTCTATCTTTTTTAAGAACATACCACTAAAACAACTTCGGAAAGTAACAAAAATGATCATTGTGATGCTGTCCTTGTGAGTTGCCGTCAAATAGCACTCCATCCCTGTTGTGTTTGTGACATCTCACACCATTTTAAAAACTGCTTTAGTTTTTTCCAACAAGGGCAGTTTCTCTATTGCTTCTTCTAAGGGTGAAGCTAGAGCTTCAATGTTAAAATGTTAACCATGTTTTCCGCTTTGCGCCAATTACCGCTATTGAATCGATTTTTTTTTAAAATGCAACCATCGTGAAGTTTGCAGAATTGGAGGTAAATGACCGCCTCCCCAAATTTCACCAACTTTATTTTTTTTTAATCCATTCACATATTTGAATTTAAATTTGTTGGAGACAAAAATAGTGGTTAAACATTTTCAGATTGTAATTTTGAAAACTCTAAGTATTGCTTATATTTCACGCTGGGGTCAATTTGACCCTCGTGTAGTATTTAAGTTACCAGGAGATGCATCTTTTATACATCAAAAACAAAAATCAGTAAAATTATCACATTGGTATTTTTCGAATATCTGGTAATATTTTTTGTATAATATTGTAGTGGCGGAAAATGAGTGAAAAAACTAAACTTTCGCGAGAGGAACTTATCGTAAAGGCCAAGGAACTCTACAGCAAAGGTTCCAGAAATTATCTTCTTAAATGTTACAGTGAATCTGCTGATGAACTGAGTGAAGTATGTGCATTATATGAAGAAATTTACGGCGAGCTTTCAGATGAGCTTGGAATGCCATATTTGTTGTAAGATGAAAAATACATGCTGGGAAGCAATCCCAGACCTCCAGCGTGACAGTCGAACGCACTAACCATTACGCTACGGGCTTCTACTACTTGATAAGTAGGTAGAGGTGAAAATGAAGAGGAATTTGATATTATCCCAGTATTTTAAGGTGTCTTGATTGGCCGACTACCATTTATACCATCAGTACACTGCAATGCATACAGTGGTTTATGATTACATGAGCATGTACTTAATCCAGTTTTCTGAATCATATATTTGAAAGAAACGCGTTCTTATTCTTTATTTTGAATTTATTTTTAGGGGGAAAATTTATATTTCTCTGAAAAAAAAATTTTTAATTAGTTGGAGAAAATAGAAGCATATTACCAAGTTATATATTAGAAGTAATATCGCTATGGTGCGTTCTTTTATTAACCATAGTTAACTATAGTCAACAACGGTCTTTCCTTTATTACAGAATAGTTACGATTTATAACTATATGACGTAATCTCATTGTTCCTAAATTCAGTGGTTACGTTCAGGAGACTTAAACCCGGGACACACAGGACGCGGTCTGGCGGTGTGGTCGACATTTTTGACAGTCACGTTCTTTGTCTTGTGTAGAATCACTTGTTGTTCAAACAACGCGGACAAGTCAAGCGGCGATGAATTAAACGCGGCGGGCAAATTTATTTTGTAAATTTTTACAAAGAACGCGACAGTCAAGCGTCAAAAAAGACCAAACGTCAAATTAAACCTCTGAAAACGGCTACATGTTTCTGTTTAATTTAGTTTTATTCGTTTTCTTTTCCAATTAAGACAAATTAAAGAGAAAATAATATGTGTCACATTGAAGTACTGATCGAATTAGTTCGAACAAACATATTCATATATGATTGCAAGCACCCGGAGTATAAAGATGTTGCTAAAAAGACTAAGACATGGGGAAGAAATAGCTTTTTTTTTTGGTTTATCTCATGAACCCATTTTCGTCCTTTTCTGGTTGCAAGTGTAAGCTGAAGAATCACTTCATCTTCGTCAGAACTGCTACTGCTGCTCATATTTTTGTTTTAATTATACGGCTGCACTCCGACCAACTGCTCTGACAATGGAGTCATCATAATTGAAGATCCTGTGTCCTTGCAACGAGCACTTGATGTATTGGTGGATGTCCTGGAGGGAAATGGATACCGCATTAGCGCGAAAAAGACCGAATACCTATGCTGTCCATTCTCTGATCCACACAGGCCTATTCCGGACATATATTCGAATGGAACAGTGCTTCCCAAGTGCGAAAAGTTTAAATATCTTGGATCAATAGTGAAGGATCTTGTGATGACGACATCAAAAATCACGTAAGCGTAGGGTGGTGGAAAAATCTGCCATCTTCTGCGATAGAAAAATGCCCCCTAAGCTGAAAGGCAAGCTCTACACGGCAGTTGTTCGTCCAGCGCTTACTTACGGTTCACAGTATTGGACAATGTTCAAAAAGTATGAGAGTAAATTGACGGCAGCTGAAATGAAGATGCTTGAAAAAAATATAAAGTTAAAAATAAAGCCAAAAAACGGTTGTCCTTTTTGCCCCCTCTCCCCTACCTGTCTACTACAATTAGTTTTGAAAATAAACCGTCGCGTCGTTACAAAAAAAAGCGAAGAAACTGAGTTCTGTTTTTTTGACCAAACACAATTAAAAAAAAATTTAAACATTTTTGATTGGTAAAAACAGCACAGTTATGCCATTATGATCCAACACTTTTTTAGAAAAAGAAGTTAGGACCATTGACCATTGAATATTTTTGTAACCAGTTCACTTAGAGTTTTGCTAAGACTTAGAGATATATGTTAAGCTATATTGAATCAATAATTCAACAAGTCAAATAAAATAATGCTAAGTCTTCTACTTGGCTGATGTATTTCAGTAGTATATAGAATTTGTATTATAAAAAACACTCATATGATATATGTTAAGACCAAACGAAAATAGATTTTTTTTCGTTGCTAGATAACCACAATATCTAATTTATTCACTTTAAAAGGTTTGTTTTTTCAAAGTTTTTAGTTTTTTTTTAATATGCGTCTTAATTTGTAATACTTTTTATTGTTTTTTTTTTAATTCACGCTAACAATTTGACATTTCAGATTGACAAATATTGCTTCACTCACTTACTCTATCTTTTTTAAGAACATACCACTAAAACAACTTCGGAAAGTAACAAAAATGATCATTCTGATGCTGTCCTCGTGAGTTGCCGTCAAATAGCACTCCATCCCTGTTGTGTTTGTGACATCTCATACCATTTTAAAAACTGCTTTAGTTTTTTCCAACAAGGGCAGTTTCTCTATTGCTTCTTCTAAGGGTGAAGCTAGAGCTTCAATGTTAAAATGTTAACCATGTTTTCCGCTTTGCGCCAATTACCGCTATTGAATCGATTTTTTTTTTAAATGCAACCATCGTGAAGTTTGCAGAATTGGAGGTAAATGACCGCCTCCCCAAATTTCACCAACTTTATTTTTTTTTAATCCATTCACATATTTGAATTTAAATTTGTTGGAGACAAAAATAGTGGTTAAACATTTTCAGATTGTAATTTTGAAAACTCTAAGTATTGCTTATATTTCACGCTGGGGTCAATTTGACCCTCGTGTAGTATTTAAGTTACCAGGAGATGCATCTTTTATACATCAAAAACAAAAATCAGTAAAATTATCACATTGGTATTTTTCGAATATCTGGTAATATTTTTTGTATAATATTGTAGTGGCGGAAAATGAGTGAAAAAACTAAACTTTCGCGAGAGGAACTTATCGTAAAGGCCAAGGAACTCTACAGCAAAGGTTCCAGAAATTATCTTCTTAAATGTTACAGTGAATCTGCTGATGAACTGAGTGAAGTATGTGCATTATATGAAGAAATTTACGGCGAGCTTTCAGATGAGCTTGGAATGCCATATTTGTTGTTAGATGAAAAATACATGCTGGGAAGCAATCCCAGACCTCCAGCGTGACAGTCGAACGCACTAACCATTACGCTACGGGCTTCTACTACTTGATAAGTAGGTAGAGGTGAAAATGAAGAGGAATTTGATATTATCCCAGTATTTTAAGGTGTCTTGATTGGCCGACTACCATTTATACCATCAGTACACTGCAATGCATACAGTGGTTTATGATTACATGAGCATGTACTTAATCCAGTTTTCTGAATCATATATTTGAAAGAAACGCGTACTTATTCTTTATTTTGAATTTATTTTTTTTTTAGGGGGAAAATTTATATTTCTCTGAAAAAAAAAATTTTAATTAGTTGGAGAAAATAGAAGCATATTACCAAGTTATATATTAGAAGTAATATCGCTATGGTGCGTTCTTTTATTAACCATAGTTAACTATAGTCAACAACGGTCTTTCCTTTATTACAGAATAGTTACGATTTATAACTATATGACGTAATCTCATTGTTCCTAAATTCAGTGGTTACGTTCAGGAGACTTAAACCCGGGACACACAGGACACGGTCTGGCGGTGTGGTCGACATTTTTGACAGTCACGTTCTTTGTCTTGTGTAGAATCACTTGTTGTTCAAACAACGCGGACAAGTCAAGCGGCGATGAATTAAACGCGGCGGGCAAATTTATTTTGTAAATTTTTACAAAGAACGCGACAGTCAAGCGTCAAAAAAGACCAAACGTCAAATTAAACCTCTGAAAACGGCTACATGTTTCTGTTTAATTTAGTTTTATTCGTTTTCTTTTCCAATTAAGACAAATTAAAGAGAAAATAATATGTGTCACATTGAAGTACTGATCGAATTAGTTCGAACAAACATATTCATATATGATTGCAAGCACCCGGAGTATAAAGATGTTGCTAAAAAGACTAAGACATGGGGAAGAAATAGCTTTTTTTTTTGGTTTATCTCATGAACCCATTTTCGTCCTTTTCTGGTTGCAAGTGTAAGCTGAAGAATCACTTCATCTTCGTCAGAACTGCTACTGCTGCTCATATTTTTGTTTTAATTATACGGCTGCACTCCGACCAACTGCTCTGACAATGGAGTCATCATAATTGAAGATCCTGTGTCCTTGCAACGAGCACTTGATGTTTGGGTGGATGTCCTGGAGGGAAATGGATACCGCATTAGCGCGAAAAAGACCGAATACCTATGCTGTCCATTCTCTGATCCACACAGGCCTATTCCGGACATATATTCGAATGGAACAGTGCTTCCCAAGTGCGAAAAGTTTAAATATCTTGGATCAATAGTGAAGGATCTTGTGATGACGACATCAAAAATCACGTAAGCGTAGGGTGGTGGAAAAATCTGCCATCTTCTGCGATAGAAAAATGCCCCCTAAGCTGAAAGGCAAGCTCTACACGGCAAGCTCTACACGGCAGTTGTTCGTCCAGCGCTTACTTACGGTTCACAGTATTGGACAATGTTCAAAAAGTATGAGAGTAAATTGACGGCAGCTGAAATGAAGATGCTTGAAAAAAATATAAAGTTAAAAATAAAGCCAAAAAACGGTTGTCCTTTTTGCCCCCTCTCCCCTACCTGTCTACTACAATTAGTTTTGAAAATAAACCGTCGCGTCGTTACAAAAAAAAAGCGAAGAAACTGAGTTCTGTTTTTTTGACCAAACACAATTAAAAAAAAAATTAAACATTTTTGATTGGTAAAAACAGCACAGTTATGCCATTATGATCAAACATTGTTTTAGAAAAAGAAGTTAAGTGTGGTTAGGACCATTGAATATTTTTGTAACCAGTTCACTTAGAGTTTTGCTAAGACTTAGAGATATATGTTAAGCTATATTGAATCAATAATTCAACAAGTCAAATAAAATAATGCTAAGTCTTCTACTTGGCTGATGTATTTCAGTAGTATATAGAATTTGTATTATAAAAAACACTCATATGATATATGTTAAGACCAAACGAAAATAGATTTTTTTTCGTTGCTAGATAACCACAATATCTAATTTATTCACTTTAAAAGGTTTGTTTTTTCAAAGTTTTTAGTTTTTTTTTAATATGCGTCTTAATTTGTAATACTTTTTATTGTTTTTTTTTTTAATTCACGCTAACAATTTGACATTTCAGATTGACAAATATTGCTTCACTCACTTACTCTATCTTTTTTAAGAATATACCACTAAAACAACTTCGGAAAGTAACAAAAATGATCATTCTGATGCTGTCCTCGTGAGTTGCCGTCAAATAGCACTCCATCCCTGTTGTGTTTGTGACATCTCACACCATTTTAAAAACTGCTTTAGTTTTTTCCAACAAGGGCAGTTTCTCTATTGCTTCTTCTAAGGGTGAAGCTAGAGCTTCAATGTTAAAATGTTAACCATGTTTTCCGCTTTGCGCCAATTACCGCTATTGAATCGATTTTTTTTTTAAATGCAACCATCGTGAAGTTTGCAGAATTGGAGGTAAATGACCGCCTCCCCAAATTTCACCAACTTTATTTTTTTTTAATCCATTCACTTATTTGAATTTAAATTTGTTGGAGACAAAAATAGTGGTTAAACATTTTCAGATTGTAATTTTGAAAACTCTAAGTATTGCTTATATTTCACGCTGGGGTCAATTTGACCCTCGTGTAGTATTTAAGTTACCAGGAGATGCATCTTTTATACATCAAAAACAAAAATCAGTAAAATTATCACATTGGTATTTTTCGAATATCTGGTAATATTTTTTGTATAATATTGTAGTGGCGGAAAATGAGTGAAAAAACTAAACTTTCGCGAGAGGAACTTATCGTAAAGGCCAAGGAACTCTACAGCAAAGGTTCCAGAAATTATCTTCTTAAATGTTACAGTGAATCTGCTGATGAACTGAGTGAAGTATGTGCATTATATGAAGAAATTTACGGCGAGCTTTCAGATGAGCTTGGAATGCCATATTTGTTGTAAGATGAAAAATACATGCTGGGAAGCAATCCCAGACCTCCAGCGTGACAGTCGAACGCACTAACCATTACTCTACGGGCTTCTACTACTTGATAAGTAGGTAGAGGTGAAAATGAAGAGGAATTTGATATTATCCCAGTATTTTAAGGTGTCTTGATTGGCCGACTACCATTTATACCATCAGTACACTGCAATGCATACAGTGGTTTATGATTACATGAGCATGTACTTAATCCAGTTTTCTGAATCATATATTTGAAAGAAACGCGTTCTTATTCTTTATTTTGATTTTATTTTTAGGGGGAAAATTTATATTTCTCTGAAAAAAAAAAATTTTAATTAGTTGGAGAAAATAGAAGCATATTACCAAGTTATATATTAGAAGTAATATCGCTATGGTGCGTTCTTTTATTAACCATAGTTAACTATAGTCAACAACGGTCTTTCCTTTATTACAGAATAGTTACGATTTATAACTATATGACGTAATCTCATTGTTCCTAAATTCAGTGGTTACGTTCAGGAGACTTAAACCCGGGACACACAGGACGCGGTCTGGCGGTGTGGTCGACATTTTTGACAGTCACGTTCTTTGTCTTGTGTAGAATCACTTGTTGTTCAAACAACGCGGACAAGTCAAGCGGCGATGAATTAAACGCGGCGGGCAAATTTATTTTGTAAATTTTTACAAAGAACGCGACAGTCAAGCGTCAAAAAAGACCAAACGTCAAATTAAACCTCTGAAAACGGCTACATGTTTCTGTTTAATTTAGTTTTATTCGTTTTCTTTTCCAATTAAGACAAATTAAAGAGAAAATAATATGTGTCACATTGAAGTACTGATCGAATTAGTTCGAACAAACATATTCATATATGATTGCAAGCACCCGGAGTATAAAGATGTTGCTAAAAAGACTAAGACATGGGGAAGACATAGCTTTTTTTTTTGGTTTATCTCATGAACCCATTTTCGTCCTTTTCTGGTTGCAAGTGTAAGCTGAAGAATCACTTCATCTTCGTCAGAACTGCTACTGCTGCTCATATTTTTGTTTTAATTATACGGCTGCACTCCGACCAACTGCTCTGACAATGGAGTCATCATAATTGAAGATCCTGTGTCCTTGCAACGAGCACTTGATGTATGGGTGGATGTCCTGGAGGGAAATGGATACCGCATTAGCGCGAAAAAGACCGAATACCTATGCTGTCCATTCTCTGATCCACACAGGCCTATTCCGGACATATATTCGAATGGAACAGTGCTTCCCAAGTGCGAAAAGTTTAAATATCTTGGATCAATAGTGAAGGATCTTGTGATGACGACATCAAAAATCACGTAAGCGTAGGGTGGTGGAAAAATCTGCCATCTTCTGCGATAGAAAAATGCCCCCTAAGCTGAAAGGCAAGCTCTACACGGCAGGCTCTACACGGCAGTTGTTCGTCCAGCGCTTACTTACGGTTCACAGTATTGGACAATGTTCAAAAAGTATGAGAGTAAATTGACGGCAGCTGAAATGAAGATGCTTGAAAAAAATATAAAGTTAAAAATAAAGCCAAAAAACGGTTGTCCTTTTTGCCCCCTCTCCCCTACCTGTCTACTACAATTAGTTTTGAAAATAAACCGTCGCGTCGTTACAAAAAAAAGCGAAGAAATTGAGTTCTGTTTTTTTGACCAAACACAATTAAAAAAAAATTTAAACATTTTTGATTGGTAAAAACAGCACAGTTATGCCATTATGATCCAACACTTTTTTAGAAAAAGAAGTTAAGTGTGGTTAGGACCATTGAATATTTTTGTAACCAGTTCACTTAGAGTTTTGCTAAGACTTAGAGATATATGTTAAGCTATATTGAATCAATAATTCAACAAGTCAAATAAAATAATGCTAAGTCTTCTACTTGGCTGATGTATTTCAGTAGTATATAGAATTTGTATTATAAAAAACACTCATATGATATATGTTAAGACCAAACGAAAATAGATTTTTTTTCGTTGCTAGATAACCACAATATCTAATTTATTCACTTTAAAAGGTTTGTTTTTTCAAAGTTTTTAGTTTTTTTTTAATATGCGTCTTAATTTGTAATACTTTTTATTGTTTTTTTTTTAATTCACGCTAACAATTTGACATTTCAGATTGACAAATATTGCTTCACTCACTTACTCTATCTTTTTTAAGAACATACCACTAAAACAACTTCGGAAAGTAACAAAATGATCATTCTGATGCTGTCCTCGTGAGTTGCCGTCAAATAGCACTCCATCCCTGTTGTGTTTGTGACATCTCACACCATTTTAAAAACTGCTTTAGTTTTTTCCAACAAGGGCAGTTTCTCTATTGCTTCTTCTAAGGGTGAAGCTAGAGCTTCAATGTTAAAATGTTAACCATGTTTTCCGCTTTGCGCCAATTACCGCTATTGAATCGATTTTTTTTTTAAATGCAACCATCGTGAAGTTTGCAGAATTGGAGGTAAATGACCGCCTCCCCAAATTTCACCAACTTTATTTTTTTTTAATCCATTCACATATTTGAATTTAAATTTGTTGGAGACAAAAATAGTGGTTAAACATTTTCAGATTGTAATTTTGAAAACTCTAAGTATTGCTTATATTTCACGCTGGGGTCAATTTGACCCTCGTGTAGTATTTAAGTTACCAGGAGATGCATCTTTTATACATCAAAAACAAAAATCAGTAAAATTATCACATTGGTATTTTTCGAATATCTGGTAATATTTTTTGTATAATATTGTAGTGGCGGAAAATGAGTGAAAAAACTAAACTTTCGCGAGAGGAACTTATCGTAAAGGCCAAGGAACTCTACAGCAAAGGTTCCAGAAATTATCTTCTTAAATGTTACAGTGAATCTGCTGATGAACTGAGTGAAGTATGTGCATTATATGAAGAAATTTACGGCGAGCTTTCAGATGAGCTTGGAATGCCATATTTGTTGTAAGATGAAAAATACATGCTGGGAAGCAATCCCAGACCTCCAGCGTGACAGTCGAACGCACTAACCATTACGCTACGGGCTTCTACTACTTGATATTATCCCAGTATTTTAAGGTGTCTTGATTGGCCGACTACCATTTATACCATCAGTACACTGCAATGCATACAGTGGTTTATGATTACATGAGCATGTACTTAATCCAGTTTTCTGAATCATATATTTGAAAGAAACGCGTTCTTATTCTTTATTTTGATTTTATTTTTAGGGGGAAAATTTATATTTCTCTGAAAAAAAAAATTTTAATTAGTTGGAGAAAATAGAAGCATATTACCAAGTTATATATTAGAAGTAATATCGCTATGGTGCGTTCTTTTATTAACCATAGTTAACTATAGTCAACAACGGTCTTTCCTTTATTACAGAATAGTTACGATTTATAACTATATGACGTAATCTCATTGTTCCTAAATTCAGTGGTTACGTTCAGGAGACTTAAACCCGGGACACACAGGACGCGGTCTGGCGGTGTGGTCGACATTTTTGACAGTCACGTTCTTTGTCTTGTGTAGAATCACTTGTTGTTCAAACAACGCGGACAAGTCAAGCGGCGATGAATTAAACGCGGCGGGCAAATTTATTTTGTAAATTTTTACAAAGAACGCGACAGTCAAGCGTCAAAAAAGACCAAACGTCAAATTAAACCTCTGAAAACGGCTACATGTTTCTGTTTAATTTAGTTTTATTCGTTTTCTTTTCCAATTAAGACAAATTAAAGAGAAAATAATATGTGTCACATTGAAGTACTGATCGAATTAGTTCGAACAAACATATTCATATATGATTGCAAGCACCCGGAGTATAAAGATGTTGCTAAAAAGACTAAGACATGGGGAAGAAATAGCTTTTTTTTTTGGTTTATCTCATGAACCCATTTTCGTCCTTTTCTGGTTGCAAGTGTAAGCTGAAGAATCACTTCATCTTCGTCAGAACTGCTACTGCTGCTCATATTTTTGTTTTAATTATACGGCTGCACTCCGACCAACTGCTCTGACAATGGAGTCATCATAATTGAAGATCCTGTGTCCTTGCAACGAGCACTTGATGTATGGGTGGATGTCCTGGAGGGAAATGGATACCGCATTAGCGCGAAAAAGACCGAATACCTATGCTGTCCATTCTCTGATCCACACAGGCCTATTCCGGACATATATTCGAATGGAACAGTGCTTCCCAAGTGCGAAAAGTTTAAATATCTTGGATCAATAGTGAAGGATCTTGTGATGACGACATCAAAAATCACGTAAGCGTAGGGTGGTGGAAAAATCTGCCATCTTCTGCGATAGAAAAATGCCCCCTAAGCTGAAAGGCAAGCTCTACACGGCAAGCTCTACACGGCAGTTGTTCGTCCAGCGCTTACTTACGGTTCACAGTATTGGACAATGTTCAAAAAGTATGAGAGTAAATTGACGGCAGCTGAAATGAAGATGCTTGAAAAAAATATAAAGTTAAAAATAAAGCCAAAAAACGGTTGTCCTTTTTGCCCCCTCTCCCCTACCTGTCTACTACAATTAGTTTTGAAAATAAACCGTCGCGTCGTTACAAAAAAAAGCGAAGAAACTGAGTTCTGTTTTTTTGACCAAACACAATTAAAAAAAAATTTAAACATTTTTGATTGGTAAAAACAGCACAGTTATGCCATTATGATCCAACACTTTTTTAGAAAAAGAAGTTAAGTGTGGTTAGGACCATTGAATATTTTTGTAACCAGTTCACTTAGAGTTTTGCTAAGACTTAGAGATATATGTTAAGCTTTATTGAATCAATAATTCAACAAGTCAAATAAAATAATGCTAAGTCTTCTACTTGGCTGATGTATTTCAGTAGTATATAGAATTTGTATTATAAAAAACACTCATATGATATATGTTAAGACCAAACGAAAATAGATTTTTTTTCGTTGCTAGATAACCACAATATCTAATTTATTCACTTTAAAAGGTTTGTTTTTTCAAAGTTTTTAGTTTTTTTTTAATATGCGTCTTAATTTGTAATACTTTTTATTGTTTTTTTTTTTAATTCACGCTAACAATTTGACATTTCAGATTGACAAATATTGCTTCACTCACTTACTCTATCTTTTTTAAGAACATACCACTAAAACAACTTCGGAAAGTAACAAAAATGATCATTCTGATGCTGTCCTCGTGAGTTGCCGTCAAATAGCACTCCATCCCTGTTGTGTTTGTGACATCTCACACCATTTTAAAAACTGCTTTAGTTTTTTCCAACAAGGGCAGTTTCTCTATTGCTTCTTCTAAGGGTGAAGCTAGAGCTTCAATGTTAAAATGTTAACCATGTTTTCCGCTTTGCGCCAATTACCGCTATTGAATCGATTTTTTTTTTAAATGCAACCATCGTGAAGTTTGCAGAATTGGAGGTAAATGACCGCCTCCCCAAATTTCACCAACTTTATTTTTTTTTAATCCATTCACATATTTGAATTTAAATTTGTTGGAGACAAAAATAGTGGTTAAACATTTTCAGATTGTAATTTTGAAAACTCTAAGTATTGCTTATATTTCACGCTGGGGTCAATTTGACCCTCGTGTAGTATTTAAGTTACCAGGAGATGCATCTTTTATACATCAAAAACAAAAATCAGTAAAATTATCACATTGGTATTTTTCGAATATCTGGTAATATTTTTTGTATAATATTGTAGTGGCGGAAAATGAGTGAAAAAACTAAACTTTCGCGAGAGGAACTTATCGTAAAGGCCAAGGAACTCTACAGCAAAGGTTCCAGAAATTATCTTCTTAAATGTTACAGTGAATCTGCTGATGAACTGAGTGAAGTATGTGCATTATATGAAGAAATTTACGGCGAGCTTTCAGATGAGCTTGGAATGCCATATTTGTTGTAAGATGAAAAATACATGCTGGGAAGCAATCCCAGACCTCCAGCGTGACAGTCGAACGCACTAACCATTACGCTACGGGCTTCTACTACTTGATAAGTAGGTAGAGGTGAAAATGAAGAGGAATTTGATATTATCCCAGTATTTTAAGGTGTCTTGATTGGCCGACTACCATTTATACCATCAGTACACTGCAATGCATACAGTGGTTTATGATTACATGAGCATGTACTTAATCCAGTTTTCTGAATCATATATTTGAAAGAAACGCGTTCTTATTCTTTATTTTGAATTTATTTTTAGGGGGAAAATTTATATTTCTCTGAAAAAAAAAATTTTAATTAGTTGGAGAAAATAGAAGCATATTACCAAGTTATATATTAGAAGTAATATCGCTATGGTGCGTTCTTTTATTAACCATAGTTAACTATAGTCAACAACGGTCTTTCCTTTATTACAGAATAGTTACGATTTATAACTATATGACGTAATCTCATTGTTCCTAAATTCAGTGGTTACGTTCAGGAGACTTAAACCCGGGACACACAGGACGCGGTCTGGCGGTGTGGTCGACATTTTTGACAGTCACGTTCTTTGTCTTGTGTAGAATCACTTGTTGTTCAAACAACGCGGACAAGTCAAGCGGCGATGAATTAAACGCGGCGGGCAAATTTATTTTGTAAATTTTTACAAAGAACGCGACAGTCAAGCGTCAAAAAAGACCAAACGTCAAATTAAACCTCTGAAAACGACTACATGTTTCTGTTTAATTTAGTTTTATTCGTTTTCTTTTCCAATTAAGACAAATTAAAGAGAAAATAATATGTGTCACATTGAAGTACTGATCGAATTAGTTCGAACAAACATATTCATATATGATTGCAAGCACCCGGAGTATAAAGATGTTGCTAAAAAGACTAAGACATGGGGAAGAAATAGCTTTTTTTTTTGGTTTATCTCACGAACCCATTTTCGTCCTTTTCTGGTTGCAAGTGTAAGCTGAAGAATCACTTCATCTTCGTCAGAACTGCTACTGCTGCTCATATTTTTGTTTTAATTATACGGCTGCACTCCGACCAACTGCTCTGACAATGGAGTCATCATAATTGAAGATCCTGTGTCCTTGCAACGAGCACTTGATGTATGGGTGGATGTCCTGGAGGGAAATGGATACCGCATTAGCGCGAAAAAGACCGAATACCTATGCTGTCCATTCTCTGATCCACACAGGCCTATTCCGGACATATATTCGAATGGAACAGTGCTTCCCAAGTGCGAAAAGTTTAAATATCTTGGATCAATAGTGAAGGATCTTGTGATGACGACATCAAAAATCACGTAAGCGTAGGGTGGTGGAAAAATCTGCCATCTTCTGCGATAGAAAAATGCCCCCTAAGCTGAAAGGCAAGCTCTACACGGCAAGCTCTACACGGCAGTTGTTCGTCCAGCGCTTACTTACGGTTCACAGTATTGGACAATGTTCAAAAAGTATGAGAGTAAATTGACGGCAGCTGAAATGAAGATGCTTGAAAAAAATATAAAGTTAAAAATAAAGCCAAAAAACGGTTGTCCTTTTTGCCCCCTCTCCCCTACCTGTCTACTACAATTAGTTTTGAAAATAAACCGTCGCGTCGTTACAAAAAAAAGCGAAGAAACTGAGTTCTGTTTTTTTGACCAAACACAATTAAAAAAAAATTTAAACATTTTTGATTGGTAAAAACAGCACAGTTATGCCATTATGATCAAACATTATTTTAGAAAAAGAAGTTAAGTGTGGTTAGGACCATTGAATATTTTTGTAACCAGTTCACTTAGAGTTTTGCTAAGACTTAGAGATATATGTTAAGCTATATTGAATCAATAATTCAACAAGTCCAATAAAATAATGCTAAGTCTTCTACTTGGCTGATGTATTTCAGTAGTATATAGAATTTGTATTATAAAAAACACTCATATGATATATGTTAAGACCAAACGAAAATAGATTTTTTTTCGTTGCTAGATAACCACAATATCTAATTTATTCACTTTAAAAGGTTTGTTTTTTCAAAGTTTTTAGTTTTTTTTAATATGCGTCTTAATTTGTAATACTTTTTATTGTTTTTTTTTTTTAATTCACGCTAACAATTTGACATTTCAGATTGACAAATATTGCTTCACTCACTTACTCTATCTTTTTTAAGAACATACCACTAAAACAACTTCGGAAAGTAACAAAAATGATCATTCTGATGCTGTCCTTGTGAGTTGCCGTCAAATAGCACTCCATCCCTGTTGTGTTTGTGACATCTCACACCATTTTAAAAACTGCTTTAGTTTTTTCCAACAAGGGCAGTTTCTCTATTGCTTCTTCTAAGGGTGAAGCTAGAGCTTCAATGTTAAAATGTTAACCATGTTTTCCGCTTTGCGCCAATTACCGCTATTGAATCGATTTTTTTTTTTAAATGCAACCATCGTGAAGTTTGCAGAATTGGAGGTAAATGACCGCCTCCCCAAATTTCACCAACTTTATTTTTTTTTAATCCATTCACATATTTGAATTTAAATTTGTTGGAGACAAAAATAGTGGTTAAACATTTTCAGATTGTAATTTTGAAAACTCTAAGTATTGCTTATATTTCACGCTGGGGTCAATTTGACCCTCGTGTAGTATTTAAGTTACCAGGAGATGCATCTTTTATACATCAAAAACAAAAATCAGTAAAATTATCACATTGGTATTTTTCGAATATCTGGTAATATTTTTTGTATAATATTGTAGTGGCGGAAAATGAGTGAAAAAACTAAACTTTCGCGAGAGGAACTTATCGTAAAGGCCAAGGAACTCTACAGCAAAGGTTCCAGAAATTATCTTCTTAAATGTTACAGTGAATCTGCTGATGAACTGAGTGAAGTATGTGCATTATATGAAGAAATTTACGGCGAGCTTTCAGATGAGCTTGGAATGCCATATTTGTTGTAAGATGAAAAATACATGCTGGGAAGCAATCCCAGACCTCCAGCGTGACAGTCGAACGCACTAACCATTACGCTACGGGCTTCTACTACTTGATAAGTAGGTAGAGGTAAAAATGAAGAGGAATTTGATATTATCCCAGTATTTTAAGGTGTCTTGATTGGCCGACTACCATTTATACCATCAGTACACTGCAATGCATACAGTGGTTTATGATTACATGAGCATGTACTTCATCCAGTTTTCTGAATCATATATTTGAAAGAAACGCGTTCTTATTCTTTATTTTGAATTTATTTTTAGGGGGAAAATTTATATTTCTCTGAAAAAAAAAATTTTAATTAGTTGGAGAAAATAGAAGCATATTACCAAGTTATATATTAGAAGTAATATCGCTATGGTGCGTTCTTTTATTAACCATAGTTAACTATAGTCAACAACGGTCTTTCCTTTATTACAGAATAGTTACGATTTATAACTATATGACGTAATCTCATTGTTCCTAAATTCAGTGGTTACGTTCAGGAGACTTAAACCCGGGACACACAGGACGCGGTCTGGCGGTGTGGTCGACATTTTTGACAGTCACGTTCTTTGTCTTGTGTAGAATCACTTGTTGTTCAAACAACGCGGACAAGTCAAGCGGCGATGAATTAAACGCGGCGGGCAAATTTATTTTGTAAATTTTTACAAAGAACGCGACAGTCAAGCGTCAAAAAAGACCAAACGTCAAATTAAACCTCTGAAAACGGCTACATGTTTCTGTTTAATTTAGTTTTATTCGTTTTCTTTTCCAATTAAGACAAATTAAAGAGAAAATAATATGTGTCACATTGAAGTACTGATCGAATTAGTTCGAACAAACATATTCATATATGATTGCAAGCACCCGGAGTATAAAGATGTTGCTAAAAAGACTAAGACATGGGGAAGAAATAGCTTTTTTTTTTGGTTTATCTCATGAACCCATTTTCGTCCTTTTCTGGTTGCAAGTGTAAGCTGAAGAATCACTTCATCTTCGTCAGAACTGCTACTGCTGCTCATATTTTTGTTTTAATTATACGGCTGCACTCCGACCAACTGCTCTGACAATGGAGTCATCATAATTGAAGATCCTGTGTCCTTGCAACGAGCACTTGATGTATGGGTGGATGTCCTGGAGGGAAATGGATACCGCATTAGCGCGAAAAAGACCGAATACCTATGCTGTCCATTCTCTGATCCACACAGGCCTATTCCGGACATATATTCGAATGGAACAGTGCTTCCCAAGTGCGAAAAGTTTAAATATCTTGGATCAATAGTGAAGGATCTTGTGATGACGACATCAAAAATCACGTAAGCGTAGGGTGGTGGAAAAATCTGCCATCTTCTGCGATAGAAAAATGCCCACTAAGCTGAAAGGCAAGCTCTACACGGCAAGCTCTACACGGCAGTTGTTCGTCCAGCGCTTACTTACGGTTCACAGTATTGGACAATGTTCAAAAAGTATGAGAGTAAATTGACGGCAGCTGAAATGAAGATGCTTGAAAAAAATATAAAGTTAAAAATAAAGCCAAAAAACGGTTGTCCTTTTTGCCCCCTCTCCCCTACCTGTCTACTACAATTAGTTTTGAAAATAAACCGTCGCGTCGTTACAAAAAAAAGCGAAGAAACTGAGTTCTGTTTTTTTGACCAAACACAATTAAAAAAAAATTTAAACATTTTTGATTGGTAAAAACAGCACAGTTATGCCATTATGATCAAACATTATTTTAGAAAAAGAAGTTAAGTGTGGTTAGGACCATTGAATATTTTTGTAACCAGTTCACTTAGAGTTTTGCTAAGACTTAGAGATATATGTTAAGCTATATTGAATCAATAATTCAACAAGTCCAATAAAATAATGCTAAGTCTTCTACTTGGCTGATGTATTTCAGTAGTATATAGAATTTGTATTATAAAAAACACTCATATGATATATGTTAAGACCAAACGAAAATAGATTTTTTTTCGTTGCTAGATAACCACAATATCTAATTTATTCACTTTAAAAGGTTTGTTTTTTCAAAGTTTTTAGTTTTTTTTAATATGCGTCTTAATTTGTAATACTTTTTATTGTTTTTTTTTTTTAATTCACGCTAACAATTTGACATTTCAGATTGACAAATATTGCTTCACTCACTTACTCTATCTTTTTTAAGAACATACCACTAAAACAACTTCGGAAAGTAACAAAAATGATCATTCTGATGCTGTCCTTGTGAGTTGCCGTCAAATAGCACTCCATCCCTGTTGTGTTTGTGACATCTCACACCATTTTAAAAACTGCTTTAGTTTTTTCCAACAAGGGCAGTTTCTCTATTGCTTCTTCTAAGGGTGAAGCTAGAGCTTCAATGTTAAAATGTTAACCATGTTTTCCGCTTTGCGCCAATTACCGCTATTGAATCGATTTTTTTTTTTAAATGCAACCATCGTGAAGTTTGCAGAATTGGAGGTAAATGACCGCCTCCCCAAATTTCACCAACTTTATTTTTTTTTAATCCATTCACATATTTGAATTTAAATTTGTTGGAGACAAAAATAGTGGTTAAACATTTTCAGATTGTAATTTTGAAAACTCTAAGTATTGCTTATATTTCACGCTGGGGTCAATTTGACCCTCGTGTAGTATTTAAGTTACCAGGAGATGCATCTTTTATACATCAAAAACAAAAATCAGTAAAATTATCACATTGGTATTTTTCGAATATCTGGTAATATTTTTTGTATAATATTGTAGTGGCGGAAAATGAGTGCAAAAACTAAACTTTCGCGAGAGGAACTTATCGTAAAGGCCAAGGAACTCTACAGCAAAGGTTCCAGAAATTATCTTCTTAAATGTTACAGTGAATCTGCTGATGAACTGAGTGAAGTATGTGCATTATATGAAGAAATTTACGGCGAGCTTTCAGATGAGCTTGGAATGCCATATTTGTTGTAAGATGAAAAATACATGCTGGGAAGCAATCCCAGACCTCCAGCGTGACAGTCGAACGCACTAACCATTACGCTACGGGCTTCTACTACTTGATAAGTAGGTAGAGGTAAAAATGAAGAGGAATTTGATATTATCCCAGTATTTTAAGGTGTCTTGATTGGCCGACTACCATTTATACCATCAGTACACTGCAATGCATACAGTGGTTTATGATTACATGAGCATGTACTTAATCCAGTTTTCTGAATCATATATTTGAAAGAAACGCGTTCTTATTCTTTATTTTGAATTTATTTTTAGGGGGAAAATTTATATTTCTCTGAAAAAAAAAATTTTAATTAGTTGGAGAAAATAGAAGCATATTACCAAGTTATATATTAGAAGTAATATCGCTATGGTGCGTTCTTTTATTAACCATAGTTAACTATAGTCAACAACGGTCTTTCCTTTATTACAGAATAGTTACGATTTATAACTATATGACGTAATCTCATTGTTCCTAAATTCAGTGGTTACGTTCAGGAGACTTAAACCCGGGACACACAGGACGCGGTCTGGCGGTGTGGTCGACATTTTTGACAGTCACGTTCTTTGTCTTGTGTAGAATCACTTGTTGTTCAAACAACGCGGACAAGTCAAGCGGCGATGAATTAAACGCGGCGGGCAAATTTATTTTGTAAATTTTTACAAAGAACGCGACAGTCAAGCGTCAAAAAAGACCAAACGTCAAATTAAACCTCTGAAAACGGCTACATGTTTCTGTTTAATTTAGTTTTATTCGTTTTCTTTTCCAATTAAGACAAATTAAAGAGAAAATAATATGTGTCACATTGAAGTACTGATCGAATTAGTTCGAACAAACATATTCATATATGATTGCAAGCACCCGGAGTATAAAGATGTTGCTAAAAAGACTAAGACATGGGGAAGAAATAGCTTTTTTTTTTGGTTTATCTCATGAACCCATTTTCGTCCTTTTCTGGTTGCAAGTGTAAGCTGAAGAATCACTTCATCTTCGTCAGAACTGCTACTGCTGCTCATATTTTTGTTTTAATTATACGGCTGCACTCCGACCAACTGCTCTGACAATGGAGTCATCATAATTGAAGATCCTGTTTCCTTGCAACGAGCACTTGATGTATGGGTGGATGTCCTGGAGGGAAATGGATACCGCATTAGCGCGAAAAAGACCGAATACCTATGTTGTCCATTCTCTGATCCACACAGGCCTATTCCGGACATATATTCGAATGGAACAGTGCTTCCCAAGTGCGAAAAGTTTAAATATCTTGGATCAATAGTGAAGGATCTTGTGATGACGACATCAAAAATCACGTAAGCGTAGGGTGGTGGAAAAATCTGCCATCTTCTGCGATAGAAAAATGCCCACTAAGCTGAAAGGCAAGCTCTACACGGCAAGCTCTACACGGCAAGCTCTACACGGCAGTTGTTCGTCCAGCGCTTACTTACGGTTCACAGTATTGGACAATGTTCAAAAAGTATGAGAGTAAATTGACGGCAGCTGAAATGAAGATGCTTGAAAAAAATATAAAGTTAAAAATAAAGCCAAAAAACGGTTGTCCTTTTTGCCCCCTCTCCCCTACCTGTCTACTACAATTAGTTTTGAAAATAAACCGTCGCGTCGTTACAAAAAAAAGCGAAGAAACTGAGTTCTGTTTTTTTGACCAAACACAATTAAAAAAAAATTTAAACATTTTTGATTGGTAAAAACAGCACAGTTATGCCATTATGATCAAACATTATTTTAGAAAAAGAAGTTAAGTGTGGTTAGGACCATTGAATATTTTTGTAACCAGTTCACTTAGAGTTTTGCTAAGACTTAGAGATATATGTTAAGCTATATTGAATCAATAATTCAACAAGTCCAATAAAATAATGCTAAGTCTTCTACTTGGCTGATGTATTTCAGTAGTATATAGAATTTGTATTATAAAAAACACTCATATGATATATGTTAAGACCAAACGAAAATAGATTTTTTTTCGTTGCTAGATAACCACAATATCTAATTTATTCACTTTAAAAGGTTTGTTTTTTCAAAGTTTTTAGTTTTTTTTAATATGCGTCTTAATTTGTAATACTTTTTATTGTTTTTTTTTTTTAATTCACGCTAACAATTTGACATTTCAGATTGACAAATATTGCTTCACTCACTTACTCTATCTTTTTTAAGAACATACCACTAAAACAACTTCGGAAAGTAACAAAAATGATCATTCTGATGCTGTCCTTGTGAGTTGCCGTCAAATAGCACTCCATCCCTGTTGTGTTTGTGACATCTCACACCATTTTAAAAACTGCTTTAGTTTTTTCCAACAAGGGCAGTTTCTCTATTGCTTCTTCTAAGGGTGAAGCTAGAGCTTCAATGTTAAAATGTTAACCATGTTTTCCGCTTTGCGCCAATTACCGCTATTGAATCGATTTTTTTTTTTAAATGCAACCATCGTGAAGTTTGCAGAATTGGAGGTAAATGACCGCCTCCCCAAATTTCACCAACTTTATTTTTTTTTAATCCATTCACATATTTGAATTTAAATTTGTTGGAGACAAAAATAGTGGTTAAACATTTTCAGATTGTAATTTTGAAAACTCTAAGTATTGCTTATATTTCACGCTGGGGTCAATTTGACCCTCGTGTAGTATTTAAGTTACCAGGAGATGCATCTTTTATACATCAAAAACAAAAATCAGTAAAATTATCACATTGGTATTTTTCGAATATCTGGTAATATTTTTTGTATAATATTGTAGTGGCGGAAAATGAGTGCAAAAACTAAACTTTCGCGAGAGGAACTTATCGTAAAGGCCAAGGAACTCTACAGCAAAGGTTCCAGAAATTATCTTCTTAAATGTTACAGTGAATCTGCTGATGAACTGAGTGAAGTATGTGCATTATATGAAGAAATTTACGGCGAGCTTTCAGATGAGCTTGGAATGCCATATTTGTTGTAAGATGAAAAATACATGCTGGGAAGCAATCCCAGACCTCCAGCGTGACAGTCGAACGCACTAACCATTACGCTACGGGCTTCTACTACTTGATAAGTAGGTAGAGGTAAAAATGAAGAGGAATTTGATATTATCCCAGTATTTTAAGGTGTCTTGATTGGCCGACTACCATTTATACCATCAGTACACTGCAATGCATACAGTGGTTTATGATTACATGAGCATGTACTTAATCCAGTTTTCTGAATCATATATTTGAAAGAAACGCGTTCTTATTCTTTATTTTGAATTTATTTTTAGGGGGAAAATTTATATTTCTCTGAAAAAAAAAATTTTAATTAGTTGGAGAAAATAGAAGCATATTACCAAGTTATATATTAGAAGTAATATCGCTATGGTGCGTTCTTTTATTAACCATAGTTAACTATAGTCAACAACGGTCTTTCCTTTATTACAGAATAGTTACGATTTATAACTATATGACGTAATCTCATTGTTCCTAAATTCAGTGGTTACGTTCAGGAGACTTAAACCCGGGACACACAGGACGCGGTCTGGCGGTGTGGTCGACATTTTTGACAGTCACGTTCTTTGTCTTGTGTAGAATCACTTGTTGTTCAAACAACGCGGACAAGTCAAGCGGCGATGAATTAAACGCGGCGGGCAAATTTATTTTGTAAATTTTTACAAAGAACGCGACAGTCAAGCGTCAAAAAAGACCAAACGTCAAATTAAACCTCTGAAAACGGCTACATGTTTCTGTTTAATTTAGTTTTATTCGTTTTCTTTTCCAATTAAGACAAATTAAAGAGAAAATAATATGTGTCACATTGAAGTACTGATCGAATTAGTTCGAACAAACATATTCATATATGATTGCAAGCACCCGGAGTATAAAGATGTTGCTAAAAAGACTAAGACATGGGGAAGAAATAGCTTTTTTTTTTGGTTTATCTCATGAACCCATTTTCGTCCTTTTCTGGTTGCAAGTGTAAGCTGAAGAATCACTTCATCTTCGTCAGAACTGCTACTGCTGCTCATATTTTTGTTTTAATTATACGGCTGCACTCCGACCAACTGCTCTGACAATGGAGTCATCATAATTGAAGATCCTGTGTCCTTGCAACGAGCACTTGATGTATGGGTGGATGTCCTGGAGGGAAATGGATACCGCATTAGCGCGAAAAAGACCGAATACCTATGTTGTCCATTCTCTGATCCACACAGGCCTATTCCGGACATATATTCGAATGGAACAGTGCTTCCCAAGTGCGAAAAGTTTAAATATCTTGGATCAATAGTGAAGGATCTTGTGATGACGACATCAAAAATCACGTAAGCGTAGGGTGGTGGAAAAATCTGCCATCTTCTGCGATAGAAAAATGCCCACTAAGCTGAAAGGCAAGCTCTACACGGCAAGCTCTACACGGCAAGCTCTACACGGCAGTTGTTCGTCCAGCGCTTACTTACGGTTCACAGTATTGGACAATGTTCAAAAAGTATGAGAGTAAATTGACGGCAGCTGAAATGAAGATGCTTGAAAAAAATATAAAGTTAAAAATAAAGCCAAAAAACGGTTGTCCTTTTTGCCCCCTCTCCCCTACCTGTCTACTACAATTAGTTTTGAAAATAAACCGTCGCGTCGTTACAAAAAAAAGCGAAGAAACTGAGTTCTGTTTTTTTGACCAAACACAATTAAAAAAAAATTTAAACATTTTTGATTGGTAAAAACAGCACAGTTATGCCATTATGATCAAACATTATTTTAGAAAAAGAAGTTAAGTGTGGTTAGGACCATTGAATATTTTTGTAACCAGTTCACTTAGAGTTTTGCTAAGACTTAGAGATATATGTTAAGCTATATTGAATCAATAATTCAACAAGTCCAATAAAATAATGCTAAGTCTTCTACTTGGCTGATGTATTTCAGTAGTATATAGAATTTGTATTATAAAAAACACTCATATGATATATGTTAAGACCAAACGAAAATAGATTTTTTTTCGTTGCTAGATAACCACAATATCTAATTTATTCACTTTAAAAGGTTTGTTTTTTCAAAGTTTTTAGTTTTTTTTAATATGCGTCTTAATTTGTAATACTTTTTATTGTTTTTTTTTTTTTAATTCACGCTAACAATTTGACATTTCAGATTGACAAATATTGCTTCACTCACTTACTCTATCTTTTTTAAGAACATACCACTAAAACAACTTCGGAAAGTAACAAAAATGATCATTCTGATGCTGTCCTTGTGAGTTGCCGTCAAATAGCACTCCATCCCTGTTGTGTTTGTGACATCTCACACCATTTTAAAAACTGCTTTAGTTTTTTCCAACAAGGGCAGTTTCTCTATTGCTTCTTCTAAGGGTGAAGCTAGAGCTTCAATGTTAAAATGTTAACCATGTTTTCCGCTTTGCGCCAATTACCGCTATTGAATCGATTTTTTTTTTAAATGCAACCATCGTGAAGTTTGCAGAATTGGAGGTAAATGACCGCCTCCCCAAATTTCACCAACTTTATTTTTTTTTAATCCATTCACATATTTGAATTTAAATTTGTTGGAGACAAAAATAGTGGTTAAACATTTTCAGATTGTAATTTTGAAAACTCTAAGTATTGCTTATATTTCACGCTGGGGTCAATTTGACCCTCGTGTAGTATTTAAGTTACCAGGAGATGCATCTTTTATACATCAAAAACAAAAATCAGTAAAATTATCACATTGGTATTTTTCGAATATCTGGTAATATTTTTTGTATAATATTGTAGTGGCGGAAAATGAGTGAAAAAACTAAACTTTCGCGAGAGGAACTTATCGTAAAGGCCAAGGAACTCTACAGCAAAGGTTCCAGAAATTATCTTCTTAAATGTTACAGTGAATCTGCTGATGAACTGAGTGAAGTATGTGCATTATATGAAGAAATTTACGGCGAGCTTTCAGATGAGCTTGGAATGCCATATTTGTTGTAAGATGAAAAATACATGCTGGGAAGCAATCCCAGACCTCCAGCGTGACAGTCGAACGCACTAACCATTACGCTACGGGCTTCTACTACTTGATAAGTAGGTAGAGGTAAAAATGAAGAGGAATTTGATATTATCCCAGTATTTTAAGGTGTCTTGATTGGCCGACTACCATTATACCATCAGTACACTGCAATGCATACAGTGGTTTATGATTACATGAGCATGTACTTAATCCAGTTTTCTGAATCATATATTTGAAAGAAACGCGTTCTTATTCTTTATTTTGAATTTATTTTTAGGGGGAAAATTTATATTTCTCTGAAAAAAAAAATTTTAATTAGTTGGAGAAAATAGAAGCATATTACCAAGTTATATATTAGAAGTAATATCGCTATGGTGCGTTCTTTTATTAACCATAGTTAACTATAGTCAACAACGGTCTTTCCTTTATTACAGAATAGTTACGATTTATAACTATATGACGTAATCTCATTGTTCCTAAATTCAGTGGTTACGTTCAGGAGACTTAAACCCGGGACACACATGACGCGGTCTGGCGGTGTGGTCGACATTTTTGACAGTCACGTTCTTTGTCTTGTGTAGAATCACTTGTTGTTCAAACAACGCGGACAAGTCAAGCGGCGATGAATTAAACGCGGCGGGCAAATTTATTTTGTAAATTTTTACAAAGAACGCGACAGTCAAGCGTCAAAAAAGACCAAACGTCAAATTAAACCTCTGAAAACGGCTACATGTTTCTGTTTAATTTAGTTTTATTCGTTTTCTTTTCCAATTAAGACAAATTAAAGAGAAAATAATATGTGTCACATTGAAGTACTGATCGAATTAGTTCGAACAAACATATTCATATATGATTGCAAGCACCCGGAGTATAAAGATGTTGCTAAAAAGACTAAGACATGGGGAAGAAATAGCTTTTTTTTTGGTTAATCTCATGAACCCATTTTCGTCCTTTTCTGGTTGCAAGTGTAAGCTGAAGAATCACTTCATCTTCGTCAGAACTGCTACTGCTGCTCATATTTTTGTTTTAATTATACGGCTGCACTCCGACCAACTGCTCTGACAATGGAGTCATCATAATTGAAGATCCTGTGTCCTTGCAACGAGCACTTGATGTATGGGTGGATGTCCTGGAGGGAAATGGATACCGCATTAGCGCGAAAAAGACCGAATACCTATGCTGTCCATTCTCTGATCCACACAGGCCTATTCCGGACATATATTCGAATGGAACAGTGCTTCCCAAGTGCGAAAAGTTTAAATATCTTGGATCAATAGTGAAGGATCTTGTGATGACGACATCAAAAATCACGTAAGCGTAGGGTGGTGGAAAAATCTGCCATCTTCTGCGATAGAAAAATGCCCACTAAGCTGAAAGGCAAGCTCTACACGGCAGTTGTTCGTCCAGTGCTTACTTACGGTTCACAGTATTGGACAATGTTCAAAAAGTATGAGAGTAAATTGACGGCAGCTGAAATGAAGATGCTTGAAAAAAATATAAAGTTAAAAATAGAGCCAAAAAACGGTTGTCCTTTTTGCCCCCTCTCCCCTACCTGTCTACTACAATTAGTTTTGAAAATAAACCGTCGCGTCGTTACAAAAAAAAGCGAAGAAACTGAGTTCTGTTTTTTTGACCAAACACAATTAAAAAAAATTTAAACATTTTTGATTGGTAAAAAACAGCACAGTTATGCCATTATGATCCAACACTTTTTTAGAAAAAGAAGTTAAGTGTGGTTAGGACCATTGAATATTTTTGTAACCAGTTCACTTAGAGTTTTGCTAAGACTTAGAGATATATGTTAAGCTTTATTGAATCAATAATTCAACAAGTCAAATAAAATAATGCTAAGTCTTCTACTTGGCTGATGTATTTCAGTAGTATATAGAATTTGTATTATAAAAAACACTCATATGATATATGTTAAGACCAAACGAAAATAGATTTTTTTTCGTTGCTAGATAACCACAATATCTAATTTATTCACTTTAAAAGGTTTGTTTTTTTCAAAGTTTTTAGTTTTTTTTTAATATGCGTCTTAATTTGTAATACTTTTTATTGTTTTTTTTTTTAATTCACGCTAACAATTTGACATTTCAGATTGACAAATATTGCTTCACTCACTTACTCTATCTTTTTTAAGAACATACCACTAAAACAACTTCGGAAAGTAACACAAATGATCATTCTGATGCTGTCCTCGTGAGTTGCCGTCAAATAGCACTCCATCCCTGTTGTGTTTGTGACATCTCACACCATTTTAAAAACTGCTTTAGTTTTTTCCAACAAGGGCAGTTTCTCTATTGCTTCTTCTAAGGGTGAAGCTAGAGCTTCAATGTTAAAATGTTAACCATGTTTTCCGCTTTGCGCCAATTACCGCTATTGAATCGATTTTTTTTTTAAATGCAACCATCGTGAAGTTTGCAGAATTGGAGGTAAATGACCGCCTCCCCAAATTTCACCAACTTTATTTTTTTTTAATCCATTCACATATTTGAATTTAAATTTGTTGGAGACAAAAATAGTGGTTAAACATTTTCAGATTGTAATTTTGAAAACTCTAAGTATTGCTTATATTTCACGCTGGGGTCAATTTGACCCTCGTGTAGTATTTAAGTTACCAGGAGATGCATCTTTTATACATCAAAAACAAAAATCAGTAAAATTATCACATTGGTATTTTTCGAATATCTGGTAATATTTTTTGTATAATATTGTAGTGGCGGAAAATGAGTGAAAAAACTAAACTTTCGCGAGAGGAACTTATCGTAAAAGCCAAGGAACTCTACAGCAAAGGTTCCAGAAATTATCTTCTTAAATGTTACAGTGAATCTGCTGATGAACTGAGTGAAGTATGTGCATTATATGAAGAAATTTACGGCGAGCTTTCAGATGAGCTTGGAATGCCATATTTGTTGTAAGATGAAAAATACATGCTGGGAAGCAATCCCAGACCTCCAGCGTGACAGTCGAACGCACTAACCATTACGCTACGGGCTTCTACTACTTGATAAGTAGGTAGAGGTGAAAATGAAGAGGAATTTGATATTATCCCAGTATTTTAAGGTGTCTTGATTGGCCGACTACCATTTATACCATCAGTACACTGCAATGCATACAGTGGTTTATGATTACATGAGCATGTACTTAATCCAGTTTTCTGAATCATATATTTGAAAGAAACGCGTTCTTATTCTTTATTTTGAATTTATTTTTAGGGGGAAAATTTATATTTCTCTGAAAAAAAAAATTTTAATTACTTGGAGAACATAGAAGCATATTACCAAGTTATATATTAGAAGTAATATCGCTATGGTGCGTTCTTTTATTAACCATAGTTAACTATAGTCAACAACGGTCTTTCCTTTATTACAGAATAGTTACGATTTATAACTATATGACGTAATCTCATTGTTCCTAAATTCAGTGGTTACGTTCAGGAGACTTAAACCCGGGACACACAGGACGCGGTCTGGCGGTGTGGTCGACATTTTTGACAGTCACGTTCTTTGTCTTGTGTAGAATCACTTGTTGTTCAAACAACGCGGACAAGTCAAGCGGCGATGAATTAAACGCGGCGGGCAAATTTATTTTGTAAATTTTTACAAGGAACGCGACAGTCAAGCGTCAAAAAAGACCAAACGTTAAATTAAACCTCTGAAACGACTACATGTTTCTGTTTAATTTAGTTTTATTCGTTTTCTTTTCCAATTAAGACAAATTAAAGAGAAAATAATATGTGTCACATTGAAGTACTGATCGAATTAGTTCGAACAAACATATTCATATATGATTGCAAGCACCCGGAGTATAAAGATGTTGCTAAAAAGACTAAGACATGGGGAAGAAATAGCTTTTTTTTTTGGTTTATCTCACGAACCCATTTTCGTCCTTTTCTGGTTGCAAGTGTAAGCTGAAGAATCACTTCATCTTCGTCAGAACTGCTACTGCTGCTCATATTTTTGTTTTAATTATACGGCTGCACTCCGACCAACTGCTCTGACAATGGAGTCATCATAATTGAAGATCCTGTGTCCTTGCAACGAGCACTTGATGTATGGGTGGATGTCCTGGAGGGAAATGGATACCGCATTAGCGCGAAAAAGACCGAATACCTATGCTGTCCATTCTCTGATCCACACAGGCCTATTCCGGACATATATTCGAATGGAACAGTGCTTCCCAAGTGCGAAAAGTTTAAATATCTTGGATCAATAGTGAAGGATCTTGTGATGACGACATCAAAAATCACGTAAGCGTAGGGTGGTGGAAAAATCTGCCATCTTCTGCGATAGAAAAATGCCCCCTAAGCTGAAAGGCAAGCTCTACACGGCAAGCTCTACACGGCAGTTGTTCGTCCAGCGCTTACTTACGGTTCACAGTATTGGACAATGTTCAAAAAGTATGAGAGTAACTTGACGGCAGCTGAAATGAAGATGCTTGAAAAAAATATAAAGTTAAAAATAAAGCCAAAAAACGGTTGTCCTTTTTGCCCCCTCTCCCCTACCTGTCTACTACAATTAGTTTTGAAAATAAACCGTCGCGTCGTTACAAAAAAAAGCGAAGAAACTGAGTTCTGTTTTTTTGACCAAACACAATTAAAAAAAAATTTAAACATTTTTGATTGGTAAAAACAGCACAGTTATGCCATTATGATCAAACATTATTTTAGAAAAAGAAGTTAAGTGTGGTTAGGACCATTGAATATTTTTGTAACCAGTTCACTTAGAGTTTTGCTAAGACTTAGAGATATATGTTAAGCTATATTGAATCAATAATTCAACAAGTCCAATAAAATAATGCTAAGTCTTCTACTTGGCTGATGTATTTCAGTAGTATATAGAATTTGTATTATAAAAAACACTCATATGATATATGTTAAGACCAAACGAAAATAGATTTTTTTTTCGTTGCTAATTAACCACAATATCTAATTTATTCACTTTAAAAGGTTTGTTTTTTCAAAGTTTTTAGTTTTTTTTAATATGCGTCTTAATTTGTAATACTTTTTATTGTTTTTTTTTTTTTAATTCACGCTAACAATTTGACATTTCAGATTGACAAATATTGCTTCACTCACTTACTCTATCTTTTTTAAGAACATACCACTAAAACAACTTCGGAAAGTAACAAAAATGATCATTCTGATGCTGTCCTTGTGAGTTGCCGTCAAATAGCACTCCATCCCTGTTGTGTTTGTGACATCTCACACCATTTTAAAAACTGCTTTAGTTTTTTCCAACAAGGGCAGTTTCTCTATTGCTTCTTCTAAGGGTGAAGCTAGAGCTTCAATGTTAAAATGTTAACCATGTTTTCCGCTTTGCGCCAATTACCGCTATTGAATCGATTTTTTTTTTAAATGCAACCATCGTGAAGTTTGCAGAATTGGAGGTAAATGACCGCCTCCCCAAATTTCACCAACTTTATTTTTTTTTAATCCATTCACATATTTGAATTTAAATTTGTTGGAGACAAAAATAGTGGTTAAACATTTTCAGATTGTAATTTTGAAAACTCTAAGTATTGCTTATATTTCACGCTGGGGTCAATTTGACCCTCGTGTAGTATTTAAGTTACCAGGAGATGCATCTTTTATACATCAAAAACAAAAATCAGTAAAATTATCACATTGGTATTTTTCGAATATCTGGTAATATTTTTTGTATAATATTGTAGTGGCGGAAAATGAGTGAAAAAACTAAACTTTCGCGAGAGGAACTTATCGTAAAGGCCAAGGAACTCTACAGCAAAGGTTCCAGAAATTATCTTCTTAAATGTTACAGTGAATCTGCTGATGAACTGAGTGAAGTATGTGCATTATATGAAGAAATTTACGGCGAGCTTTCAGATGAGCTTGGAATGCCATATTTGTTGTAAGATGAAAAATACATGCTGGGAAGCAATCCCAGACCTCCAGCGTGACAGTCGAACGCACTAACCATTACGCTACGGGCTTCTACTACTTGATAAGTAGGTAGAGGTGAAAATGAAGAGGAATTTGATATTATCCCAGTATTTTAAGGTGTCTTGATTGGCCGACTACCATTTATACCATCAGTACACTGCAATGCATACAGTGGTTTATGATTACATGAGCATGTACTTAATCCAGTTTTCTGAATCATATATTTGAAAGAAACGCGTTCTTATTCTTTATTTTGAATTTATTTTTAGGGGGAAAATTTATATTTCTCTGAAAAAAAAAAATTTTAATTACTTGGAGAAAATAGAAGCATATTACCAAGTTATATATTAGAAGTAATATCGCTATGGTGCGTTCTTTTATTAACCATAGTTAACTATAGTCAACAACGGTCTTTCCTTTATTACAGAATAGTTACGATTTATAACTATATGACGTAATCTCATTGTTCCTAAATTCAGTGGTTACGTTCAGGAGACTTAAACCCGGGACACACAGGACGCGGTCTGGCGGTGTGGTCGACATTTTTGACAGTCACGTTCTTTGTCTTGTGTAGAATCACTTGTTGTTCAAACAACGCGGACAAGTCAAGCGGCGATGAATTAAACGCGGCGGGCAAATTTATTTTGTAAATTTTTACAAGGAACGCGACAGTCAAGCGTCAAAAAAGACCAAACGTTAAATTAAACCTCTGAAACGACTACATGTTTCTGTTTAATTTAGTTTTATTCGTTTTCTTTTCCAATTAAGACAAATTAAAGAGAAAATAATATGTGTCACAATGAAGTACTGATCGAATTAGTTCGAACAAACATATTCATATATGATTGCAAGCACCCGGAGTATAAAGATGTTGCTAAAAAGACTAAGACATGGGGAAGAAATAGCTTTTTTTTTTGGTTTATCTCACGAACCCATTTTCGTCCTTTTCTGGTTGCAAGTGTAAGCTGAAGAATCACTTCATCTTCGTCAGAACTGCTACTGCTGCTCATATTTTTGTTTTAATTATACGGCTGCACTCCGACCAACTGCTCTGACAATGGAGTCATCATAATTGAAGATCCTGTGTCCTTGCAACGAGCACTTGATGTATGGGTGGATGTCCTGGAGGGAAATGGATACCGCATTAGCGCGAAAAAGACCGAATACCTATGCTGTCCATTCTCTGATCCACACAGGCCTATTCCGGACATATATTCGAATGGAACAGTGCTTCCCAAGTGCGAAAAGTTTAAATATCTTGGATCAATAGTGAAGGATCTTGTGATGACGACATCAAAAATCACGTAAGCGTAGGGTGGTGGAAAAATCTGCCATCTTCTGCGATAGAAAAATGCCCCCTAAGCTGAAAGGCAAGCTCTACACGGCAAGCTCTACACGGCAGTTGTTCGTCCAGCGCTTACTTACGGTTCACAGTATTGGACAATGTTCAAAAAGTATGAGAGTAAATTGACGGCAGCTGAAATGAAGATGCTTGAAAAAAATATAAAGTTAAAAATAAAGCCAAAAAACGGTTGTCCTTTTTGCCCCCTCTCCCCTACCTGTCTACTACAATTAGTTTTGAAAATAAACCGTCGCGTCGTTACAAAAAAAAGCGAAGAAACTGAGTTCTGTTTTTTTGACCAAACACAATTAAAAACAAATTTAAACATTTTTGATTGGTAAAAACAGCACAGTTATGCCATTATGATCAAACATTATTTTAGAAAAAGAAGTTAAGTGTGGTTAGGACCATTGAATATTTTTGTAACCAGTTCACTTAGAGTTTTGCTAAGACTTAGAGATATATGTTAAGCTATATTGAATCAATAATTCAACAAGTCCAATAAAATAATGCTAAGTCTTCTACTTGGCTGATGTATTTCATTAGTATATAGAATTTGTATTATAAAAAACACTCATATGATATATGTTAAGACCAAACGAAAATAGATTTTTTTTCGTTGCTAATTAACCACAATATCTAATTTATTCACTTTAAAAGGTTTGTTTTTTCAAAGTTTTTAGTTTTTTTTAATATGCGTCTTAATTTGTAATACTTTTTATTGTTTTTTTTTTTTTAATTCACGCTAACAATTTGACATTTCAGATTGACAAATATTGCTTCACTCACTTACTCTATCTTTTTTAAGAACATACCACTAAAACAACTTCGGAAAGTAACAAAAATGATCATTCTGATGCTGTCCTTGTGAGTTGCCGTCAAATAGCACTCCATCCCTGTTGTGTTTGTGACATCTCACACCATTTTAAAAACTGCTTTAGTTTTTTCCAACAAGGGCAGTTTCTCTATTGCTTCTTCTAAGGGTGAAGCTAGAGCTTCAATGTTAAAATGTTAACCATGTTTTCCGCTTTGCGCCAATTACCGCTATTGAATTGATTTTTTTTTTTAAATGCAACCATCGTGAAGTTTGCAGAATTGGAGGTAAATGACCGCCTCCCCAAATTTCACCAACTTTATTTTTTTTTAATCCATTCACATATTTGAATTTAAATTTGTTGGAGACAAAAATAGTGGTTAAACATTTTCAGATTGTAATTTTGAAAACTCTAAGTATTGCTTATATTTCACGCTGGGGTCAATTTGACCCTCGTGTAGTATTTAAGTTACCAGGAGATGCATCTTTTATACATCAAAAACAAAAATCAGTAAAATTATCACATTGGTATTTTTCGAATATCTGGTAATATTTTTTGTATAATATTGTAGTGGCGGAAAATCAGTGAAAAAACTAAACTTTCGCGAGAGGAACTTATCGTAAAGGCCAAGGAACTCTACAGCAAAGGTTCCAGAAATTATCTTCTTAAATGTTACAGTGAATCTGCTGATGAACTGAGTGAAGTATGTGCATTATATGAAGAAATTTACGGCGAGCTTTCAGATGAGCTTGGAATGCCATATTTGTTGTAAGATGAAAAATACATGCTGGGAAGCAATCCCAGACCTCCAGCGTGACAGTCGAACGCACTAACCATTACGCTACGGGCTTCTACTACTTGATAAGTAGGTAGAGGTAAAAATGAAGAGGAATTTGATATTATCCCAGTATTTTAAGGTGTCTTGATTGGCCGACTACCATTTATACCATCAGTACACTGCAATGCATACAGTGGTTTATGATTACATGAGCATGTACTTAATCCAGTTTTCTGAATCATATATTTGAAAGAAACGCGTTCTTATTCTTTATTTTGAATTTATTTTTAGGGGGAAAATTTATATTTCTCTGAAAAAAAAAATTTTAATTACTTGGAGAAAATAGAAGCATATTACCAAGTTATATATTAGAAGTAATATCGCTATGGTGCGTTCTTTTATTAACCATAGTTAACTATAGTCAACAACGGTCTTTCCTTTATTACAGAATAGTTACGATTTATAACTATATGACGTAATCTCATTGTTCCTAAATTCAGTGGTTACGTTCAGGAGACTTAAACCCGGGACACACAGGACGCGGTCTGGCGGTGTGGTCGACATTTTTGACAGTCACGTTCTTTGTCTTGTGTAGAATCACTTGTTGTTCAAACAACGCGGACAAGTCAAGCGGCGATGAATTAAACGCGGCGGGCAAATTTATTTTGTAAATTTTTACAAAGAACGCGACAGTCAAGCGTCAAAAAAGACCAAACGTCAAATTAAACCTCTGAAAACGGCTACATGTTTCTGTTTAATTTAGTTTTATTCGTTTTCTTTTCCAATTAAGACAAATTAAAGAGAAAATAATATGTGTCACATTGAAGTACTGATCGAATTAGTTCGAACAAACATATTCATATATGATTGCAAGCACCCGGAGTATAAAGATGTTGCTAAAAAGACTAAGACATGGGGAAGAAATAGCTTTTTTTTTTGGTTTATCTCATGAACCCATTTTCGTCCTTTTCTGGTTGCAAGTGTAAGCTGAAGAATCACTTCATCTTCGTCAGAACTGCTACTGCTGCTCATATTTTTGTTTTAATTATACGGCTGCACTCCGACCAACTGCTCTGACAATGGAGTCATCATAATTGAAGATCCTGTGTCCTTGCAACGAGCACTTGATGTATGGGTGGATGTCCTGGAGGGAAATGGATACCGCATTAGCGCGAAAAAGACCGAATACCTATGCTGTCCATTCTCTGATCCACACAGGCCTATTCCGGACATATATTCGAATGGAACAGTGCTTCCCAAGTGCGAAAAGTTTAAATATCTTGGATCAATAGTGAAGGATCTTGTGATGACGACATCAAAAATCACGTAAGCGTAGGGTGGTGGAAAAATCTGCCATCTTCTGCGATAGAAAAATGCCCACTAAGCTGAAAGGCAAGCTCTACACGGCAAGCTCTACACGGCAGTTGTTCGTCCAGTGCTTACTTACAGTTCACAGTATTGGACAATGTTCAAAAAGTATGAGAGTAAATTGACGGCAGCTGAAATGAAGATGCTTGAAAAAAAATATAAAGTTAAAAATAAAGCCAAAAAACGGTTGTCCTTTTTGCCCCCTCTCCCCTACCTGTCTACTACAATTAGTTTTGAAAATAAACCGTCGCGTCGTTACAAAAAAAAAGCGAAGAAACTGAGTTCTGTTTTTTTGACCAAACACAATTAAAAAAAAATTTAAACATTTTTGATTGGTAAAAACAGCACAGTTATGCCATTATGATCAAACATTATTTTAGAAAAAGAAGTTAAGTGTGGTTAGGACCATTGAATATTTTTGTAACCAGTTCACTTAGAGTTTTGCTAAGACTTAGAGATATATGTTAAGCTATATTGAATCAATAATTCAACAAGTCCAATAAAATAATGCTAAGTCTTCTACTTGGCTGATGTATTTCAGTAGTATATAGAATTTGTATTATAAAAAACACTCATATGATATATGTTAAGACCAAACGAAAATAGATTTTTTTTCGTTGCTAGATAACCACAATATCTAATTTATTCACTTTAAAAGGTTTGTTTTTTCAAAGTTTTTAGTTTTTTTTTAATATGCGTCTTAATTTGTAATACTTTTTATTGTTTTTTTTTTAATTCACGCTAACAATTTGACATTTCAGATTGACAAATATTGCTTCACTCACTTACTCTATCTTTTTTAAGAACATACCACTAAAACAACTTCGGAAAGTAACAAAAATGATCATTCTGATGCTGTCCTTGTGAGTTGCCGTCAAATAGCACTCCATCCCTGTTGTGTTTGTGACATCTCACACCATTTTAAAAACTGCTTTAGTTTTTTCCAACAAGGGCAGTTTCTCTATTGCTTCTTCTAAGGGTGAAGCTAGAGCTTCAATGTTAAAATGTTAACCATGTTTTCCGCTTTGCGCCAATTACCGCTATTGAATCGATTTTTTTTTTAAATGCAACCATCGTGAAGTTTGCAGAATTGGAGGTAAATGACCGCCTCCCCAAATTTCACCAACTTTATTTTTTTTTAATCCATTCACATATTTGAATTTAAATTTGTTGGAGACAAAAATAGTGGTTAAACATTTTCAGATTGTAATTTTGAAAACTCTAAGTATTGCTTATATTTCACGCTGGGGTCAATTTGACCCTCGTGTAGTATTTAAGTTACCAGGAGATGCATCTTTTATACATCAAAAACAAAAATCAGTAAAATTATCACATTGGTATTTTTCGAATATCTGGTAATATTTTTTGTATAATATTGTAGTGGCGGAAAATGAGTGAAAAAACTAAACTTTCGCGAGAAGAACTTATCGTAAAGGCCAAGGAACTCTACAGCAAAGGTTCCAGAAATTATCTTCTTAAATGTTACAGTGAATCTGCTGATGAACTGAGTGAAGTATGTGCATTATATGAACAAATTTACGGCGAGCTTTCAGATGAGCTTGGAATGCCATATTTGTTGTAAGATGAAAAATACATGCTGGGAAGCAATCCCAGACCTCCAGCGTGACAGTCGAACGCACTAACCATTACGCTACGGGCTTCTACTACTTGATAAGTAGGTAGAGGTAAAAATGAAGAGGAATTTGATATTATCCCAGTATTTTAAGGTGTCTTGATTGGCCGACTACCATTTATACCATCAGTACACTGCAATGCATACAGTGGTTTATGATTACATGAGCATGTACTTAATCCAGTTTTCTGAATCATATATTTGAAAGAAACGCGTTCTTATTCTTTATTTTGAATTTATTTTTAGGGGGAAAATTTATATTTCTCTGAAAAAAAAAATTTTAATTAGTTGGAGAAAATAGAAGCATATTACCAAGTTATATATTAGAAGTAATATCGCTATGGTGCGTTCTTTTATTAACCATAGTTAACTATAGTCAACAACGGTCTTTCCTTTATTACAGAATAGTTACGATTTATAACTATATGACGTAATCTCATTGTTCCTAAATTCAGTGGTAACGTTCAGGAGACTTAAACCCGGGACACACAGGACGCGGTCTGGCGGTGTGGTCGACATTTTTGACAGTCACGTTCTTTGTCTTGTGTAGAATCACTTGTTGTTCAAACAACGCGGACAAGTCAAGCGGCGATGAATTAAACGCGGCGGGCAAATTTATTTTGTAAATTTTTACAAAGAACGCGACAGTCAAGCGTCAAAAAATACCAAACGTCAAATTAAACCTCTGAAAACGGCTACATGTTTCTGTTTAATTTAGTTTTATTCGTTTTCTTTTCCAATTAAGACAAATTAAAGAGAAAATAATATGTGTCACATTGAAGTACTGATCGAATTAGTTCGAACAAACATATTCATATATGATTGCAAGCACCCGGAGTATAAAGATGTTGCTAAAAAGACAGACAGACATGGGGAAGAAATAGCTTTTTTTTTTGGTTTATCTCATGAACCCATTTTCGTCCTTTTCTGGTTGCAAGTGTAAGCTGAAGAATCACTTCATCTTCGTCAGAACTGCTACTGCTGCTCATATTTTTGTTTTAATTATACGGCTGCACTCCGACCAACTGCTCTGACAATGGAGTCATCATAATTGAAGATCCTGTGTCCTTGCAACGAGCACTTGATGTATGGGTGGATGTCCTGGAGGGAAATGGATACCGCATTAGCGCGAAAAAGACCGAATACCTATGAAGTCCATTCTCTGATCCACACAGGCCTATTCCGGACATATATTCGAATGGAACAGTGCTTCCCAAGTGCGAAAAGTTTAAATATCTTGGATCAATAGTGAAGGATCTTGTGATGACGACATCAAAAATCACGTAAGCGTAGGGTGGTGGAAAAATCTGCCATCTTCTGCGATAGAAAAATGCCCCCTAAGCTGAAAGGCAAGCTCTACACGGCAAGCTCTACACGGCAGTTATTCGTCCAGCGCTTACTTACGGTTCACAGTATTGGACAATGTTCAAAAAGTATGAGAGTAAATTGACGGCAGCTGAAATGAAGATGCTTGAAAAAAATATAAAGTTAAAAATAAAGCCAAAAAACGGTTGTCCTTTTTGCCCCCTCTCCCCTACCTGTCTACTACAATTAGTTTTGAAAATAAACCGTCGCGTCGTTACAAAAAAAAGCGAAGAAACTGAGTTCTGTTTTTTTGACCAAACACAATTAAAAAACAATTTAAACATTTTTGATTGGTAAAAACAGCACAGTTATGCCATTATGATCCAACACTTTTTTAGAAAAAGAAGTTAAGTGTGGTTAGGACCATTGAATATTTTTGTAACCAGTTCACTTAGAGTTTTGCTAAGACTTAGAGATATATGTTAAGCTATATTGAATCAATAATTCAACAAGTCAAATAAAATAATGCTAAGTCTTCTACTTGGCTGATGTATTTCAGTAGTATATAGAATTTGTATTATAAAAAACACTCATATGATATATGTTAAGACCAAACGAAAATAGATTTTTTTTCGTTGCTAGATAACCACAATATCTAACTTATTCACTTTAAAAGGTTTGTTTTTTCAAAGTTTTTAGTTTTTTTTTAATATGCGTCTTAATTTGTAATACTTTTTATTGTTTTTTTTTTTTAATTCACGCTAACAATTTGACATTTCAGATTGACAAATATTGCTTCACTCACTTACTCTATCTTTTTTAAGAACATACCACTAAAACAACTTCGGAAAGTAACAAAAATGATCATTCTGATGCTGTCCTTGTGAGTTGCCGTCAAATAGCACTCCATCCCTGTTGTGTTTGTGACATCTCACACCATTTTAAAAACTGCTTTAGTTTTTTCCAACAAGGGCAGTTTCTCTATTGCTTCTTCTAAGGGTGAAGCTAGAGCTTCAATGTTAAAATGTTAACCATGTTTTCCGCTTTGCGCCAATTACCGCTATTGAATCGATTTTTTTTTAAATGCAACCATCGTGAAGTTTGCAGAATTGGAGGTAAATGACCGCCTCCCCAAATTTCACCAACTTTATTTTTTTTTAATCCATTCACATATTTGAATTTAAATTTGTTGGAGACAAAAATAGTGGTTAAACATTTTCAGATTGTAATTTTGAAAACTCTAAGTATTGCTTATATTTCACGCTGGGGTCAATTTGACCCTCGTGTAGTATTTAAGTTACCAGGAGATGCATCTTTTATACATCAAAAACAAAAATCAGTAAAATTATCACATTGGTATTTTTCGAATATCTGGTAATATTTTTTGTATAATATTGTAGTGGCGGAAAATGAGTGAAAAAACTAAACTTTCGCGAGAGGAACTTATCGTAAAGGCCAAGGAACTCTACAGCAAAGGTTCCAGAAATTATCTTCTTAAATGTTACAGTGAATCTGCTGATGAACTGAGTGAAGTATGTGCATTATATGAAGAAATTTACGGCGAGCTTTCAGATGAGCTTGGAATGCCATATTTGTTGTAAGATGAAAAATACATGCTGGGAAGCAATCCCAGACCTCCAGCGTGACAGTCGAACGCACTAACCATTACGCTACGGGCTTCTACTTGATAAGTAGGTAGAGGTGAAAATGAAGAGGAATTTGATATTATCCCAGTATTTTAAGGTGTCTTGATTGGCCGACTACCATTTATACCATCAGTACACTGCAATGCATACAGTGGTTTATGATTACATGAGCATGTACTTAATCCAGTTTTCTGAATCATATATTTGAAAGAAACGCGTTCTTATTCTTTATTTTGAATTTATTTTTAGGGGGAAAATTTATATTTCTCTGAAAAAAAAAATTTTAATTAGTTGGAGAAAATAGAAGCATATTACCAAGTTATATATTAGAAGTAATATCGCTATGGTGCGTTCTTTTATTAACCATAGTTAACTATAGTCAACAACGGTCTTTCCTTTATTACAGAATAGTTACGATTTATAACTATATGACGTAATCTCATTGTTCCTAAATTCAGTGGTTACGTTCAGGAGACTTAAACCCGGGACACACAGGACGCGGTCTGGCGGTGTGGTCGACATTTTTGACAGTCACGTTCTTTGTCTTGTGTAGAATCACTTGTTGTTCAAACAACGCGGACAAGTCAAGCGGCGATGAATTAAACGCGGCGGGCAAATTTATTTTGTAAATTTTTACAAAGAACGCGACAGTCAAGCGTCAAAAAAGACCAAACGTCAAATTAAACCTCTGAAAACGGCTACATGTTTCTGTTTAATTTAGTTTTATTCGTTTTCTTTTCCAATTAAGACAAATTAAAGAGAAAATAATATGTGTCACATTGAAGTACTGATCGAATTAGTTCGAACAAACATATTCATATATGATTGCAAGCACCCGGAGTATAAAGATGTTGCTAAAAAGACTAAGACATGGGGAAGAAATAGCTTTTTTTTTTGGTTTATCTCATGAACCCATTTTCGTCCTTTTCTGGTTGCAAGTGTAAGCTGAAGAATCACTTCATCTTCGTCAGAACTGCTACTGCTGCTCATATTTTTGTTTTAATTATACGGCTGCACTCCGACCAACTGCTCTGACAATGGAGTCATCATAATTGAAGATCCTGTGTCCTTGCAACGAGCACTTGATGTATGGGTGGATGTCCTGGAGGGAAATGGATACCGCATTAGCGCGAAAAAGACCGAATACCTATGCTGTCCATTCTCTGATCCACACAGGCCTATTCCGGACATATATTCGAATGGAACAGTGCTTCCCAAGTGCGAAAAGTTTAAATATCTTGGATCAATAGTGAAGGATCTTGTGATGACGACATCAAAAATCACGTAAGCGTAGGGTGGTGGAAAAATCTGCCATCTTCTGCGATAGAAAAATGGCCCCTAAGCTGAAAGGCAAGCTCTACACGGCAAACTCTACACGGCAGTTGTTCGTCCAGCGCTTACTTACGGTTCACAGTATTGGACAATGTTCAAAAAGTATGAGAGTAAATTGACGGCAGCTGAAATGAAGATGCTTGAAAAAAATATAAAGTTAAAAATAAAGCCAAAAAACGGTTGTCCTTTTTGCCCCCTCTCTCCTACCTGTCTACTACAATTAGTTTTGAAAATAAACCGTCGCGTCGTTACAAAAAAAAGCGAAGAAACTGAGTTCTGTTTTTTTGACCAAACACAATTAAAAAAAAAATTAAACATTTTTGATTGGTAAAAACAGCACAGTTATGCCATTATGATTAAACATTGTTTTAGAAAAAGAAGTTAAGTGTGGTTAGGACCATTGAATATTTTTGTAACCAGTTCACTTAGAGTTTTGCTAAGACTTAGAGATATATGTTAAGCTATATTGAATCAATAATTCAACAAGTCAAATAAAATAATGCTAAGTCTTCTACTTGGCTGATGTATTTCAGTAGTATATAGAATTTGTATTATAAAAAACACTCATATGATATATGTTAAGACCAAACGAAAATAGATTTTTTTTCGTTGCTAGATAACCACAATATCTAATTTATTCACTTTAAAAGGTTTGTTTTTTCAAAGTTTTTAGTTTTTTTTTAATATGCGTCTTAATTTGTAATACTTTTTATTGTTTTTTTTTTTAATTCACGCTAACAATTTGACATTTCAGATTGACAAATATTGCTTCACTCACTTACTCTATCTTTTTTAAGAACATACCACTAAAACAACTTCGGAAAGTAACAAAAATGATCATTCTGATGCTGTCCTCGTGAGTTGCCGTCAAATAGCACTCCATCCCTGTTGTGTTTGTGACTTCTCACACCATTTTAAAAACTGCTTTAGTTTTTTCCAACAAGGGCAGTTTCTCTATTGCTTCTTCTAAGGGTGAAGCTAGAGCTTCAATGTTAAAATGTTAACCATGTTTTCCGCTTTGCGCCAATTACCGCTATTGAATCGATTTTTTTTTTAAATGCAACCATCGTGAAGTTTGCAGAATTGGAGGTAAATGACCGCCTCCCCAAATTTCACCAACTTTATTTTTTTTTAATCCATTCACATATTTGAATTTAAATTTGTTGGAGACAAAAATAGTGGTTAAACATTTTCAGATTGTAATTTTGAAAACTCTAAGTATTGCTTATATTTCACGCTGGGGTCAATTTGACCCTCGTGTAGTATTTAAGTTACCAGGAGATGCATCTTTTATACATCAAAAACAAAAATCAGTAAAATTATCACATTGGTATTTTTCGAATATCTGGTAATATTTTGTGTATAATATTGTAGTGGCGGAAAATGAGTGAAAAAACTAAACTTTCGCGAGAGGAACTTATCGTAAAGGCCAAGGAACTCTACAGCAAAGGTTCCAGAAATTATCTTCTTAAATGTTACAGTGAATCTGCTGATGAACTGAGTGAAGTATGTGCATTATATGAAGAAATTTACGGCGAGCTTTCAGATGAGCTTGGAATGCCATATTTGTTGTAAGATGAAAAATACATGCTGGGAAGCAATCCCAGACCTCCAGCGTGACAGTCGAACGCACTAACCATTACGCTACGGGCTTCTACTACTTGATAAGTAGGTAGAGGTGAAAATGAAGAGGAATTTGATATTATCCCAGTATTTTAAGGTGTCTTGATTGGCCGACTACCATTTATACCATCAGTACACTGCAATGCATACAGTGGTTTATGATTACATGAGCATGTACTTAATCCAGTTTTCTGAATCATATATTTGAAAGAAACGCGTTCTTATTCTTTATTTTGAATTTATTTTTAGGGGTAAAATTTATATTTCTCTGAAAAAAAAAAATTTTAATTAGTTGGAGAAAATAGAAGCATATTACCAAGTTATATATTAGAAGTAATATCACTATGGTGCGTTCTTTTATTAACCATAGTTAACTATAGTCAACAACGGTCTTTCCTTTATTACAGAATAGTTACGATTTATAACTATATGACGTAATCTCATTGTTCCTAAATTCAGTGGTTACGTTCAGGAGACTTAAACCCGGGACACACAGGACGCGGTCTGGCGGTGTGGTCGACATTTTTGACAGTCACGTTCTTTGTCTTGTGTAGAATCACTTGTTGTTCAAACAACGCGGACAAGTCAAGCGGCGATGAATTAAACGCGGCGGGCAAATTTATTTTGTAAATTTTTACAAAGAACGCGACAGTCAAGCGTCAAAAAAGACCAAACGTCAAATTAAACCTCTGAAAACGGCTACATGTTTCTGTTTAATTTAGTTTTATTCGTTTTCTTTTCCAATTAAGACAAATTAAAGAGAAAATAATATGTGTCACATTGAAGTACTGATCGAATTAGTTCGAACAAACATATTCATATATGATTGCAAGCACCCGGGGTATAAAGATGTTGCTAAAAAGACTAAGACATGGGGAAGAAATAGCTTTTTTTTTTGGTTTATCTCATGAACCCATTTTCGTCCTTTTCTGGTTGCAAGTGTAAGCTGAAGAATCACTTCATCTTCGTCAGAACTGCTACTGCTGCTCATATTTTTGTTTTAATTATACGGCTGCACTCCGACCAACTGCTCTGACAATGGAGTCATCATAATTGAAGATCCTGTGTCCTTGCAACGAGCACTTGATGTATGGGTGGATGTCCTGGAGGGAAATGGATACCGCATTAGCGCGAAAAAGACCGAATACCTATGCTGTCCATTCTCTGATCCACACAGGCCTATTCCGGACATATATTCGAATGGAACAGTGCTTCCCAAGTGCGAAAAGTTTAAATATCTTGGATCAATAGTGAAGGATCTTGTGATGACGACATCAAAAATCACGTAAGCGTAGGGTGGTGGAAAAATCTGCCATCTTCTGCGATAGAAAAATGGCCCCTAAGCTGAAAGGCAAGCTCTACACGGCAAACTCTACACGGCAGTTGTTCGTCCAGCGCTTACTTACGGTTCACAGTATTGGACAATGTTCAAAAAGTATGAGAGTAAATTGACGGCAGCTGAAATGAAGATGCTTGAAAAAAATATGAAGTTAAAAATAAAGCCAAAAAACGGTTGTCCTTTTTGCCCCCTCTCTCCTACCTGTCTACTACAATTAGTTTTGAAAATAAACCGTCGCGTCGTTACAAAAAAAAGCGAAGAAACTGAGTTCTGTTTTTTTGACCAAACACAATTAAAAAAAAAATTAAACATTTTTGATTGGTAAAAACAGCACAGTTATGCCATTATGATTAAACATTGTTTTAGAAAAAGAAGTTAAGTGTGGTTAGGACCATTGAATATTTTTGTAACCAGTTCACTTAGAGTTTTGCTAAGACTTAGAGATATATGTTAAGCTATATTGAATCAATAATTCAACAAGTCAAATAAAATAATGCTAAGTCTTCTACTTGGCTGATGTATTTCAGTAGTATATAGAATTTGTATTATAAAAAACACTCATATGATATATGTTAAGACCAAACGAAAATAGATTTTTTTTCGTTGCTAGATAACCACAATATCTAATTTATTCACTTTAAAAGGTTTGTTTTTTCAAAGTTTTTAGTTTTTTTTTAATATGCGTCTTAATTTGTAATACTTTTTATTGTTTTTTTTTTTAATTCACGCTAACAATTTGACATTTCAGATTGACAAATATTGCTTCACTCACTTACTCTATCTTTTTTAAGAACATACCACTAAAACAACTTCGGAAAGTAACAAAAATGATCATTCTGATGCTGTCCTCGTGAGTTGCCGTCAAATAGCACTCCATCCCTGTTGTGTTTGTGACTTCTCACACCATTTTAAAAACTGCTTTAGTTTTTTCCAACAAGGGCAGTTTCTCTATTGCTTCTTCTAAGGGTGAAGCTAGAGCTTCAATGTTAAAATGTTAACCATGTTTTCCGCTTTGCGCCAATTACCGCTATTGAATCGATTTTTTTTTTAAATGCAACCATCGTGAAGTTTGCAGAATTGGAGGTAAATGACCGCCTCCCCAAATTTCACCAACTTTATTTTTTTTTAATCCATTCACATATTTGAATTTAAATTTGTTGGAGACAAAAATAGTGGTTAAACATTTTCAGATTGTAATTTTGAAAACTCTAAGTATTGCTTATATTTCACGCTGGGGTCAATTTGACCCTCGTGTAGTATTTAAGTTACCAGGAGATGCATCTTTTATACATCAAAAACAAAAATCAGTAAAATTATCACATTGGTATTTTTCGAATATCTGGTAATATTTTTTGTATAATATTGTAGTGGCGGAAAATGAGTGAAAAAACTAAACTTTCGCGAGAGGAACTTATCGTAAAGGCCAAGGAACTCTACAGCAAAGGTTCCAGAAATTATCTTCTTAAATGTTACAGTGAATCTGCTGATGAACTGAGTGAAGTATGTGCATTATATGAAGAAATTTACGGCGAGCTTTCAGATGAGCTTGGAATGCCATATTTGTTGTAAGATGAAAAATACATGCTGGGAAGCAATCCCAGACCTCCAGCGTGACAGTCGAACGCACTAACCATTACGCTACGGGCTTCTACTACTTGATAAGTAGGTAGAGGTGAAAATGAAGAGGAATTTGATATTATCCCAGTATTTTAAGGTGTCTTGATTGGCCGACTACCATTTATACCATCAGTACACTGCAATGCATACAGTGGTTTATGATTACATGAGCATGTACTTAATCCAGTTTTCTGAATCATATATTTGAAAGAAACGCGTTCTTATTCTTTATTTTGAATTTATTTTTAGGGGTAAAATTTATATTTCTCTGAAAAAAAAAAATTTTAATTAGTTGGAGAAAATAGAAGCATATTACCAAGTTATATATTAGAAGTAATATCACTATGGTGCGTTCTTTTATTAACCATAGTTAACTATAGTCAACAACGGTCTTTCCTTTATTACAGAATAGTTACGATTTATAACTATATGACGTAATCTCATTGTTCCTAAATTCAGTGGTTACGTTCAGGAGACTTAAACCCGGGACACACAGGACGCGGTCTGGCGGTGTGGTCGACATTTTTGACAGTCACGTTCTTTGTCTTGTGTAGAATCACTTGTTGTTCAAACAACGCGGACAAGTCAAGCGGCGATGAATTAAACGCGGCGGGCAAATTTATTTTGTAAATTTTTACAAAGAACGCGACAGTCAAGCGTCAAAAAAGACCAAACGTCAAATTAAACCTCTGAAAATGGCTACATGTTTCTGTTTAATTTAGTTTTATTCGTTTTCTTTTCCAATTAAGACAAATTAAAGAGAAAATAATATGTGTCACATTGAAGTACTGATCGAATTAGTTCGAACAAACATATTCATATATGATTGCAAGCACCCGGAGTATAAAGATGTTGCTAAAAAGACTAAGACATGGGGAAGAAATAGCTTTTTTTTTTGGTTTATCTCATGAACCCATTTTCGTCCTTTTCTGGTTGCAAGTGTAAGCTGAAGAATCACTTCATCTTCGTCAGAACTGCTACTGCTGCTCATATTTTTGTTTTAATTATACGGCTGCACTCCGACCAACTGCTCTGACAATGGAGTCATCATAATTGAAGATCCTGTGTCCTTGCAACGAGCACTTGATGTATGGGTGGATGTCCTGGAGGGAAATGGATACCGCATTAGCCCGAAAAAGACCGAATACCTATGCTGTCCATTCTCTGATCCACACAGGCCTATTCCGGACATATATTCGAATGGAACAGTGCTTCCCAAGTGCGAAAAGTTTAAATATCTTGGATCAATAGTGAAGGATCTTGTGATGACGACATCAAAAATCACGTAAGCGTAGGGTGGTGGAAAAATCTGCCATCTTCTGCGATAGAAAAATGCCCCCTAAGCTGAAAGACAAGCTCTACACGGCAAGCTCTACACGGCAGTTGTTCGTCCAGCGCTTACTTACGGTTCACAGTATTGGACAATGTTCAAAAAGTATGAGAGTAAATTGACGGCAGCTGAAATGAAGATGCTTGAAAAAAATATAAAGTTAAAAATAAAGCCAAAAAACGGTTGTCCTTTTTGCCCCCTCTCCCCTACCTGTCTACTACAATTAGTTTTGAAAATAAACCGTCGCGTCGTTACAAAAAAAAGCGAAGAAACTGAGTTCTGTTTTTTTGACCAAACACAATTAAAAAAAAATTTAAACATTTTTGATTGGTAAAAACAGCACAGTTATGCCATTATGATCAAACATTATTTTAGAAAAAGAAGTTAAGTGTGGTTAGGACCATTGAATATTTTTGTAACCAGTTCACTTAGAGTTTTGCTAAGACTTAGAGATATATGTTAAGCTATATTGAATCAATAATTCAACAAGTCCAATAAAATAATGCTAAGTCTTCTACTTGGCTGATGTATTTCAGTAGTATATAGAATTTGTATTATAAAAAACACTCATATGATATATGTTAAGACCAAACGAAAATAGATTTTTTTTCGTTGCTAGATAACCACAATATCTAATTTATTCACTTAAGGTTTGTTTTTTCAAAGTTTTAAGTTTTTTTTTAATATGCGTCTTAATTTGTAATACTTTTTATTGTTTTTTTTTTTAATTCACGCTAACAATTTGACATTTCAGATTGACAAATATTGCTTCACTCACTTACTCTATCTTTTTTAAGAACATACCACTAAAACAACTTCGGAAAGTAACAAAAATGATCATTCTGATGCTGTCCTTGTGAGTTGCCGTCAAATAGCACTCCATCCCTGTTGTGTTTGTGACATCTCACACCATTTTAAAAACTGCTTTAGTTTTTTCCAACAAGGGCAGTTTCTCTATTGCTTCTTCTAAGGGTGAAGCTAGAGCTTCAATGTTAAAATGTTAACCATGTTTTCCGCTTTGCGCCAATTACCGCTATTGAATCGATTTTTTTTTTTAAATGCAACCATCGTGAAGTTTGCAGAATTGGAGGTAAATGACCGCCTCCCCAAATTTCACCAACTTTATTTTTTTTTAATCCATTCACATATTTGAATTTAAATTTGTTGGAGACAAAAATAGTGGTTAAACATTTTCAGATTGTAATTTAGAAAACTCTAAGTATTGCTTATATTTCACGCTGGGGTCAATTTGACCCTCGTGTAGTATTTAAGTTACCAGGAGATGCATCTTTTATACATCAAAAACAAAAATCAGTAAAATTATCACATTGGTATTTTTCGAATATCTGGTAATATTTTTTGTATAATATTGTAGTGGCGGAAAATGAGTGAAAAAACTAAACTTTCGCGAGAGGAACTTATCGTAAAGGCCAAGGAACTCTACAGCAAAGGTTCCAGAAATTATCTTCTTAAATGTTACAGTGAATCTGCTGATGAACTGAGTGAAGTATGTGCATTATATGAAGAAATTTACGGCGAGCTTTCAGATGAGCTTGGAATGCCATATTTGTTGTAAGATGAAAAATACATGCTGGGAAGCAATCCCAGACCTCCAGCGTGACAGTCGAACGCACTAACCATTACGCTACGGGCTTCTACTACTTGATAAGTAGGTAGAGGTAAAAATGAAGAGGAATTTGATATTATCCCAGTATTTTAAGGTGTCTTGATTGGCCGACTACCATTTATACCATCAGTACACTGCAATGCATACAGTGGTTTATGATTACATGAGCATGTACTTAATCCAGTTTTCTGAATCATATATTTGAAAGAAACGCGTTCTTATTCTTTATTTTGAATTTATTTTTAGGGGGAAAATTTATATTTCTCTGAAAAAAAAAATTTTAATTAGTTGGAGAAAATAGAAGCATATTACCAAGTTATATATTAGAAGTAATATCGCTATGGTGCGTTCTTTTATTAACCATAGTTAACTATAGTCAACAACGGTCTTTCCTTTATTACAGAATAGTTACGATTTATAACTATATGACGTAATCTCATTGTTCCTAAATTCAGTGGTTACGTTCAGGAGACTTAAACCCGGGACACACAGGACGCGGTCTGGCGGTGTGGTCGACATTTTTGACAGTCACGTTCTTTGTCTTGTGTAGAATCACTTGTTGTTCAAACAACGCGGACAAGTCAAGCGGCGATGAATTAAACGCGGCGGGCAAATTTATTTTGTAAATTTTTACAAAGAACGCGACAGTCAAGCGTCAAAAAAGACCAAACGTCAAATTAAACCTCTGAAAACGGCTACATGTTTCTGTTTAAATTAGTTTTATTCGTTTTCTTTTCAAATTAAGACAAATTAAAGAGAAAATAATATGTGTCACATTGAAGTACTGATCGAATTAGTTCGAACAAACATATTCATATATGATTGCAAGCACCCGGAGTATAAAGATGTTGCTAAAAAGACTAAGACATGGGGAAGAAATAGCTTTTTTTTTTTGGTTTATCTCATGAACCCATTTTCGTCCTTTTCTGGTTGCAAGTGTAAGCTGAAGAATCACTTCATCTTCGTCAGAACTGCTACTGCTGCTCATATTTTTGTTTTAATTATACGGCTGCACTCCGACCAACTGCTTTGACAATGGAGTCATCATAATTGAAGATCCTGTGTCCTTGCAACGAGCACTTGATGTATGGGTGGATGTCCTGGAGGGAAATGGATACCGCATTAGCGCGAAAAAGACCGAATACCTATGCTGTCCATTCTCTGATCCACACAGGCCTATTCCGGACATATATTCGAATGGAACAGTGCTTCCCAAGTGCGAAAAGTTTAAATATCTTGGATCAATAGTGAAGGATCTTGTGATGACGACATCAAAAATCACGTAAGCGTAGGGTGGTGGAAAAATCTGCCATCTTCTGCGATAGAAAAATGCCCCCTAAGCTGAAAGGCAAGCTCTACACGGCAGTTGTTCGTCCAGCGCTTACTTACGGTTCACAGTATTGGACAATGTTCAAAAAGTATGAGAGTAAATTGACGGCAGCTGAAATGAAGATGCTTGAAAAAAATATAAAGTTAAAAATAAAGCCAAAAAACGGTTGTCCTTTTTGCCCCCTCTCCCCTACCTGTCTACTACAATTAGTTTTGAAAATAAACCGTCGCGTCGTTACAAAAAAAAGCGAAGAAACTGAGTTCTGTTTTTTTGACCAAACACAATTAAAAAAAAATTTAAACATTTTTGATTGGTAAAAACAGCACAGTTATGCCATTATGATCCAACACTTTTTTAGAAAAAGAAGTTAAGTGTGGTTAGGACCATTGAATATTTTTGTAACCAGTTCACTTAGAGTTTTGCTAAGACTTAGAGATATATGTTAAGCTATATTGAATCAATAATTCAACAAGTCAAATAAAATAATGCTAAGTCTTCTACTTGGCTGATGTATTTCAGTAGTATATAGAATTTGTATTATAAAAAACACTCATATGATATATGTTAAGACCAAACGAAAATAGATTTTTTTTCGTTGCTAGATAACCACAATATCTAATTTATTCACTTTAAAAGGTTTGTTTTTTCAAAGTTTTTAGTTTTTTTTTAATATGCGTCTTAATTTGTAATACTTTTTATTGTTTTTTTTTTAATTCACGCTAACAATTTGACATTTCAGATTGACAAATATTGCTTCACTCACTTACTCTATCTTTTTTAAGAACATACCACTAAAACAACTTCGGAAAGTAACAAAAATGATCATTCTGATGCTGTCCTCGTGAGTTGCCGTCAAATAGCACTCCATCCCTGTTGTGTTTGTGACATCTCACACCATTTTAAAAACTGCTTTAGTTTTTTCCAACAAGGGCAGTTTCTCTATTGCTTCTTCTAAGGGTGAAGCTAGAGCTTCAATGTTAAAATGTTAACCATGTTTTCCGCTTTGCGCCAATTACCGCTATTGAATCGATTTTTTTTTTAAATGCAACCATCGTGAAGTTTGCAGAATTGGAGGTAAATGACCGCCTCCCCAAATTTCACCAACTTTATTTTTTTTTAATCCATTCACATATTTGAATTTAAATTTGTTGGAGACAAAAATAGTGGTTAAACATTTTCAGATTGTAATTTTGAAAACTCTAAGTATTGCTTATATTTCACGCTGGGGTCAATTTGACCCTCGTGTAGTATTTAAGTTACCAGGAGATGCATCTTTTATACATCAAAAACAAAAATCAGTAAAATTATCACATTGGTATTTTTCGAATATCTGGTAATATTTTTTGTATAATATTGTAGTGGCGGAAAATGAGTGAAAAAACTAAACTTTCGCGAGAGGAACTTATCGTAAAGGCCAAGGAACTCTACAGCAAAGGTTCCAGAAATTATCTTCTTAAATGTTACAGTGAATCTGCTGATGAACTGAGTGAAGTATGTGCATTATATGAAGAAATTTACGGCGAGCTTTCAGATGAGCTTGGAATGCCATATTTGTTGTAAGATGAAAAATACATGCTGGGAAGCAATCCCAGACCTCCAGCGTGACAGTCAAACGCACTAACCATTACGCTACGGGCTTCTACTACTTGATAAGTAGGTAGAGGTAAAAATAAAGAGGAATTTGATATTATCCCAGTATTTGAAGGGGTCTTAATTGGCCGACTACCATTTATACCATCAGTACACTGCAATGCATACAGTGGTTTATGATTACATGAGCATGTACTTAATCCAGTTTTCTGAATTATATATTTGAAAGAAACGTGTTCTTATTCTTTATTTTGAATTTATTTTTAGGGGGAAAATTTATATTTCTCTGAAAAAAAAAATTTTAATTAGTTGGAGAAAATAGAAGCATATTACCAAGTTATATATTAGAAGTAATATCGCTATGGTGCGTTCTTTTATTAACCATAGTTAACTATAGTCAACAACGGTCTTTCCTTTATTACAGAATAGTTACGATTTATAACTATATGACGTAATCTCATTGTTCCTAAATTCAGTGGTTACGTTCAGGAGACTTAAACCCGGGACACACAGGACGCGGTCTGGCGGTGTGGTCGACATTTTTGACAGTCACGTTCTTTGTCTTGTGTAGAATCACTTGTTGTTCAAACAACGCGGACAAGTCAAGCGGCGATGAATTAAACGCGGCGGGCAAATTTATTTTGTAAATTTTTACAAAGAACGCGACAGTCAAGCGTCAAAAAAGACCAAACGTCAAATTAAACCTCTGAAAACGGCTACATGTTTCTGTTTAATTTAGTTTTATTCGTTTTCTTTTCCAATTAAGACAAATTAAAGAGAAAATAATATGTGTCACATTGAAGTACTGATCGAATTAGTTCGAACAAACATATTCATATATGATTGCAAGCACCCGGAGTATAAAGATGTTGCTAAAAAGACTAAGACATGGGGAAGAAATAGCTTTTTTTTTTGGTTTATCTCATGAACCCATTTTCGTCCTTTTCTGGTTGCAAGTGTAAGCTGAAGAATCACTTCATCTTCGTCAGAACTGCTACTGCTGCTCATATTTTTGTTTTAATTATACGGCTGCACTCCGACCAACTGCTCTGACAATGGAGTCATCATAATTGAAGATCCTGTGTCCTTGCAACGAGCACTTGATGTATGGGTGGATGTCCTGGAGGGAAATGGATACCGCATTAGCGCGAAAAAGACCGAATACCTATGCTGTCCATTCTCTGATCCACACAGGCCTATTCCGGACATATATTCGAATGGAACAGTGCTTCCCAAGTGCGAAAAGTTTAAATATCTTGGATCAATAGTGAAGGATCTTGTGATGACGACATCAAAAATCACGTAAGCGTAGGGTGGTGGAAAAATCTGCCATCTTCTGCGATAGAAAAATGCCCCCTAAGCTGAAAGGCAAGCTCTACACGGCAAGCTCTACACGGCAGTTGTTCGTCCAGCGCTTACTTACGGTTCACAGTATTGGACAATGTTCAAAAAGTATGAGAGTAAATTGACGGCAGCTGAAATGAAGATGCTTGAAAAAAATATAAAGTTAAAAATAAAGCCAAAAAACGGTTGTCCTTTTTGCCCCCTCTCCCCTACCTGTCTACTACAATTAGTTTTGAAAATAAACCGTCGCGTCGTTACAAAAAAAAGCGAAGAAACTGAGTTCTGTTTTTTTGACCAAACACAATTAAAAAAAAAATTAAACATTTTTGATTGGTAAAAACAGCACAGTTATGCCATTATGATCAAACATTATTTTAGAAAAAGAAGTTAAGTGTGGTTAGGACCATTGAATATTTTTGTAACCAGTTCACTTAGAGTTTTGCTAAGACTTAGAGATATATGTTAAGCTATATTGAATCAATAATTCAACAAGTCCAATAAAATAATGCTAAGTCTTCTACTTGGCTGATGTATTTCAGTAGTATATAGAATTTGTATTATAAAAAACACTCATATGATATATGTTAAGACCAAACGAAAATAGATTTTTTTTCGTTGCTAGATAACCACAATATCTAATTTATTCACTTTAAAAGGTTTGTTTTTTCAAAGTTTTTAGTTTTTTTTTAATATGCGTCTTAATTTGTAATACTTTTTATTGTTTTTTTTTTTTAATTCACGCTAACAATTTGACATTTCAGATTGACAAATATTGCTTCACTCACTTACTCTATCTTTTTTAAGAACATACCACTAAAACAACTTCGGAAAGTAACAAAAATGATCATTCTGATGCTGTCCTTGTGAGTTGCCGTCAAATAGCACTCCATCCCTGTTGTGTTTGTGACATCTCACACCATTTTAAAAACTGCTTTAGTTTTTTCCAACAAGGGCAGTTTCTCTATTGCTTCTTCTAAGGGTGAAGCTAGAGCTTCAATGTTAAAATGTTAACCATGTTTTCCGCTTTGCGCCAATTACCGCTATTGAATCGATTTTTTTTTTAAATGCAACCATCGTGAAGTTTGCAGAATTGGAGGTAAATGACCGCCTCCCCAAATTTCACCAACTTTATTTTTTTTTAATCCATTCACATATTTGAATTTAAATTTGTTGGAGACAAAAATAGTGGTTAAACATTTTCAGATTGTAATTTTGAAAACTCTAAGTATTGCTTATATTTCACGCTGGGGTCAATTTGACCCTCGTGTAGTATTTAAGTTACCAGGAGATGCATCTTTTATACATCAAAAACAAAAATCAGTAAAATTATCACATTGGTATTTTTCGAATATCTGGTAATATTTTTTGTATAATATTGTAGTGGCGGAAAATGAGTGGAAAAACTAAACTTTCGCGAGAGGAACTTATCGTAAAGGCCAATGAACTCTACAGCAAAGGTTCCAGAAATTATCTTCTTAAATGTTACAGTGAATCTGCTGATGAACTGAGTGAAGTATGTGCATTATATGAAGAAATTTACGGCGAGCTTTCAGATGAGCTTGGAATGCCATATTTGTTGTAAGATGAAAAATACATGCTGGGAAGCAATCCCAGACCTCCAGCGTGACAGTCAAACGCACTAACCATTACGCTACGGGCTTCTACTACTTGATAAGTAGGTAGAGGTAAAAATAAAGAGGAATTTGATATTATCCCAGTATTTGAAGGGGTCTTGATTGGCCGACTACCATTTATACCATCAGTACACTGCAATGCATACAGTGGTTTATGATTACATGAGCATGTACTTAATCCAGTTTTCTGAATTATATATTTGAAAGAAACGCGTTCTTATTCTTTATTTTGAATTTATTTTTAGGGGGAAAATTTATATTTCTCTGAAAAAAAAAATTTTAATTAGTTGGAGAAAATAGAAGCATATTACCAAGTTATATATTAGAAGTAATATCGCTATGGTGCGTTCTTTTATTAACCATAGTTAACTATAGTCAACAACGGTCTTTCCTTTATTACAGAATAGTTACGATTTATAACTATATGACGTAATCTCATTGTTCCTAAATTCAGTGGTTACGTTCAGGAGACTTAAACCCGGGACACACAGGACGCGGTCTGGCGGTGTGGTCGACATTTTTGACAGTCACGTTCTTTGTCTTGTGTAGAATCACTTGTTGTTCAAACAACGCGGACAAGTCAAGCGGCGATGAATTAAACGCGGCGGGCAAATTTATTTTGTAAATTTTTACAAAGAACGCGACAGTCAAGCGTCAAAAAAGACCAAACGTCAAATTAAACCTCTGAAAACGGCTACATGTTTCTGTTTAATTTAGTTTTATTCGTTTTCTTTTCCAATTAAGACAAATTAAAGAGAAAATAATATGTGTCACATTGAAGTACTGATCGAATTAGTTCGAACAAACATATTCATATATGATTGCAAGCACCCGGAGTATAAAGATGTTGCTAAAAAGACTAAGACATGGGGAAGAAATAGCTTTTTTTTTTGGTTTATCTCATGAACCCATTTTCGTCCTTTTCTGGTTGCAAGTGTAAGCTGAAGAATCACTTCATCTTCGTCAGAACTGCTACTGCTGCTCATATTTTTGTTTTAATTATACGGCTGCACTCCGACCAACTGCTCTGACAATGGAGTCATCATAATTGAAGATCCTGTGTCCTTGCAACGAGCACTTGATGTATGGGTGGATGTCCTGGAGGGAAATGGATACCGCATTAGCGCGAAAAAGACCGAATACCTATGCTGTCCATTCTCTGATCCACACAGGCCTATTCCGGACATATATTCGAATGGAACAGTGCTTCCCAAGTGCGAAAAGTTTAAATATCTTGGATCAATAGTGAAGGATCTTGTGATGACGACATCAAAAATCACGTAAGCGTAGGGTGGTGGAAAAATCTGCCATCTTCTGCGATAGAAAAATGCCCCCTAAGCTGAAAGGCAAGCTCTACACGGCAAGCTCTACACGGCAGTTGTTCGTCCAGCGCTTACTTACGGTTCACAGTATTGGACAATGTTCAAAAAGTATGAGAGTAAATTGACGGCAGCTGAAATGAAGATGCTTGAAAAAAATATAAAGTTAAAAATAAAGCCAAAAAACGGTTGTCCTTTTTGCCCCCTCTCCCCTACCTGTCTACTACAATTAGTTTTGAAAATAAACCGTCGCGTCGTTACAAAAAAAAGCGAAGAAACTGAGTTCTGTTTTTTTGACCAAACACAATTAAAAAAAAATTTAAACATTTTTGATTGGTAAAAACAGCACAGTTATGCCATTATGATCAAACATTATTTTAGAAAAAGAAGTTAAGTGTGGTTAGGACCATTGAATATTTTTGTAACCAGTTCACTTAGAGTTTTGCTAAGACTTAGAGATATATGTTAAGCTATATTGAATCAATAATTCAACAAGTCCAATAAAATAATGCTAAGTCTTCTACTTGGCTGATGTATTTCAGTAGTATATAGAATTTGTATTATAAAAAACACTCATATGATATATGTTAAGACCAAACGAAAATAGATTTTTTTTCGTTGCTAGATAACCACAATATCTAATTTATTCACTTTAAAAGGTTTGTTTTTTCAAAGTTTTTAGTTTTTTTTTAATATGCGTCTTAATTTGTAATACTTTTTATTGTTTTTTTTTTTAATTCACGCTAACAATTTGACATTTCAGATTGACAAATATTGCTTCACTCACTTACTCTATCTTTTTTAAGAACATACCACTAAAACAACTTCGGAAAGTAACAAAAATGATCATTCTGATGCTGTCCTTGTGAGTTGCCGTCAAATAGCACTCCATCCCTGTTGTGTTTGTGACATCTCACACCATTTTAAAAACTGCTTTAGTTTTTTCCAACAAGGGCAGTTTCTCTATTGCTTCTTCTAAGGGTGAAGCTAGAGCTTCAATGTTAAAATGTTAACCATGTTTTCCGCTTTGCGCCAATTACCGCTATTGAATCGATTTTTTTTTTAAATGCAACCATCGTGAAGTTTGCAGAATTGGAGGTAAATGACCGCCTCCCCAAATTTCACCAACTTTATTTTTTTTTAATCCATTCACATATTTGAATTTAAATTTGTTGGAGACAAAAATAGTGGTTAAACATTTTCAGATTGTAATTTTGAAAACTCTAAGTATTGCTTATATTTCACGCTGGGGTCAATTTGACCCTCGTGTAGTATTTAAGTTACCAGGAGATGCATCTTTTATACATCAAAAACAAAAATCAGTAAAATTATCACATTGGTATTTTTCGAATATCTGGTAATATTTTTTGTATAATATTGTAGTGGCGGAAAATGAGTGAAAAAACTAAACTTTCGCGAGAGGAACTTATCGTAAAGGCCAAGGAACTCTACAGCAAAGGTTCCAGAAATTATCTTCTTAAATGTTACAGTGAATCTGCTGATGAACTGAGTGAAGTATGTGCATTATATGAAGAAATTTACGGCGAGCTTTCAGATGAGCTTGGAATGCCATATTTGTTGTAAGATGAAAAATACATGCTGGGAAGCATTCCCAGACCTCCAGCGTGACAGTCGAACGCACTAACCATTACGCTACGGGCTTCTACTACTTGATAAGTAGGTAGAGGTGAAAACGAAGAGGAATTTGATATTATCCCAGTATTTTAAGGTGTCTTGATTGGCCGACTACCATTTATACCATCAGTACACTGCAATGCATACAGTGGTTTATGATTACATGAGCATGTACTTAATCCAGTTTTCTGAATCATATATTTGAAAGAAACGCGTTCTTATTCTTTATTTTGAATTTATTTTTAGGGGGAAAATTTATATTTCTCTGAAAAAAAAAATTTTAATTAGTTGGAGAAAATAGAAGCATATTACCAAGTTATATATTAGAAGTAATATCGCTATGGTGCGTTCTTTTATTAACCATAGTTAACTATAGTCAACAACGGTCTTTCCTTTATTACAGAATAGTTACGATTTATAACTATATGACGTAATCTCATTGTTCCTAAATTCAGTGGTTACGTTCAGGAGACTTAAACCCGGGACACACAGGACGCGGTCTGGCGGTGTGGTCGACATTTTTGACAGTCACGTTCTTTGTCTTGTGTAGAATCACTTGTTGTTCAAACAACGCGGACAAGTCAAGCGGCGATGAATTAAACGCGGCGGGCAAATTTATTTTGTAAATTTTTACAAAGAACGCGACAGTCAAGCGTCAAAAAAGACCAAACGTCAAATTAAACCTCTGAAAACGGCTACATGTTTCTGTTTAATTTAGTTTTATTCGTTTTCTTTTCCAATTAAGACAAATTAAAGAGAAAATAATATGTGTCACATTGAAGTACTGATCGAATTAGTTCGAACAAACATATTCATATATGATTGCAAGCACCCGGAGTATAAAGATGTTGCTAAAAAGACTAAGACATGGGGAAGAAATAGCTTTTTTTTTTGGTTTATCTCATGAACCCATTTTCGTCCTTTTCTGGTTGCAAGTGTAAGCTGAAGAATCACTTCATCTTCGTCAGAACTGCTACTGCTGCTCATATTTTTGTTTTAATTATACGGCTGCACTCCGACCAACTGCTCTGACAATGGAGTCATCATAATTGAAGATCCTGTGTCCTTGCAACGAGCACTTGATGTATGGGTGGATGTCCTGGAGGGAAATGGATACCGCATTAGCGCGAAAAAGACCGAATACCTATGCTGTCCATTCTCTGATCCACACAGGCCTATTCCGGACATATATTCGAATGGAACAGTGCTTCCCAAGTGCGAAAAGTTTAAATATCTTGGATCAATAGTGAAGGATCTTGTGATGACGACATCAAAAATCACGTAAGCGTAGGGTGGTGGAAAAATCTGCCATCTTCTGCGATAGAAAAATGCCCCCTAAGCTGAAAGGCAAGCTCTACACGGCAAGCTCTACACGGCAGTTGTTCGTCCAGCGCTTACTTACGGTTCACAGTATTGGACAATGTTCAAAAAGTATGAGAGTCAATTGACGGCAGCTGAAATGAAGATGCTTGAAAAAAATATAAAGTTAAAAATAAAGCCAAAAAACGGTTGTCCTTTTTGCCCCCTCTCCCCTACCTGTCTACTACAATTAGTTTTGAAAATAAACCGTCGCGTCGTTACAAAAAAAAGCGAAGAAACTGAGTTCTGTTTTTTTGACCAAACACAATTAAAAAAAAATTAAACATTTTTGATTGGTAAAAACAGCACAGTTATGCCATTATGATCAAACATTATTTTAGAAAAAGAAGTTAAGTGTGGTTAGGACCATTGAATATTTTTGTAACCAGTTCACTTAGAGTTTTGCTAAGACTTAGAGATATATGTTAAGCTATATTGAATCAATAATTCACCAAGTCCAATAAAATAATGCTAAGTCTTCTACTTGGCTGATGTATTTCAGTAGTATATAGAATTTGTATTATAAAAAACACTCATATGATATATGTTAAGACCAAACGAAAATAGATTTTTTTTCGTTGCTAGATAACCACAATATCTAATTTATTCACTTTAAAAGGTTTGTTTTTTCAAAGTTTTTAGTTTTTTTTTAATATGCGTCTTAATTTGTAATACTTTTTATTGTTTTTTTTTTTTTTAATTCACGCTAACAATTTGACATTTCAGATTGACAAATATTGCTTCACTCACTTACTCTATCTTTTTTAAGAACATACCACTAAAACAACTTCGGAAAGTAACAAAAATGATCATTCTGATGCTGTCCTTGTGAGTTGCCGGCAAATAGCACTCCATCCCTGTTGTGTTTGTGACATCTCACACCATTTTAAAAACTGCTTTAGTTTTTTCCAACAAGGGCAGTTTCTCTATTGCTTCTTCTAAGGGTGAAGCTAGAGCTTCAATGTTAAAATGTTAACCATGTTTTCCGCTTTGCGCCAATTACCGCTATTGAATCGATTTTTTTTTTTAAATGCAACCATCGTGAAGTTTGCAGAATTGGAGGTAAATGACCGCCTCCCCAAATTTCACCAACTTTATTTTTTTTTAATCCATTCACATATTTGAATTTAAATTTGTTGGAGACAAAAATAGTGGTTAAACATTTTCAGATTGTAATTTTGAAAACTCTAAGTATTGCTTATATTTCACGCTGGGGTCAATTTGACCCTCGTGTAGTATTTAAGTTACCAGGAGATGCATCTTTTATACATCAAAAACAAAAATCAGTAAAATTATCACATTGGTATTTTTCGAATATCTGGTAATATTTTTTGTATAATATTGTAGTGGCGGAAAATGAGTGGAAAAACTAAACTTTCGCGAGAGGAACTTATCGTAAAGGCCAATGAACTCTACAGCAAAGGTTCCAGAAATTATCTTCTTAAATGTTACAGTGAATCTGCTGATGAACTGAGTGAAGTATGTGCATTATATGAAGAAATTTACGGCGAGCTTTCAGATGAGCTTGGAATGCCATATTTGTTGTAAGATGAAAAATACATGCTGGGAAGCAATCCCAGACCTCCAGCGTGACAGTCAAACGCACTAACCATTACGCTACGGGCTTCTACTACTTGATAAGTAGGTAGAGGTAAAAATAAAGAGGAATTTGATATTATCCCAGTATTTGAAGGGGTCTTGATTGGCCGACTACCATTTATACCATCAGTACACTGCAATGCATACAGTGGTTTATGATTACATGAGCATGTACTTAATCCAGTTTTCTGAATTATATATTTGAAAGAAACGCGTTCTTATTCTTTATTTTGAATTTATTTTTAGGGGGAAAATTTATATTTCTCTGAAAAAAAAAATTTTAATTAGTTGGAGAAAATAGAAGCATATTACCAAGTTATATATTAGAAGTAATATCGCTATGGTGCGTTCTTTTATTAACCATAGTTAACTATAGTCAACAACGGTCTTTCCTTTATTACAGAATAGTTACGATTTATAACTATATGACGTAATCTCATTGTTCCTAAATTCAGTGGTTACGTTCAGGAGACTTAAACCCGGGACACACAGGACGCGGTCTGGCGGTGTGGTCGACATTTTTGACAGTCACGTTCTTTGTCTTGTGTAGAATCACTTGTTGTTCAAACAACGCGGACAAGTCAAGCGGCGATGAATTAAACGCGGCGGGCAAATTTATTTTGTAAATTTTTACAAAGAACGCGACAGTCAAGCGTCAAAAAAGACCAAACGTCAAATTAAACCTCTGAAAACGGCTACATGTTTCTGTTTAATTTAGTTTTATTCGTTTTCTTTTCCAATTAAGACAAATTAAAGAGAAAATAATATGTGTCACATTGAAGTACTGATCGAATTAGTTCGAACAAACATATTCATATATGATTGCAAGCACCCGGAGTATAAAGATGTTGCTAAAAAGACTAAGACATGGGGAAGAAATAGCTTTTTTTTTTGGTTTATCTCATGAACCCATTTTCGTCCTTTTCTGGTTGCAAGTGTAAGCTGAAGAATCACTTCATCTTCGTCAGAACGGCTACTGCTGCTCATATTTTTGTTTTAATTATACGGCTGCACTCCGACCAACTGCTCTGACAATGGAGTCATCATAATTGAAGATCCTGTGTCCTTGCAACGAGCACTTGATGTATGGGTGGATGTCCTGGAGGAAAATGGATACCGCATTAGCGCGAAAAAGACCGAATACCTATGCTGTCCATTCTCTGATCCACACAGGCCTATTCCGGACATATATTCGAATGGAACAGTGCTTCCCAAGTGCGAAAAGTTTAAATATCTTGGATCAATAGTGAAGGATCTTGTGATGACGACATCAAAAATCACGTAAGCGTAGGGTGGTGGAAAAATCTGCCATCTTCTGCGATAGAAAAATGCCCCCTAAGCTGAAAGGCAAGCTCTACACGGCAAGCTCTACACGGCAGTTGTTCGTCCAGCGCTTACTTACGGTTCACAGTATTGGACAATGTTCAAAAAGTATGAGAGTAAATTGACGGCAGCTGAAATGAAGATGCTTGAAAAAAATATAAAGTTAAAAATAAAGCCAAAAAACGGTTGTCCTTTTTGCCCCATCTCCCCTACCTGTCTACTACAATTAGTTTTGAAAATAAACCGTCGCGTCGTTACAAAAAAAAGCGAAGAAACTGAGTTCTGTTTTTTTGACCAAACACAATTAAAAAAAAATTTAAACATTTTTGATTGGTAAAAACAGCACAGTTATGCCATTATGATCAAACATTATTTTAGAAAAAGAAGTTAAGTGTGGTTAGGACCATTGAATATTTTTGTAACCAGTTCACTTAGAGTTTTGCTAAGACTTAGAGATATATGTTAAGCTATATTGAATCAATAATTCAACAAGTCCAATAAAATAATGCTAAGTCTTCTACTTGGCTGATGTATTTCAGTAGTATATAGAATTTGTATTATAAAAAACACTCATATGATATATGTTAAGACCAAACGAAAATAGATTTTTTTTCGTTGCTAGATAACCACAATATCTAATTTATTCACTTTAAAAGGTTTGTTTTTTCAAAGTTTTTAGTTTTTTTTTAATATGCGTCTTAATTTGTAATACTTTTTATTGTTTTTTTTTTTAATTCACGCTAACAATTTGACATTTCAGATTGACAAATATTGCTTCACTCACTTACTCTATCTTTTTTAAGAACATACCACTAAAACAACTTCGGAAAGTAACAAAAATGATCATTCTGATGCTGTCCTTGTGAGTTGCCGTCAAATAGCACTCCATCCCTGTTGTGTTTGTGACATCTCACACCATTTTAAAAACTGCTTTAGTTTTTTCCAACAAGGGCAGTTTCTCTATTGCTTCTTCTAAGGGTGAAGCTAGAGCTTCAATGTTAAAATGTTAACCATGTTTTCCGCTTTGCGCCAATTACCGCTATTGAATCGATTTTTTTTTTAAATGCAACCATCGTGAAGTTTGCAGAATTGGAGGTAAATGACCGCCTCCCCAAATTTCACCAACTTTATTTTTTTTAATCCATTCACATATTTGAATTTAAATTTGTTGGAGACAAAAATAGTGGTTAAACATTTTCAGATTGTAATTTTGAAAACTCTAAGTATTGCTTATATTTCACGCTGGGGTCAATTTGACCCTCGTGTAGTATTTAAGTTACCAGGAGATGCATCTTTTATACATCAAAAACAAAAATCAGTAAAATTATCACATTGGTATTTTTCGAATATCTGGTAATATTTTTTGTATAATATTGTAGTGGCGGAAAATGAGTGGAAAAACTAAACTTTCGCGAGAGGAACTTATCGTAAAGGCCAATGAACTCTACAGCAAAGGTTCCAGAAATTATCTTCTTAAATGTTACAGTGAATCTGCTGATGAACTGAGTGAAGTATGTGCATTATATGAAGAAATTTACGGCGAGCTTTCAGATGAGCTTGGAATGCCATATTTGTTGTAAGATGAAAAATACATGCTGGGAAGCAATCCCAAACGCACTAACCATTACGCTACGGGCTTCTACTACTTGATAAGTAGGTAGAGGTAAAAATAAAGAGGAATTTGATATTATCCCAGTATTTGAAGGGGTCTTGATTGGCCGACTACCATTTATACCATCAGTACACTGCAATGCATACAGTGGTTTATGATTACATGAGCATGTACTTAATCCAGTTTTCTGAATTATATATTTGAAAGAAACGCGTTCTTATTCTTTATTTTGAATTTATTTTTAGGGGGAAAATTTATATTTCTCTGAAAAAAAAAATTTTAATTAGTTGGAGAAAATAGAAGCATATTACCAAGTTATATATTAGAAGTAATATCGCTATGGTGCGTTCTTTTATTAACCATAGTTAACTATAGTCAACAACGGTCTTTCCTTTATTACAGAATAGTTACGATTTATAACTATATGACGTAATCTCATTGTTCCTAAATTCAGTGGTTACGTTCAGGAGACTTAAACCCGGGACACACAGGACGCGGTCTGGCGGTGTGGTCGACATTTTTGACAGTCACGTTCTTTGTCTTGTGTAGAATCACTTGTTGTTCAAACAACGCGGACAAGTCAAGCGGCGATGAATTAAACGCGGCGGGCAAATTTATTTTGTAAATTTTTACAAAGAACGCGACAGTCAAGCGTCAAAAAAGACCAAACGTCAAATTAAACCTCTGAAAACGGCTACATGTTTCTGTTTAATTTAGTTTTATTCGTTTTCTTTTCCAATTAAGACAAATTAAAGAGAAAATAATATGTGTCACATTGAAGTACTGATCGAATTAGTTCGAACAAACATATTCATATATGATTGCAAGCACCCGGAGTATAAAGATGTTGCTAAAAAGACTAAGGCATGGGGAAGAAATAGCTTTTTTTTTTGGTTTATCTCATGAACCCATTTTCGTCCTTTTCTGGTTGCAAGTGTAAGCTGAAGAATCACTTCATCTTCGTCAGAACTGCTACTGCTGCTCATATTTTTGTTTTAATTATACGGCTGCACTCCGACCAACTGCTCTGACAATGGAGTCATCATAATTGAAGATCCTGTGTCCTTGCAACGAGCACTTGATGTATGGGTGGATGTCCTGGAGGAAAATGGATACCGCATTAGCGCGAAAAAGACCGAATACCTATGCTGTCCATTCTCTGATCCACACAGGCCTATTCCGGACATATATTCGAATGGAACAGTGCTTCCCAAGTGCGAAAAGTTTAAATATCTTGGATCAATAGTGAAGGATCTTGTGATGACGACATCAAAAATCACGTAAGCGTAGGGTGGTGGAAAAATCTGCCATCTTCTGCGATAGAAAAATGCCCCCTAAGCTGAAAGGCAAGCTCTACACGGCAAGCTCTACACGGCAGTTGTTCGTCCAGCGCTTACTTACGGTTCACAGTATTGGACAATGTTCAAAAAGTATGAGAGTAAATTGACGGCAGCTGAAATGAAGATGCTTGAAAAAAATATAAAGTTAAAAATAAAGCCAAAAAACGGTTGTCCTTTTTGCCCCCTCTCCCCTACCTGTCTACTACAATTAGTTTTGAAAATAAACCGTCGCGTCGTTACAAAAAAAAAGCGAAGAAACTGAGTTCTGTTTTTTTGACCAAACACAATTAAAAAAAAAATTAAACATTTTTGATTGGTAAAAACAGCACAGTTATGCCATTATGATCAAAAATTATTTTAGAAAAAGAAGTTAAGTGTGGTTAGGACCATTGAATATTTTTGTAACCAGTTCACTTAGAGTTTTGCTAAGACTTAGAGATATATGTTAAGCTATATTGAATCAATAATTCAACAAGTCCAATAAAATAATGCTAAGTCTTCTACTTGGCTGATGTATTTCAGTAGTATATAGAATTTGTATTATAAAAAACACTCATATGATATATGTTAAGACCAAACGAAAATAGATTTTTTTTCGTTGCTAGATAACCACAATATCTAATTTATTCACTTTAAAAGGTTTGTTTTTTCAAAGTTTTTAGTGTTTTTTTAATATGCGTCTTAATTTGTAATACTTTTTATTGTTTTTTTTTTTTTTAATTCACGCTAACAATTTGACATTTCAGATTGACAAATATTGCTTCACTCACTTACTCTATCTTTTTTAAGAACATACCACTAAAACAACTTCGGAAAGTAACAAAAATGATCATTCTGATGCTGTCCTTGTGAGTTGCCGTCAAATAGCACTCCATCCCTGTTGTGTTTGTGACATCTCACACCATTTTAAAAACTGCTTTAGTTTTTTCCAACAAGGGCAGTTTCTCTATTGCTTCTTCTAAGGGTGAAGCTAGAGCTTCAATGTTAAAATGTTAACCATGTTTTCCGCTTTGCGCCAATTACCGCTATTGAATCGATTTTTTTTTAAATGCAACCATCGTGAAGTTTGCAGAATTGGAGGTAAATGACCGCCTCCCCAAATTTCACCAACTTTACTTTTTTTTAATCCATTCACATATTTGAATTTAAATTTGTTGGAGACAAAAATAGTGGTTAAACATTTTCAGATTGTAATTTTGAAAACTCTAAGTATTGCTTATATTTCACGCTGGGGTCAATTTGACCCTCGTGTAGTATTTAAGTTACCAGGAGATGCATCTTTTATACATCAAAAACAAAAATCAGTAAAATTATCACATTGGTATTTTTCGAATATCTGGTAATATTTTTTGTATAATATTGTAGTGGCGGAAAATGAGTGGAAAAACTAAACTTTCGCGAGAGGAACTTATCGTAAAGGCCAATGAACTCTACAGCAAAGGTTCCAGAAATTATCTTCTTAAATGTTACAGTGAATCTGCTGATGAACTGAGTGAAGTATGTGCATTATATGAAGAAATTTACGGCGAGCTTTCAGATGAGCTTGGAATGCCATATTTGTTGTAAGATGAAAAATACATGCTGGGAAGCAATCCCAAACGCACTAACCATTACGCTACGGGCTTCTACTACTTGATAAGTAGGTAGAGGTAAAAATAAAGAGGAATTTGATATTATCCCAGTATTTGAAGGGGTCTTGATTGGCCGACTACCATTTATACCATCAGTACACTGCAATGCATACAGTGGTTTATGATTACATGAGCATGTACTTAATCCAGTTTTCTGAATTATATATTTGAAAGAAACGCGTTCTTATTCTTTATTTTGAATTTATTTTTAGGGGGAAAATTTATATTTCTCTGAAAAAAAAAATTTTAATTAGTTGGAGAAAATAGAAGCATATTACCAAGTTATATATTAGAAGTAATATCGCTATGGTGCGTTCTTTTATTAACCATAGTTAACTATAGTCAACAACGGTCTTTCCTTTATTACAGAATAGTTACGATTTATAACTATATGACGTAATCTCATTGTTCCTAAATTCAGTGGTTACGTTCAGGAGACTTAAACCCGGGACACACAGGACGCGGTCTGGCGGTGTGGTCGACATTTTTGACAGTCACGTTCTTTGTCTTGTGTAGAATCACTTGTTGTTCAAACAACGCGGACAAGTCAAGCGGCGATGAATTAAACGCGGCGGGCAAATTTATTTTGTAAATTTTTACAAAGAACGCGACAGTCAAGCGTCAAAAAAGACCAAACGTCAAATTAAACCTCTGAAAACGGCTACATGTTTCTGTTTAATTTAGTTTTATTCGTTTTCTTTTCCAATTAAGACAAATTAAAGAGAAAATAATATGTGTCACATTGAAGTACTGATCGAATTAGTTCGAACAAACATATTCATATATGATTGCAAGCACCCGGAGTATAAAGATGTTGCTAAAAAGACTAAGGCATGGGGAAGAAATAGCTTTTTTTTTTGGTTTATCTCATGAACCCATTTTCGTCCTTTTCTGGTTGCAAGTGTAAGCTGAAGAATCACTTCATCTTCGTCAGAACTGCTACTGCTGCTCATATTTTTGTTTTAATTATACGGCTGCACTCCGACCAACTGCTCTGACAATGGAGTCATCATAATTGAAGATCCTGTGTCCTTGCAACGAGCACTTGATGTATGGGTGGATGTCCTGGAGGAAAATGGATACCGCATTAGCGCGAAAAAGACCGAATACCTATGCTGTCCATTCTCTGATCCACACAGGCCTATTCCGGACATATATTCGAATGGAACAGTGCTTCCCAAGTGCGAAAAGTTTAAATATCTTGGATCAATAGTGAAGGATCTTGTGATGACGACATCAAAAATCACGTAAGCGTAGGGTGGTGGAAAAATCTGCCATCTTCTGCGATAGAAAAATGCCCCCTAAGCTGAAAGGCAAGCTCTACACGGCAAGCTCTACACGGCAGTTGTTCGTCCAGCGCTTACTTACGGTTCACAGTATTGGACAATGTTCAAAAAGTATGAGAGTAAATTGACGGCAGCTGAAATGAAGATGCTTGAAAAAAATATAAAGTTAAAAATAAAGCCAAAAAACGGTTGTCCTTTTTGCCCCCTCTCCCCTACCTGTCTACTACAATTAGTTTTGAAAATAAACCGTCGCGTCGTTACAAAAAAAAAGCGAAGAAACTGAGTTCTGTTTTTTTGACCAAACACAATTAAAAAAAAAATTAAACATTTTTGATTGGTAAAAACAGCACAGTTATGCCATTATGATCAAAAATTATTTTAGAAAAAGAAGTTAAGTGTGGTTAGGACCATTGAATATTTTTGTAACCAGTTCACTTAGAGTTTTGCTAAGACTTAGAGATATATGTTAAGCTATATTGAATCAATAATTCAACAAGTCCAATAAAATAATGCTAAGTCTTCTACTTGGCTGATGTATTTCAGTAGTATATAGAATTTGTATTATAAAAAACACTCATATGATATATGTTAAGACCAAACGAAAATAGATTTTTTTTCGTTGCTAGATAACCACAATATCTAATTTATTCACTTTAAAAGGTTTGTTTTTTCAAAGTTTTTAGTGTTTTTTTAATATGCGTCTTAATTTGTAATACTTTTTATTGTTTTTTTTTTTTTTAATTCACGCTAACAATTTGACATTTCAGATTGACAAATATTGCTTCACTCACTTACTCTATCTTTTTTAAGAACATACCACTAAAACAACTTCGGAAAGTAACAAAAATGATCATTCTGATGCTGTCCTTGTGAGTTGCCGTCAAATAGCACTCCATCCCTGTTGTGTTTGTGACATCTCACACCATTTTAAAAACTGCTTTAGTTTTTTCCAACAAGGGCAGTTTCTCTATTGCTTCTTCTAAGGGTGAAGCTAGAGCTTCAATGTTAAAATGTTAACCATGTTTTCCGCTTTGCGCCAATTACCGCTATTGAATCGATTTTTTTTTAAATGCAACCATCGTGAAGTTTGCAGAATTGGAGGTAAATGACCGCCTCCCCAAATTTCACCAACTTTACTTTTTTTTAATCCATTCACATATTTGAATTTAAATTTGTTGGAGACAAAAATAGTGGTTAAACATTTTCAGATTGTAATTTTGAAAACTCTAAGTATTGCTTATATTTCACGCTGGGGTCAATTTGACCCTCGTGTAGTATTTAAGTTACCAGGAGATGCATCTTTTATACATCAAAAACAAAAATCAGTAAAATTATCACATTGGTATTTTTCGAATATCTGGTAATATTTTTTGTATAATATTGTAGTGGCGGAAAATGAGTGAAAAAACTAAACTTTCGCGAGAGGAACTTATCGTAAAGGCCAATGAACTCTACAGCAAAGGTTCCAGAAATTATCTTCTTAAATGTTACAGTGAATCTGCTGATGAACTGAGTGAAGTATGTGCATTATATGAAGAAATTTACGGCGAGCTTTCAGATGAGCTTGGAATGCCATATTTGTTGTAAGATGAAAAATACATGCTGGGAAGCAATCCCAAACGCACTAACCATTACGCTACGGGCTTCTACTACTTGATAAGTAGGTAGAGGTAAAAATAAAGAGGAATTTGATATTATCCCAGTATTTGAAGGGGTCTTGATTGGCCGACTACCATTTATACCATCAGTACACTGCAATGCATACAGTGGTTTATGATTACATGAGCATGTACTTAATCCAGTTTTCTGAATTATATATTTGAAAGAAACGCGTTCTTATTCTTTATTTTGAATTTATTTTTAGGGGGAAAATTTATATTTCTCTGAAAAAAAAATTTTAATTAGTTGGAGAAAATAGAAGCATATTACCAAGTTATATATTAGAAGTAATATCGCTATGGTGCGTTCTTTTATTAACCATAGTTAACTATAGTCAACAACGGTCTTTCCTTTATTACAGAATAGTTACGATTTATAACTATATGACGTAATCTCATTGTTCCTAAATTCAGTGGTTACGTTCAGGAGACTTAAACCCGGGACACACAGGACGCGGTCTGGCGGTGTGGTCGACATTTTTGACAGTCACGTTCTTTGTCTTGTGTAGAATCACTTGTTGTTCAAACAACGCGGACAAGTCAAGCGGCGATGAATTAAACGCGGCGGGCAAATTTATTTTGTAAATTTTTACAAAGAACGCGACAGTCAAGCGTCAAAAAAGACCAAACGTCAAATTAAACCTCTGAAAACGGCTACATGTTTCTGTTTAATTTAGTTTTATTCGTTTTCTTTTCCAATTAAGACAAATTAAAGAGAAAATAATATGTGTCACATTGAAGTACTGATCGAATTAGTTCGAACAAACATATTCATATATGATTGCAAGCACCCGGAGTATAAAGATGTTGCTAAAAAGACTAAGGCATGGGGAAGAAATAGCTTTTTTTTTTGGTTTATCTCATGAACCCATTTTCGTCCTTTTCTGGTTGCAAGTGTAAGCTGAAGAATCACTTCATCTTCGTCAGAACTGCTACTGCTGCTCATATTTTTGTTTTAATTATACGGCTGCACTCCGACCAACTGCTCTGACAATGGAGTCATCATAATTGAAGATCCTGTGTCCTTGCAACGAGCACTTGATGTATGGGTGGATGTCCTGGAGGAAAATGGATACCGCATTAGCGCGAAAAAGACCGAATACCTATGCTGTCCATTCTCTGATCCACACAGGCCTATTCCGGACATATATTCGAATGGAACAGTGCTTCCCAAGTGCGAAAAGTTTAAATATCTTGGATCAATAGTGAAGGATCTTGTGATGACGACATCAAAAATCACGTAAGCGTAGGGTGGTGGAAAAATCTGCCATCTTCTGCGATAGAAAAATGCCCCCTAAGCTGAAAGGCAAGCTCTACACGGCAAGCTCTACACGGCAGTTGTTCGTCCAGCGCTTACTTACGGTTCACAGTATTGGACAATGTTCAAAAAGTATGAGAGTAAATTGACGGCAGCTGAAATGAAGATGCTTGAAAAAAATATAAAGTTAAAAATAAAGCCAAAAAACGGTTGTCCTTTTTGCCCCCTCTCCCCTACCTGTCTACTACAATTAGTTTTGAAAATAAACCGTCGCGTCGTTACAAAAAAAAAGCGAAGAAACTGAGTTCTGTTTTTTTGACCAAACACAATTAAAAAAAAAATTAAACATTTTTGATTGGTAAAAACAGCACAGTTATGCCATTATGATCAAAAATTATTTTAGAAAAAGAAGTTAAGTGTGGTTAGGACCATTGAATATTTTTGTAACCAGTTCACTTAGAGTTTTGCTAAGACTTAGAGATATATGTTAAGCTATATTGAATCAATAATTCAACAAGTCCAATAAAATAATGCTAAGTCTTCTACTTGGCTGATGTATTTCAGTAGTATATAGAATTTGTATTATAAAAAACACTCATATGATATATGTTAAGACCAAACGAAAATAGATTTTTTTTCGTTGCTAGATAACCACAATATCTAATTTATTCACTTTAAAAGGTTTGTTTTTTCAAAGTTTTTAGTGTTTTTTTAATATGCGTCTTAATTTGTAATACTTTTTATTGTTTTTTTTTTTTTAATTCACGCTAACAATTTGACATTTCAGATTGACAAATATTGCTTCACTCACTTACTCTATCTTTTTTAAGAACATACCACTAAAACAACTTCGGAAAGTAACAAAAATGATCATTCTGATGCTGTCCTTGTGAGTTGCCGTCAAATAGCACTCCATCCCTGTTGTGTTTGTGACATCTCACACCATTTTAAAAACTGCTTTAGTTTTTTCCAACAAGGGCAGTTTCTCTATTGCTTCTTCTAAGGGTGAAGCTAGAGCTTCAATGTTAAAATGTTAACCATGTTTTCCGCTTTGCGCCAATTACCGCTATTGAATCGATTTTTTTTTAAATGCAACCATCGTGAAGTTTGCAGAATTGGAGGTAAATGACCGCCTCCCCAAATTTCACCAACTTTACTTTTTTTTAATCCATTCACATATTTGAATTTAAATTTGTTGGAGACAAAAATAGTGGTTAAACATTTTCAGATTGTAATTTTGAAAACTCTAAGTATTGCTTATATTTCACGCTGGGGTCAATTTGACCCTCGTGTAGTATTTAAGTTACCAGGAGATGCATCTTTTATACATCAAAAACAAAAATCAGTAAAATTATCACATTGGTATTTTTCGAATATCTGGTAATATTTTTTGTATAATATTGTAGTGGCGGAAAATGAGTGAAAAAACTAAACTTTCGCGAGAGGAACTTATCGTAAAGGCCAAGGAACTCTACAGCAAAGGTTCCAGAAATTATCTTCTTAAATGTTACAGTGAATCTGCTGATGAACTGAGTGAAGTATGTGCATTATATGAAGAAATTTACGGCGAGCTTTCAGATGAGCTTGGAATGCCATATTTGTTGTAAGATGAAAAATACATAACATTTACAAAATATTATACTAATGGTTTTGAAATTGCAAGATATGCTAAATCTTTGATAGCTCTTGCCTTAGATGAAAATAAGGTTATCGATGTTCCCGATGAGGAAGACGACGAAGATGAAGATGATGAAGATACCAAAGAAAATATTGACGAAGAAGCTGTAAATCTAAAAAACAAATATGAAAATCCCAATGAAATAAATCAGCAAAATAAACGCTCCGAGAGTAATGAAATTAACATAACAAAGATTGTGGCAGATGAAACAAAAGAACCAGATTCCACAGGGGATAGAAATTCAGAAACAACAACCAGAAGAACAGCAGACTCAACAGTTGAATTACTCAATGCAAAGAAATCGGTAGAAGAAGCTGTAACTAGCACAGAAAATGCAACCAAACCAAATGGGAATGGATCAAATGGGGCAACACTTAAACACAGCACTTCAAATAGCATAGCCGAGGCAGAAGAAGATGAAGAAAATGAAGTAGTGAGTGAACTTTCAAATTTATATAAATCGTAATATATATACAGATCCTTTCTTTTAGGCATCAAGCCTTCAATTAGCTTGGGAAATCCTTGAACTTGCTGCTAAAATATTCACTCGCCAAGGCTTGGGTAGTCTGCCCAATTTGGCAGAGGTTCAAACGGAATTAGCCAACATTGAATTTGAGAACAATATTCTCGACTCGGCTCGTGAAGATTATGGTAACTAAAATCAGCATTATTTAATATTTTTAATATTTTAATATTTTTGTTCAGAAAAAGCACTAAAGATTTACAAGACTCTCACAGACAAGTATCGAAGGGCAATGGCTGAAATCCACTATAAAATTGGTCTTACCTATCTTATGCAGCAAATGAATCAAGAAGGTGCTGAATGTCTTAAAAATGCATGTGCCCTTATCGAAGATGAAATAAATGAAATGAGAGCTAAGGAAAATCTAGTTGATAAAGATACTGAACTTATTAAAGATATGGAAGAAACTAAACAGGAGATCTGGGCAAAAATTGCTGAAATTGAAGAAACGAGACAACAGGTAATATATTTCAATTTTTTTTTTTTAACTTATTCTATTTTTTGTTTTGGTTTTCAGAATATTGCCGAGGTGCGAGCCGCATTAGATAACTACATAAGACCCGCTAACGAAAAAACTAATGATGGAGCACCTTTACCTTCATCTGGGGCCAGTTCATCTGTTATAACATCATCTTCAAAACCTAGGGATATAACACATTTAATCAAAAGAAGGAAGACAGATACACCCCAGGGCTCAGAAGCGGAAGCGTCTGCTAAAAATACAGCCGTTTAATTTTTTTTAGGTGATCATGCTAAAAATAACTTATTCCAATTAAAATCATATCATATTTAGTATTATTGATATTGAATCAATTTATATTTTATTTGTTATTCATGATAAGTGAACAAATGTATAAACTATGATTTCGTAATGGAAATTCGAGTGGTGTTCGTTGGAGTATGTAAGAAATTGTTTGAAATCTTGAACATTTCTTACCATAGCAACCACAGACAAGAGACATAGTCCCGGTCTACATTGAACGATTTTTCCAGTGCCGACCAAAAATTTTTGTTGTAATCGTGTGCGATTGAGAGGTACAGCCGACATGATCCTTCCAGTTTCGGCCGATTTTTCCATTCAGCACGGGAAAAATCGTTCAATGTAGACCGGGACATATACAGGTGTAGAATATGGCCTACGTCGAGTTTAGTTCTTTTTGGTTCTTTGTTGGTGGCTGTATTCGCACTATTTCTACATTTATTTTATGATCATGGTAGTAGGTTTGATGATCAAATTTAGGTTCTTCCTATGTCCCGGTCTACATTGAACGATATTTTCAGTGCCGACAAAAAATTGTTGTTGTAATCGTGTGCGATTGAGAGGTACAGCCGACATGATCCTTCCAGTTTCGGCCGATTTTTCCATTCAGCACGGGAAAAATCGTTCAATGTAGACCGGGACTATGAAAAATTTAAAATCCAATAAACAGCAACTTTTGCTTTGTCCCGGTCTACATTGAACGATATTTTCAGTGCCGACAAAAAATTGTTGTTGTAATCGTGTGCGATTGAGAGGTACAGCCGACATGATCCTTCCAGTTTCGGCCGATTTTTCCATTCAGCACGGGAAAAATCGTTCAATGTAGACCGGGACTTTCTTGATAAGGCCCGGTCTACATTGTCCCGATCTACATTGCCCGATTTTTCCACGAAGGTTTTTCCAGAAATCGTGTGAAATGTACACACAGAACGATTTTTTCCATAAGATTGTTTCCTTTTCTTCTTCCTTGTTTTATTGCTGTGCTCTTCATTTTTCATTGATATTCACTCACACCATCAAACGAACGGTACACTGACACCGAACACACACAAAAAACTGGAAAGGAGAAGAGAGAGAACATATACAGACTGGAAAAATCGTTCGAGTTTTCTGGTACAAACGATTTGATCCTTACCCCTCACTTTTCACTCCCTTCACCTACGAACAAAAGATCGGCACTGGAAAAATCGGTCAATGTAGACCGGGACATTGCACGATTTTTCCCGTGCTGAATGGAAAAATCGGCCGAAACTGGAAGGATCATGTCGGCTGTACCTCTCAATCGCACACGATTACAACAACAATTTTTTGTCGGCACTGAAAATATCGTTCAATGTAGACCGGGACTAAGCGTGTTACCAGTCAAAGAGAAGCGCAGTAGAATTTCTTTCAACCAATTGAAATCGATTTCATCCAATTTTTTTTCTGTATAGCTAAGTATGTCCCGGTCTACATTGAACGATTTTTCCAGTGCCGACAAAAAATTGTTGTAATCGTGTGGGATTGAGAGGTACAACCAACAAGTTCCTTCCAGTTTTGGCCGACTTTTCCATTCAGCACAGGAAAAATCGTTCAATGTAGACCGGGACTATACAGTTCATTACATGTATTTCTTATCGGAAAGATTTTAGCGGAACAAAAATTTGACGTTAAAATTTTTTTATCGAGCTGTGAAACAACCCTGATGAAAAATTTTGTACTAACGTAGGCGTTTTTTTTTCAGAATGAGTGAAACCAATGGAAAACGGCATTAACTTGCATTTTGAAGCTGATCATAAGCAAAAAGCAGGTCGATGTTTTTGAGTGTAATATCTTGGGAGGCAAATAAGATTTTGATTTCTTTCCTATTCAATATAAGGTGTGTTTTGTTGAACTCCCTAATGTGAACATTAATAACTGGTTCAAGAAAATAACCCTGACTTTCCAGTCATATTAAGGAATTTCGATTTTGAATGTTGGCACAACTTGCTGTTATGTTTACATAACAAGTCATAAAGACGTGTTTGACGCCCGGGCGTCAAAAATAAATTGAGGCCCGGACGTCAAAAATAAAATGACGCCCGGGCTTCAAAACGTGTATCAGTTTTGAATTTTTTTGTGAATTTACGCGATAACTCTGCAATAACTAATAAGCAGAATCGCAGTTAAGATTAGACCGCACACAACTGCAGCGGAACTACACTTTTGTATGAATTTGTATGAGCTATATCGCAATAAGCGGCAACTGAACTTGATAAAATTTCATACAAATTATTTTGAATCGCAGTTCCGCTGCAGTGCAGTTCCGCCTAGTGCGATCTAACCTTTAAACTCAATCAGTAAAGAACACATTGACATAGGAATGTATGTCCCGATCTACATTGTCCGATATTTCCACGAAGATTTTTCCAGAAATCGTTTGAAATGTACACACAGAACGATTTTATCCATGAGATTTTTTCCTTGTCTTCTTCATTTTTTATTTCTGTGCTCTTCATTTTACATTGATATTCACTCACACCATCAACCCAATGGCACACTGACACCGAACACACACAAAAAACTGGAAAGAGGGCGAAAGAGAACATAAAAAGACTGGAAAAATCGTTCGAGTTTTGTGGTACAAAGTCCCGGTCTACATTGAACGATTTTTCCAGTGCCGATCTTTTGTTCGTAGGTGAAGGGAGTGAAAAGTGAGGGGTAGGGATCAAATCGTTTGTACCAGAAAACTCGAACGATTTTTCCAGTATGTTTATGTTCTCTCTCTTCTCCTTTCCAGTTTTTTGTGTGTGTTCGGTGTCAGTGTGCCATTCGTTTGATAGTGTGAGTGAATATCAATGAAAAATGAAGAGCACAGCAATAGAACAAGGAAGGAGAAAAGGAAAAAATCTTATGGAAAAAATCGTTCTGTGTGTACATTTCACACGATTTCTGGAAAAATCTTCGTGGAAAAATCGGGCAATGTAGATCGGGACAAACGATTTGATCCCTACCCCTCACTTTTCACTCCCTTCACCAACGAACAAAAGATCGGCACTGGAAAAATCGTTCAATATAGACCGGGACTATGGACTGCTAGCCTGAAACTTCAAATGGTTCCATTTATTAAAAAGCAGTAATGTAGGACAAGCGGAAAACACGTTGTAACTTTTGACAATTATTGAGTTTGCTGCTAGTAAGTGACAGGAGCTGCCCGCCAACGTGTTAAGACGCCATCTTCCAAATTTCCAAATTTACATTTTATAATTTAAATTTATAATTAAAATTTTTCTATTTAAAAGTATTAATTTTCTTGTAAGATTACTGTAACTGTTTAAAGTAAATCAATAAGCTTAATTCCTGCCATTCTTGTTTGTGGATGACCACATCTAAATAGAATAAAGCGTGGATTTATTTCTCAACGTGGAAAACTCTTCGTGCTCGCCTCATTTGCTCCCGGTTCAGGGACAATTTATAAGGAATAATGAAGCCCAAACATGAAAGCCATCCATTCGCCAAAGGAAAAAATACCCTGGGATCACTTGAACCACCGCCTGCTCTTAAGGGCAAAATAAAAACGATTGGAATACCTAAATCCAACTCGTCCTCCAATAATCATCTCCTAAAAATGGATGCTGCTCAGCAACTGCTCTGTTTGAGCCAAAGTACTGCCATAAGTGAAATCTGCGACATGCCAAACGTCGCCACTCCACCGCAACTTGCCGCCCCACTGCAATCTGCCTCAACCACGAAGTCTGCCTCGCCACCGAAATCCATCTCGCCAACGAAACAGGATCTCACGAAAGTAATACAGATCACAGTTCCATCGGCTTGGAGCCAACAAGTTGATGATGAAAATCCCCTCACAACTCAAGAAATGGATACTTCCATTGATGAAAGCTTTGCCTTCGAGTCTCTCACCGAGTTCCAGGATGACGTTGAACCAGTTATTACACCTGGGTGGAACGTTCCCAGGAAACGGCAGATTGCACGCATTAAAACATCTCCCAACATGGAGATGCAACGAAGTGAGGTTAGTGAAAACCAATTCTCGCTCCTAAAGGACCTGAAGATCAACACTTAAAGAACTGCGAAGAACCCTAGGCTGGATACCATTCCTACGCAAACCACCATCAATGATCTAGCACCGAGGGACATTCTCACAAAAACTTCCGTGGATGAAGCTGCTAATCCGAGTGCGTCGCTGGACTCCTCAACAACTAACACCAACACTAATGCAGTTAGATCAGAAGAAAAACTGCTCAGGGGTAAGTTCTGCCCTCCTATTATTATGGTTGATGTCGACTTATTTCTGACATGAAGGAGAAATCTCTTTCATTTAATTATAAGTTAGTGCATCGTGGTTCCACTTGTAGGTTATACATAGATAATCCCTCCATTCATAAAGATTTAATGTCAGTGTTAAGGTCCAACGAAGACGTTCGGGCCTACTCATATACCTGTAAAGAAGATAAGACTACCAATTTGGTATTAAGGGGACTTACGTCTGATTACTCAGAGGCAGAAATTCTTGACGAACTCAAGCTTCGAGCTCCTTGTGTGGACAAGGTCACCAAGTTCGAAACCATTCGATCAAGACAACTTGGTCTTGACTACAATCTGTTTTTGGTTCGGCTGATTCCTGGCTCGAGTGCCAGTGCAGTTAACAACATAAGGTTCCTTTTCAATGCCAAGATTACTTGGGAAAAACCCAGAGGCAATAATGGCCCGCTCCAATGTAGGCGTTGCCAACAGTTTGGTCACCTAGCCAAAAATTGTGCCAACAATTATAATTGCGTTAAATGCACTGACACTCACAAGCCAGGAGATTGCCCGATAATCAGATCGGAATCTAGTAAAGCTAAATGTATTAACTGTGGTGATGACCACCCTGCCAACTTCAGAGGTTGCAAAGTTTTCAAGGATTTTAAATCCAGTAGGGACAGAGTTTCTCTCCAAGCAAAAAACAAAAATAACACTAGTTCCATACCTCCGAAACCTACTAGAAATAGTGATTTGTTGCCAGGTATATCCTACGCAAGTCACTTTAATGACTTAAACTCCATCCCTAAAGCGACCAAGCCCAAGATCACCTTTTCACAACCTAACTCTCAAAAGAAGAGCGTAATAAACCAGTTTATGGATCTTTCCAAAGATTTATTTGGAGTGGACATGGGTACTTTAGTCAAAAAAATCGAAGACTTTATGGCTAATATTAACAACTTTACATCTACTGTAAATATGAAACTCGCTTACTTGGAGTTGGTTAACCAACTTCTTGTTTCCTCGACGATATGAATCTAAAAACACTTACCTTTAACATTACGTCCTTGATAGCGCATGCCAGAAGAATAGAACTTCTAAAAATTCTTCTGGCTAATAATATTTCAATTGCGTTTGTTCAAGAAACGCACTTGAACTCTAAACATAAAGTTCAGTTCGACTCCTTTAATGTTATTAGGGACGACAAACTTCAAGGCGTTGCAGTAATCGTTAAAAACAACATTCAATATGAACACATTAATTCTAGCTCTTACCAACTTCTATACCCTTGCCTCTTTCTTTGTATTAATATACGTAAGAATGATATAGCCAAAAGAATCCTTATTGGATCAATTTATTTTCCCTCCAATTGTCCTACCGCATCTCTCATTAATGAATTAAACAAAATTGATTCCCTAGCTAACACTTTTGATGGGGCTATCTTGGGAGGAGACCTTAACGCTAGGAGCACTGACTGGGGGGACTCCACCGTTAATCTTAATGGTAAGTCTCTTGTGCATTGGCTCCAATCATCTAATCCTTCTTTAGGATTAATATCTTCTCCTACGCCAACTCTTCCTAGGAGTTCCTCATACTTAGATCATTTTTTGGTTTCGAACCACTTACTTGATTACTTAAATAAAAATTTTGATACCTTCACGTTACATTCCTTCACAGAACACTCTCCTCTGGTATTGGATCTAGTCCTTACAGAAACGAATATTCCCTTGCTTTACCCACCTAGTGGGCGATCTTTTAAAAACACGGATTGGGGCTGCTTTAGGGAACAGTTGGACAACTTTCTTCTTGAGAATTTTCCTCCTAACTCTCTCTGCCTTTCTAATCGGGACATCGAATCATCTATTTCAGTTTTCAACCAAGCTCTTCTCAGTTGTCTTGAAGCGCACTCGACCAATACAGCATTTTCATCTAAAAAGTACAACAGTTTACCTAGCAACATTGAAAAACTTTTCAAAATAAAGCATTCCTGGCAAAGACGGCTTAAACATATCTACCACAACAACTTTAATAGAGTTTGCATTCAGTATAAAGAATTATCAAATAGAATTTCTTTACTTAATAAAATTATCCAGGAACAAATCTCTTTGTGGCTCAATGAACAGCTGAGCAACAGTTAAAAAAAAATAACTCCCGGTCCTCAAGCCTTCCAGGAGTTCTTCAGATTAGCCGGTAAAAAAAAATCGTTTTCCTGTGGAAAATTGATTACGAACAACATTGTACTCAATAATGAAAAAAGTATTGCTGACGCTTTTGAAGAGCACTTTAAAGTCATTTACTCTGAAAAGATTCCCGTTTTCAATCCCCGTGTTACTGAAGAGGCTATTGCCACTGTCAACAATATCAGACTAGCTAGGCCTGAGAGAATCTTTATCTTCAACGAAGATAATACTTCCCTAAATCCCTGTGCTTCGCATATTTTTACAGATACGGATGAGGTTTCGAGCATTATCAATCAGACTAAACCTAAAAAATCGTCTGGGCCTGATGGAATTTCCAACTTTGCCCTTAAAAAACTCTCTCCACTAGCTATTGAATTTTTAACTATCCTAATAAACAACTGTGTAAACAACGGTTTTTTCCCAACTTCATGGAAGATCGCCAAGATCCTGCCTATCCAAAAGAAGAATAATGATTTTGAAATTAACAATTTCAGACCCATTTCCCTTCTTTCCAATATAGGTAAGATACTTGAAAAAATAATTCTCAATAACCTCAACTCTCCAATTGAAAACCCCATTGAACCGCTTACGGACTACCAATTCGGATTTCGCAGTGGTCACTCTACCGTACAAGCCCTCTTAAAACTACAAAATGATGTTACACTTAACCTGAGAGAGAAGCGCTGCACGGTTGCTTGCTCTCTTGATCTGGAAAAAGCGTTCGATAGCGTGTGGAGAACCGGCCTACTTGCAAAAATTGATAGTCTTAACTTCCAGCCTCATATAGTTCATCTCATTGATAGTTTCCTCCAAGACAGGTCATTTTTCATTCAAATTCAAGGTACTAAGTCCAATATTTGTAAGAGTGATAGAGGAGTCCCCCAGGGATCGATTTTGGGTCCCCATCTCTACAACTTATTCCTTCACGATTTCCCTCACACCCACTCCGAGCATAGCTCTCAGTCTATCAGCCTTCTTTATGCTGATGACACGATCGCTTATACCAGTAATAGATCTCCAATTTCAGCTGCTCACTTCCTTCAAAAACACATTAACATTATTAATGATTACTATAAAACTTGGGGTATTACCATAAATATTCCCAAAACAGAAATGATCTGCTTCAGAAATGCGAGTGGTAAAGGTCATGCAAGCACGGTTTTAGAAAGCAAACATATCTCGATTAAAATCAACGGACATACCATAAAAGCTAGTAATAATATCAAATACCTGGGTGTAAATTTTAGCAAATTGTTAAAATTTAACATTCATGCTAGAGCTTCTCTTGGCAAAGCCCGTAAAGTCACTAATGCCCTAACACCTTTTCTAAAACACAGAGCACTTAGCAAAGGCTCTAAGATGCTGTTTTATAAGTCCCTTATCCGACCCATAATAACGTATGCTTTCCCAGTTTGGTTTGCAATTTCGCCCTCAGTAGCCCTCGAAGTTGAAAGACTTGAAAGAAAAATACTACGATTCTGTGCGGGAAAAAATTTCCAATCTCTCACAAAACGCTACTCAAATTCGTTTATATACAACGACACTAACACCATTCCGATAATGAGATACTCTTTGTATTTATTGAAAAACACCATCTCTAAGCTTGGATTCTCGAATAATGATCTCATTAGAGAGATTGCTTCTAATCAGTCGGGTGCCCTTGGGGCCATGGAGAGGTATTTGACAGCGGTGGACATCTCCTTGTTGGACCTTGACTCGACCCCTGCAGATCTACCCCTGCCTTTTTATTGTAAGACCCTCTCTGGTCAAAATCGCGGCTGAATATCTAATTAATTGCAACAGCCAGACATCTGCAAGCAATTTATGATGCACTTCCTTGTAATATCTATTATTATTGATAACTTTTTATTTGTTCGGGCAGAACTTACCCCTTCTTTTATTTTACTTTTATTAACTCTACTAATAATATTGTATTTTTTAGTTAATTTTTTACATATGATTTATTACCATAATTGAACAGATGTATCTTTATATAATCATAACCAATGGTTCCGAATTAACTAATTATCTTTATTTACATAACTGTCGTAAATATTACTACAAAATTCAAACAAAACTCGAAATAACAACAATTGCAACCTCGAATTTAAAGGTATTTATTTATATATATATATTTACCTATTCATTATTCACAAAACCTGTTTTGTAAAACTAAAATCATCTAACAATGTAATTTCAATTTTCATATAATTTGTATTCGTACAATTATTCTAACTCGAAAAATGTCTTAATCTCATGTTTATTTTTATTTTTTAAACCTTAAAAGAATATTCAAAATAAACACCACCTGGTGTACTCGTACCTGAGAACTGGACATGATGCATACCATCTATGCATCTCTCTTGTTCCCATAGTTTATAAGTTATCTACTTGTATTGTATTCATATTATGACCATACGTCAATATAACACACTATTGCTCCTGAGCATGAGCAAATTCAGTCTTCAACTGTCAGCCACGAGGCATTCTTTATAATCTATATTACAACAAGATAAAGCAGGCAATACTCAATAGCCGCAGAATCATAGCTTCGCTAATAATAATCTTTGAATTGTACTTCTCTGTAATTTGTATTTAAAGACTCAATAAAAATCAATTCAATTCAATAGTAAGTGACAGACTGAGAACGTTGAAGAAATTAAATTGTTTTTTTCGTTTTGTATTTACCTTTTTTTGGTGCTATTTTTTGTAAAAATCAACATACTAAAATTAATTAAAAAAAGTTTTATTCTACCACATTATTTCCACATAAAAAACTTAAGCTGTGCAATAAAATAAATTGAAATGCCAGCATAAGATACTTGAACTTGCCACCAAAACAACCTGAAGAAGAAATCAAGCCACCACCACAAAAAACTATCCGGCCCAATAATTGGCATCATCTATCCTCCACCGGAGCCCGGAGGTTAGAAGTATCCTTTTTAAACACAAAAAAAATATTGTGCCTTATACCTATTTTCAACAAAAAATTTAATTTTCCTATATTAAAATAAAAATAAAGATATTATTGATAAAACTACAAGTTGCGTTGCAAGAAATGGACCCGAATTCGAGGCGAGAATTCAACAAAATGAACTCGGTAATCCAAAGTTTAATTTCTTAAGTCCTGGCCATCCATACCGTAATTCAGGGAGGGGAAATGTAAGAAATTTAATAAAAATTAATTTCAATACGACGCAATCAATGGTGTTTTTTTTAAGATACCGGATGAGACAAGCATTGGTTACTGTGCTGAAACACAGGAACCAATGCCAGTCACCACAGCCGCTCAACAAAAACAGCAAGAACTACTGAAACAAGTCTCCAAGCAACAATTTGACTTAAAAGAACCACCCGTGGGGTTTAAGGCTATAGCAGATCCTCCAACAATCTCTGCATTGGATTCCCACATGGAGAATCGTACAGGCATCCAGCACAAAGTCCCAACATCCGTCTTCTCTCAATCGAAAAAATATTATAACCAAGTCCAAGACATTGACGAAGCTTCGAGTGATGAAGAAGCTCCAATTTCCAAAGTCAAACCACCAGTTACACCCAATATGCCACCAACGAACGACAAAGTTGTTGTCATGAAATACGACCCGAAACAAACTAAGAAACCCGTCAAACCACCTCAAGCTGATGAGTTTCTCATTTCTCCTATTATTGGCGAGCAATTGGCCAAAAGACGTCGCGCCGCGCCGTACGGATATCTTTGGGGTAGGCGATAAATAAACTTATTAGTAAGAAGTTGGGCGAAGAGGAGACGAAAAAGGATGATCGTGTTACTTGGGATCGTCACACATCCAGTGCAGAGGCAGCAACCAGAGCTGCCATGGGCAACATCACTTTGGCAGACCAAGTTCATCAGATTCACAATGTAAGAAAATGTTTCTTATTTATTGTTTTTGAAAAACGTTGCTTATACTTACTGTAATTTCCAGGTCAAAGGCCTACTGCCAGATATGTTTATGCCTTTGCAGAGCCCCGTTATGATTCAAATAAAAATTCTGAATATGACCGATAAGTCGGAATGGAAACTTAATGGACTACAGTTGCGATTTGCTTAGCTTTAACTGATACGGTGGCAAGTCTTAAATCATCGAAGGTTCAAGATGAAACTGGAATGCCTCCAGCTAAACAGAAAATTTTATATGAGCTAAGGGGAATATATATTTGTAACCATAAAAAATTGTTTATAATGTTTTACACTTTGTTTTGCTTTCTTTACTCAGTGGAACAACAGTTTATCTGCAAATTAAGTAATTAACAAACAAATTACTTTTATTTTCGTAATGGCAAATAAACGTGCCTCTGTAACAACTGTATTGGAAATGTTTTTTTTTTTAATTAATCGGTATTCAAAAAAATCATCATAACTTTCGGTATTGTAATTAAATTTTACTGGTAGCGAAAATATTGGTTTATCGATTGGGCTATCCCAATATTTTTTAAAGTTTCGAAGATTACTCTAGATAGTCTAAGAACCGGCAGCAAATTTTGGGAGTGGAGTGATATCCAAAATGTATATACATGTATGTGTAGATATACGCAGTATTATGCTAAATTCGACCGTCTGGAAAGTTTCTTTTTCAGCCGGAGGCGGGGGGCGTTCGAAAACGGTAATTTTTCCGATTTTGGGGTCGAAGTGATAACCACTTAAATTAATATATAAACCATAGAGGATGGTGTTCTGATGTCAAAAAAGTCGGTCCAAGACGTTTTACTTTCAGCCTTCCCCTTGCCAGACGCCCACAAAAATACTCAAAAATCAACTTTTGGGGTCGAAGTGATAACCACAAAAGTGATATATCAAAAAATCAGAAAAATTCTTCTAGTTATAAAAATGTGTATCCAAGACATTTTGGTTTCAACCTTGTTCTTGCCAGACGCACTTTAACTTTTCTCAAATGCATTTGTGAACTTAAAACCTTAATAACTTTTTTCCTATGGGGTTAACCAAAAGAATGGTACCCCAAAATATCAGAAAAACTCTTGATTATAAAAATGTGTGTCTAAGGCGTGGTTATCACTTCGACCCCAAAAGTTGATTTGCGTACATTTTGGAGGGCGTCTGGGGAAGGCTGAAAGAAGAACGTCCTGGACTGAATTATTTGACATCAGTACACCATCCTCTATGGTTTATATTAAATAAGGTGGTTATCACTTCGACCCCAAAATCGGAAAAATTACCGTTTTCGAACGCCCACCCCCGGCTGAAAAAGAAACTTGCCAGACGGTCGAATTTACCATAATACTGCATATATCTACACATACATGTATATACATTTTGGTTATCACTCCTCACAAATTTGATGCCGGCTCTTGGTCTTAGAGATTTGAAAATGATTTTTATCATTTTTTCGGGAGCAATTTGAAATAATTTTTTTAAAGGTTGCAATGATGTTAAGTTTAGTTGAGTCGATTAGAGGGGCACAAAGAGAACTTTACAAAAGATTTGTACGAATTGGACCTTTTGTTTTTATTTGTATAAAAATGAAACTTAAATATATGTAATTTATATTGTCGTATACACAAACATAAATACAAAACAAAATTTGATATATTTTTTTTTGTTTAAAGTTTTACATTTTATTATAAATGTTTTAAGGATCCCAAACCAACGCAAAACAATCGCCGTTGATGTGGGCACTCTCATTTATCACCATGTAAATAAAATTTGACTGGTGAATGTTTCGCCGCCGCACCGAATGTTGGGTTTGGGAGAGCCTTTGCCATCGATTTTTTTGTGTTTGTAAGTAATAAAAATAAAAAGATTTTATAAATGAGACCAATTCAATATAAACATAAATCAAAGAGCCGAAGATCGTTCTGAAAAAAAAATCCTTAAAACCTACTAGAAGCTTCTCTAGTTTCAACAATACTCTGATGGTGTTGAAGGAGCAAACGGTGATGGTATCGACTGAAACCAAATGTTGTTAGCAATTAAAAAAAAATCAATTTTTTTAATACTTACATCTTGATCTCCGCCAACACTTGGTGTATTTGGAGCCAGGGGCGTATACAGCTTTAGTTCTTGGGGGGGGGGGTCATGCCAAAAAAAAACACAAATTAATATTTGTAAAAAGTCAAGTGCCTTATATTTTTTTTTCATATTTTAATGTGCGTGTATAAAAGAAAAGGGAAAAAATCTTAATTAACTATGGGGCCAGTTATAGCTATCATTGAAAACCATCATTGAAAATATTAATTGTCAATTTTGAGAGATTTTATCGGATGATATGGATACAGAAGCCATATGGTTTCAACAGGATGGCGCTACGTGCCAAACAGCTTAAGACACAGTCGATATTCTGCAAGAGATGTTTCATGGCATGGTTATCTCGCACCTAGGCGACGTGAATTGGCCACCAAGATCGTGTGATTTGACCCCTTTGGACTTTTTCTTGTGGGGCTTTCTTAAGTCGCAGGTCTATGCGAATAAGCCGCAAACCACCTCGACCCTCAAAGACAACATAATCGATGCCATCGGTCAAATTCAGTCTGATTTATGCGCCAAAGTCATCGAAAACTGGACCTTTCGAATCCGCGTCACCTAGCGAAGCTGGGGCGGCCATTTGAACGATGTTATATAACTATAATAGGGCTCTCAAATAAAGATAAAACCTTATTGATATCTTATATAAAACTTGTTTTATTCAATTTTAAAATTGACCCGCCCTTTATGGAAAACCCTATAATACATTACCTTTGTTAGAAATAAGTTAAAATAATTTAAAATCGTTCATATCCTGGAAAAAGATATCGTACCTTAACTCATTTAATTTCAAGACAGTTAAGAATCAAAAGTAGGCGTGAAATAGCAGACTACGAATGTAATACTACATTTTTACTATGCCAAGTTAGGCAATTTTGGTGAAATTATATATTTCGAACTGCCAAAGCCAATTCAAAATGAAATGAGATACATATACAAAAAAATTAACAAATTTGAGACGAAAACATTTTTTTTGGTATTTGCAAAGTAACCTCATTTTTGGTTCCAAAGAAAAGTAAAATAAATAACTGAGTCGAACGAACCTTTATAAGCTGGACCAGTGAACGCGCTCTTCGCTTTTATTCCTGAATGTAAGACCCCTTTCACACAAGGAAACTGAGTTGCTGGCAACTGGGAGTTTGTAGGCGAGAAGGGCGTGAACAAAAAACTCAGTTTAGCATTAGCTGTCTGACTGATGAAAAAAATGTTTGGATTCGCTTTATCACTTGTTTTGAATGTTATTCAGAATTTATTTTAATCATATCAAAGTTTTTATTTCAGCGAAATGCAGGAAAAATTAGTAACATATCATAGGTACTGTGACTGTTTTCTGTTTCTGAAATTTAAGTAAATAGATATAAATATTAATTAATGAAAACAATAGCTCTGATTTTCAAAAATGACAACTTGGGTAAATTGCTCTTTTTACAATAGTGGACAAACTAAAATACATTGCAAATACGTATTATAATTAAATACAAAGATTCGTTTTCGTTGCGTTTCAAGAAAAATGTGAACAAAGTTCACGAGTGATTTTGATATGCCTCTGATTTAAAAAAAATGTATGTCTCTAAGACTGACACCGATGAAAAAGTGAAAGGCACCTCCCAAAATTAAATATGTACATCAAATATACCTAATCTTTTTATCTTTCTTACCAGTAAGAATTTCTGATAAAAATAATGGACAAAGTTGTTAAATTCTACGAGCCTAGTCGGTTTACATCAATGATTCCATCCGACTGGTCAAACGGTTCACCGCAAGGAGTTCCAAAAAATCTCATTTACCATAGCTATTGGCTTTTGCATTATGGGATTCATAGGTTACTTTGTAAAAGTAATCCACATCCAAATCAATAACATTATTGGTCGAACGTAAATGTTGAATAACTGCAAACAAAATCCTTTCATAATAGGTTTTCATCATAGTTTTATATATTTATGTCTTTTATCGTTAACATTAATACTTTTTGGTTAGAACAACTATAAATCGAAAGTTATCACTTTTTTTGCTTTTAATAATAATCTGTCATACAAAAATCAAACAAAACAATTTCTGTATGTGTTCTATAATGTGTTTAAAGATTTTATTTTCAGACAAAACATGTTCTTTTATTTTCAAAATCCTATTATTTTTTACTTTACTGAGTGAAAATTTGGTAACAACTCCGCACTTTGATTTCTGTTTGGTGTAACAGGTTTTTAAGATTTGAATGTATTATCATATGAGAAGTTTGTTGTTATGTCAAATTTGAGGTACGAGTAATAACATCTAAGTATCAGCGATCATCGATTGACTACAAAATTACGTAGGTATTCCATTGCCATGAAAATTAAATTTCTTATTGAATTGAAGTTACCAACATTCAAATCCTCTATTGAATTCTAAATTAACAATCGAAAATCCTACTAGCTTTCTAAGTAACCAACTTTCTTTTTTTTTCTATGTGGTTACTAAATAATTTTTTCAGATCAACAAAATAATCTTGAGTTCTCGGGGGGGGGGGGGGGGGGGACATGACTCCGTGACCCCCCCCTGTATACGCCGTTGTTTGGAGCTGGCAATGTTGAATCTAGTTAATTAGCTCCACTCGATTCAGCATGCTGTCTTATAAGAAGTGGATGAGTTCGAAGGTAAATATAAAAGTTAAACACATTTGGATTGGTGGACTGTGAGCTCTCATTTTTGAAGCTATCATCATCTCTGTACGCAGCGTGATTCCGTCCAACGTTATTCAGTAGAAGCGTACTAAGACTTGGAGAGTAATTCTAGTGAATCCAAAATCCAATGGATCACAAGATAGGATCTGGATGGGCTTTACTTACATCCTGGCCACCGCTACCATCGGCTTCAATACCAAGTAGATGCTCATTTATCATTTTTGTGTACGTAGACGGCGTATTCATACCCTGTTCACCTTCGTAGAGGCGTGTTAAAACAAAAGATAGCTGGAAAAGAAAGCTACAGCGTGTTCAAAACTCTGGTCACCCAACTACATATAGAAATGCATTTTTGAGAGCAGCTTTTCGCCAACGATCATCACTGAAGTTATTTTGGAAGAATGTTGTCATCTCTTTGCGAACGAAACAGTCCCCAAACTATTGACTTTTTCTTCATGGCCAAATAGTATAACGCTGCATCCAAGGGATCATGTGTTGATTGATATGCTGATTTAGCTAGTTTTTCGATGCACCGTTTTAAAATTGTTACAATTTTCAACCAATACCCAACACCCAATTCTTTAAGGGTAGACTACAAAACAACATAAAGTTCTGAACGATGGCAATACAATATAAATATTCAAGTTAGAACAATATCTTAACGAAACTGCTGTAAAATATATTCGGAAAATTAAAATTCAATGACTGAAATTAATTAAACAAATGTCGCTACTGGTTATATGAACGTCACTAAAAAACAGATGTCAAAATATGCATGGGATTAATAAGAGATGGCATTTGTTTCTGTGACACAAAATAATGGTTCAGCCCGATGACAAGAGATGGCTTTGGGAAAAGATATTGTTTTGGTTCCGCTTGTCCTACAAAAGCGCTAATGTTGCTCGAACTGAATTCTTTGGGGTTTTTGTATGGAGATGTCATTCGGCTGGGTGTCCATATCTTATAAGTCAATGAAAGAACAACTTTTTGTTGAATTTACACGATGACTCTGGAATCACTAATAAGCGAAATCACTGTTAAAGTAAATCTGTACTGAAATTGTATGTGAATTTACGCGATAATTTTTAATTTTTAATACTGAATTCTTTGGGGTTTTTTTTATGGAGATGTCATTCGGCTGGGTGTCCATATCTAATATGTCAATGAAAGAACAACTTTTTGTTGAATTTACACGATGACTATGGAATCACTAATAAGCGAAATCACTGTTAAAGTAAATCTGTACTGAAATTGTATGTGAATTTACGCGATAATTTTTAATTTATAATAATTTAATTATTATAATTATTATTTAATTATATTAAATTTAATTTATAATAATAAATTGACGCCAGGGCGTCTAAAATAAATTAACGCCCGGGCGTCAAAATAAAATGACAGCCGGGCGTCAAAAACAAAATGACGCCCGGGCGTTAAAACGTGTATCAGTATTGAATTTTTTTGTGAATTTACGCGATAACTCTGCAATAATTAATAAGCAGAATCGCAGTTAAGCTAAATCAGTAATAAAGAACAACTTTTTGTTGAATTTACACAATGACTCTGGAACCACTAATAAGCGAAATCACTGTTAAACTAAATCTGTACTGAAATTGTAAGTGAATGTACGCGATAACTCTGCAATAACTGATGGGCATAGTCGCAGTTAAGCTAAATCCATGGACGTATAATATGGACTGCTAGTCAATTCTCATTCCCATACAAAATCTCCTCTGAAAATTATGCCTCCTCTCCTTGGCGACGAAGCACCTCTCGGCGCAAAGTGGTAAACAAAAATACTATTTTTCAGCTCCATCTATTGTCACTATGGGCTGAACAACCATTATTTGCTATAGAAACTAAGGACATCTCTTATTATTTCTTATCAAACCGACAGATCCATCTGACATTTTGACGTTTGATGTTTAGGTATCCATTTCTTTTTTGTTTTAGTTTCCAAATAAATTTGCCGTGTATCGTATCGTACAATTGTACAAATATTCAAATTTAATTCATCTAATTATTTTTTGTTGTGTGTTAGAAACTAGGAAGCCATCAGCAAAATTCTTCAATCTTATCCTAAATGCAAAACTGAAGATGGACAAGCAGAATTAGAGCCATTTTCTTCACTATTTCTCAACTTGAGGCAAACTCTCAAGTTGATCAACTCCAGTTGAGTGAGAAGTTGAAATTTGTTTTTCTTCACTATTTTAAATCTCAACTCGAGAGTTGAAATTTAAAAGTTAGCCTACTTGCGGTTTTTTTAAATTTCCCTGCGAAATTTTTGACAGATACGTATGTCTCAACTTTAGATTTGAATTTATTGTGTGCGGTTTGAATTATTTACTGCGTGCAATTATTTTAAAATTAAAGTTCCCGTTGTTTTTGTGATTTAAAAATAAAAATTAAAACAAAGATAAATGATGGCCGAAAAAAATAAGTTGCCAAAAGTGGTATATTCCGCAGAGGAGGAAGACTGGCTGGTTGCAAATGCTTTGCAATATAGCCATGTAATTGAAAATAAAAAAACTGACGGCGCAACGAAGCGCGATAAAGACAAAGCTTGGGAAGATATTACCAAACAATTCAATATCGCCCCACCTGGCCAGGTTTTTACAAATTTAATGTAACATTACTTCGTAAACTACATTGTTTTTTGTACTATAGGAGAGGACTTTGAAGTCATTGAGGGAAAAATACGGAAAAATAAGAACGCTCGACACAATTTCGAGTGCGAATCTGAGACTCGTTATATAAATTTTCAACAGAGTTTGAAACATTTTGAAAAGGTGTCGCCAAGTAATTTGTGTTTGAGTATCCAATGTCACCAATAATAATGAAGTGTTCAAATTCACCCTCTTCAAATCGTTGCCTCAATGTTGACGAATTGAAAATACGTTGATCGTGCGTGGAACCCTGAAAAAAGAATAGCACCGAAAGACAGGGGCATAATATTTATTTATTTTTATTTTATGTGAAGATCATACCTGCCAACGAGCAACGACATCTATTATTTTCAGGTCTGCAGATGCCACGGTCTGAACGTTTAAAGAGAACCAACCCTTGCGGTTTCTAAAAAGTTCTGCATCGTTTCCACCAGGCGATTGAATTCTTACATGCGTGCAATCTATTGCCCCAATTGTTCTTGGAAATTTGACTACATCATAAAATTCTCTTGCTGCTTGTAACCGTTCTCCTCGTGTTTTGGGCATGCGAATGAACTGGGGCCCAAGGTTAGCAATTGCATTTGACACCCGCTTCACAATACGATGCACTGTTGAAATACTTACGCCAATAAAATCAGCAATGGCCAACTGAATTGACCCGAGTTCATAATACCTCAGCACAATCAATAATTGGGTAATTGGTCGTAATTCGCGCGATCTGCACATTATGTAAGTTAGCATAATTTAAACTAAAGAATATTCAAGAAATTTCACTGCGTACCTTGTTTCAGTGCAAGGCAAACTACCCTTTATCAATTCCAAGAGCAAAATTGTCGTTCGCTTTGAAATACGAAAACGGTAGATAAAATCATGTTCGTCCCATTTTTCGAGCCCAACCCGTGGACACATTTTATATTGTCTTCTTTCAATCGCCAACAAATCTTCTTCTCCATCTTCACTTCCGGAAGCAGACGATGGATGATTTTCCCAATAATAATTTTCTCGGAACATTTTATTTTAAAACTATTTTTTATTCAAACCGAAAATAATTTTTGACAAAAAATGTATTACAAAATTGAATTTGTAAGAAAACTCTCAAGTTTGCTCTCTCAACTTCTACTATTTTCGGAAGTTGAGAAAACCAGAAGTTGATCAACTCGAGAGTTGAGAATCGAAAGTTGAAACTTTCAACTTTGAGTGAAGAAAAACAAAATCACAAGTTGAGAATAAAAATCCTCAAGTTGAGTTCAACTTGTAGTGAAGAAAATAGCTCTTATTTCATCGTGGTATGGGAAATCGTAGAGCTTCTCACCAAAGCTCCGAACACGATTTAGAAGAACAAATTATCGAATGGGCTAACATGACATGGTTTTTGTTGGGATTCGGTGGAGTTTGTTTACAAAGACCACGTTCACTACGGGTACCAATTAATATAAATCAAAATATTCAAAACTGTCAGAGCAGCTAAAGTAGTCAAAATATAGCCAATAATCCCATTATTTCGCACAACCAACAACACAATCCACACAGCACAAACAAGCAAAATATTTCACACAATTCAACAATGCCACTGAACCGGAATATAAGTGTTTCATTTGGTTCATTGGCCGAGAACTCAGTGAACTCTGTATCGAGTTCAGTGAGTTCCGGACGAGGTTCCCTCCATCCGAATTCAATATCACTAGTGACCACAACTATTGTAATTCCACCACAGCAAGAAATCCAGTATTGTCCAGTAACACAGTAAGTTTTTATTACATAATTTAAAAAAGAAAACACTTAAAAGTTGTTTTCTTTCAGATTCATTGGACAACTTCTGCGGTTTTTGGTTTGCAGTAACGAGAAGATCGGTTTAAATATTCAAAAGAATGCCAAAGGGCTCGTCGGGGAGGAGATGTCTCCTCAGCTCTTTCCTATTCATTTTATCAAATAAGAGCTATCGTGGAAAAGTTTTTTGATCAACAAAGCCAAGTTAATGTGACCGATATAAATACTCAGTTTATAGAACACACAATCCACATTATGAAGTCCATACTAGACCCAAAACCTAGCAAAGATCAAAATGATCAACATGCACCCTCGGAACATTAAGGTGTATCACGTATTGAAGGAATGATGTTGGGCATCGTTCAATATGTTCGTCACTACTTGGATATATGACGGTCTATGCAATTCGAATTAAAACTAAACTTTGTAATTTAATGGAAGTAATGATGAAAAGAAGGGATGACTTGGCCTTCAGGCAAGAAATGAAGTTTTGTAATAAGCTTGTAGAGTATAATGACTGGGTAATGGGCACATCACATCTCCGCCAATTTTTCATTGTAAATGGGTCGTCTATTTTGAAAGTGTTTCCAGTTATTGTCCAAACTGCATATTTTCCGCTGTAGCCAGCTTCAATAACTTATAAATAAATATTTTCTGTTTTCTAGTTTCTCCACAAGAACTTGGAATAGTTGGCAAACAAGTACCAAGCTCAGCAAAACGAGGCTTAATGTTGATGTCTTAAATACTTCAAAACATCGCTAATCATGTTGAATTTTCCAAGGAGCGTGCTCATTTTGAAGCGAGTCGTAGATTGTTCAATCAAATAGCTTCTGACTGCGAAACTGTTGACCAAACATCACACAGCATGAGTTTCATATCAGATGCCAATGTTTTAGCCCTACATCGTTTACTTTGGACCAATCAGGAGACTATTTATCAAGCAAGCAGTCGAGATCATAAAGCTGTTGGACGACGACCTTTTGAAAAAATGGCAACCTTATTGGCATATTTGAACCCCCAGAACATAAACCTGTTGATTCACAGTGAGTATTATTCATAGATCAAAAAAAAACTATATCATTACGTATTATAGTGTTATTTTTTGTAATTTGCTGAGGAAGCAAATTCAATTTCTATTTTTGTATATATTTTGGTGAATAAAATGAAAATATTTAAAGAGAGTAGAGTTAGGATCAGTCATATCATACCAGTAGCAGCTTATTTCCATTTTTCTGCAACCAACCGTTAATTTTCTTATGGTCATTGACAACCTACACTTATCGCAATAAAAATCATTGCTTTAAATATGTATTTTTTTTGTCCAGTTTAAGAAAAAGCGGTGATTTAAGTTTGATATAAGCTGGACACGAATTTAGCACATTTCTAAATCTGAGTGTTTATTCAAAAATTGTGATTTATTTTAAAGTGACTGATTTGATTTTCAAGTACATAATTTAATATTTTCTAGTGTTTATTATGTAAACAAATTATGAAAAGCAAAATATTCGGGCTGGACGACCAAGTAGGAAAAAAAAATATAAATGTAAATTTTTATCATTGTAGAAAAACAACTCCCAAGACCAAGTTACTTGTCGTCTATCGATCACTGCTAAAGATAAGCACATTTTAAATCTAGTAAAAAATTGTTAAGGGATAAGCATAAGCATATCGAAAACCTCAGGTATGATGTTTTCTTTCATAATCTGCGCGCACTAAAGGGGTTTTGAGTACCCTTGTGATGACAACACAGTGCGAGCGTTAGGAAAATAGGGAAGGCTTAAACAGGAGAGATTTGAAGTTCTGAATAACGAAATGGGAGGGATAAACAGAGTCGGGTAAAGCATTCCACATTCGAGGAAACAATCCCTCTACTTGACAGTACATCCGAAATTTGGCTATTGGGTAAATTGATGTGCATTCCTGGACCCATGTTCTGTAACTCAGGCGATAAGTTATCGCATCGTTAAAAAATGAAACGATTCGTTCCCCACTTATCGCCTCTGGAAAAAATTGGGTTTCTGTAACTCAATGCGATAACTTCGATTTTCGATTTGTTTGGGCTGGAAATTCCATTGGAAGGCGATAAGTAGAACTGTCAAATTGACATTTTGAAACAAGAAAAAAACAGAAAGTGAAATTCAAATTGTATTTATTATTCTTGATTTTGTTAAATTATTTAAATAGTGTATTTTTATTGAAAATGTTCGCTGTTTTCATTGAGAGACAGTACGAACCCCTTCGAAATGCCCGAGGACGGTTTCCGTGAGGTATTCCGGCTGAGCCGTGATGCAGCACTGATTTTGGTGGAGGAAATACGTCCATATTTGCCACAGGGATAAAGAAGAACTTTTATCCCTATCCCCCTCCGCGTTTGCTCGGCAATCCACTTTTTTGCAACGGGATCCTACCAGAGAGACATTGGCCATGATTTTTCCGTAGCAATGAGCAGATCCATGATCTCACGGTGTATAGCTGATGTGTCAAAAGTTCTCCAAAATAATTTGATGAACAAATGGATTAAGTTTCCAAGTATAGAAGACTACGAAGCCATTAAACGGAGGTAAGATTTTGATTGAATAAAAAATATTTGTTCGCTAAACTTACTAAATATACATATCTTAGGTTTTTTGAACAAACCGGCTTTCCTGGGGTGATTGGTGCAATTGACTGCACCCATGTACGGATACAAAAACCAAGCCGTGACATTGAAGCCTGCTACCTTAACCGAAAAGGTTTCCATTCGAAAAATGTACAATTGGTAAAAAATCTTTACCTAATTATCGTCTATATTCAACAAAAATTATGAACTTTCAGATATGTGATTTCGATCTAAAAATTCTCGGAGGTTTCGCAAGATATGGAGGTGCTGCCCATGACGCCTACATTTGGGAGGCTTCTCAAATAAATGTGCTGCTAGAAAGGCGTTATGAAGCATGTGGACCCGGAGAGCATAATTCATGGCTCTTAGGTAATTATAGTTTCTATTTAAAACTTAAACTTTTGAGCAGCTTTTATCTTAATTTCTTTAAAGGAGATTCGGGATACCCTCTACGTCCTTGGCTAATGACGCCATACCGTGCTACGTCAAATACAGTCGATAGATGTTTCAACACTATACATGCGCGCACAAGGAATTGTGTAGAAAGATTAAACGGTGTTCTGAAGTCCGTGTTTCGGTGCCTTCGAGTTGGGCTATTTTATTCCCCAGATTCAGCAGGGAAAATAATAAACGCATGCTGTGTTCTTCACAACTTTAGAAAAAGACACGGACTTTTAGATGATATAATCGATCCAGTCCAAGAAAATGAAGAGATTCCTTACCCGGAAACGGAACAATCAACAAGTTATCTTCGGGTGGCAACCACCATACGTGACCGGCTTAGGTCAACAATTTGCCAATAAAGAATATAATCAAAATAATTTGCGTCTTTATTTTATTGGAACGGTTTTCCTTAAGCTTTATTGATATTTGTGGTTCATGATTGAAGTGTTTCTATTTCGCTCGAAATTTTTGAGTTACATACAAACTACCATCGTTTCAAAAATATGTTCTTCATTTGGGTGGTAGAAACTGCTCTGAGTTCTAATTTATGTCACCTAAGTGTTCCTTACAACCTCTTTCAATTTAAGGAATTTTAAAAAAATAATTCCCATGTAAAAGTATTTTCAACATTTTTAATTTTCAAAAAAAAATGTTGAAACGTTTTTTATATGGAAATTTTTTGAATTAAAAATGCTTTCCGGAACTAGTTAGAAGACACAAATTAGAACTCAGAGCAGTTTCAATCATCCCAATGGAGCACGTAGTTTTGAAATGACAGTGGTTTGTGTGTACCACTTACAAGAATTTCGTATGAAATTAGAGAGAAATTCTTGTAAGTGATACATACAAACTACTGTCATTTCAAAACTACGTGCTTCATTGGTATGATTGAAACTGCTCTGAGTTCTAATTTATATCACCTAAGTGTTCCTTACAACCTCTTTCAATTTAAGGAATTTTAAAAAATAATTCCCATGTAAAAGTGTTTTTAACATTTTTAATTTTCAAAAAAAAATGTTGAAACGTTTTTTATATGGAAATTTTTTGAGATAATTTTTTGAATTAAAAATGCTTTCCGGAACTAGTTAGAAGACACAAATTAGAACTCAGAGCAGTTTCAATCATCTCAATGGAGCACGTAGTTTTGAAATGACAGTAGTTTGTATGTATCACTTACAAGAATTTCTCTCTAATTTCATACGAAATTCTTGTAAGTGGTACACACAAACCACTGTCATTTCAAAACTACGTGCTCCATTGGGATGATTGAAACTGCTCTGAGTTCTAATTTGTGTCTTCTAACTAGTTCCGGAAAGCATTTTTAATTCAAAAAATTTCCATATAAAAAACGTTTCAACATTTTTTTTTGAAAATTAAAAATGTTGAAAATACTTTTACATGGGAATTATTTTTTTAAAATTCCTTAAATTGAAAGAGGTTGTAAGGAACACTTAGGTGACATAAATTAGAACTCAGAGCAGTTTCTACCACCCAAATGAAGAACATATTTTTGAAACGATGGTAGTTTGTATGTAACTCAAAAATTTCGAGCGAAATAGAAACACTTCAATCATGAACCACAAATATCAATAAAGCTTAAGGAAAACCGTTCCAATAAAATAAAGACGCAAATTATTTTGATTATATTCTTTATTGGCAAATTGTTGACCTAAGCCGGTCACGTATGGTGGAACTTTTATCCCTATCCCCCTCCGCGTTTGCTCGGCAATCCACTTTTTTGCAACGGGATCCTACCAGAGAGACATTGGCCATGATTTTTCCGTAGCAATGAGCAGATCCATGATCTCACGGTGTATAGCTGATGTGTCAAAAGTTCTCCAAAATAATTTGATGAACAAATGGATTAAGTTTCCAAGTATAGAAGACTACGAAGCCATTAAACGGAGGTAAGATTTTGATTGAATAAAAAATATTTGTTCGCTAAACTTACTAAATATACATATCTTAGGTTTTTTGAACAAACCGGCTTTCCTGGGGTGATTGGTGCAATTGACTGCACCCATGTACGGATACAAAAACCAAGCCGTGACATTGAAGCCTGCTACCTTAACCGAAAAGGTTTCCATTCGAAAAATGTACAATTGGTAAAAAATCTTTACCTAATTATCGTCTATATTCAACAAAAATTATGAACTTTCAGATATGTGATTTCGATCTAAAAATTCTCGGAGGTTTCGCAAGATATGGAGGTGCTGCCCATGACGCCTACATTTGGGAGGCTTCTCAAATAAATGTGCTGCTAGAAAGGCGTTATGAAGCATGTGGACCCGGAGAGCATAATTCATGGCTCTTAGGTAATTATAGTTTCTATTTAAAACTTAAACTTTTAAGCAGCTTTTATCTTAATTTCTTTAAAGGAGATTCGGGATACCCTCTACGTCCTTGGCTAATGACGCCATACCGTGCTACGTCAAATACAGTCGATAGATGTTTCAACACTATACATGCGCGCACAAGGAATTGTGTAGAAAGATTAAACGGTGTTCTGAAGTCCGTGTTTCGGTGCCTTCGAGTTGGGCTATTTTATTCCCCAGATTCAGCAGGGAAAATAATAAACGCATGCTGTGTTCTTCACAACTTTAGAAAAAGACACGGACTTTTAGATGATATAATCGATCCAGTCCAAGAAAATGAAGAGATTCCTTACCCGGAAACGGAACAATCAACAAGTTATCTTCGGGTGGCAACCACCATACGTGACCGGCTTAGGTCAACAATTTGCCAATAAAGAATATAATCAAAATAATTTGCGTCTTTATTTTATTGGAACGGTTTTCCTTAAGCTTTATTGATATTTGTGGTTCATGATTGAAGTGTTTCTATTTCGCTCGAAATTTTTGAGTTACATACAAACTACCATCGTTTCAAAAATATGTTCTTCATTTGGGTGGTAGAAACTGCTCTGAGTTCTAATTTATGTCACCTAAGTGTTCCTTACAACCTCTTTCAATTTAAGGAATTTTAAAAAAATAATTCCCATGTAAAAGTATTTTCAACATTTTTAATTTTCAAAAAAAAATGTTGAAACGTTTTTTATATGGAAATTTTTTGAATTAAAAATGCTTTCCGGAACTAGTTAGAAGACACAAATTAGAACTCAGAGCAGTTTCAATCATCCCAATGGAGCACGTAGTTTTGAAATGACAGTGGTTTGTGTGTACCACTTACAAGAATTTAGTATGAAATTAGAGAGAAATTCTTGTAAGTGATACATACAAACTACTGTCATTTCAAAACTACGTGCTTCATTGGTATGATTGAAACTGCTCTGAGTTCTAATTTATATCACCTAAGTGTTCCTTACAACCTCTTTCAATTTAAGGAATTTTAAAAAATAATTCCCATGTAAAAGTGTTTTTAACATTTTTAATTTTCAAAAAAAAATGTTGAAACGTTTTTTATATGGAAATTTTTTGAGATAATTTTTTGAATTAAAAATGCTTTCCGGAACTAGTTAGAAGACACAAATTAGAACTCAGAGCAGTTTCAATCATCTCAATGGAGCACGTAGTTTTGAAATGACAGTAGTTTGTATGTATCACTTACAAGAATTTCTCTCTAATTTCATACGAAATTCTTGTAAGTGGTACACACAAACCACTGTCATTTCAAAACTACGTGCTCCATTGGGATGATTGAAACTGCTCTGAGTTCTAATTTGTGTCTTCTAACTAGTTCCGGAAAGCATTTTTATTTAAAAAAATTATCTCAAAAATTTCCACATAAAAAACGTTTCAACATTTTTTTTTGAAAATTAAAAATGTTGAAAATACTTTTACATGGGAATTACTTTTTAAAATTCCTTAAATTGAAAATGGGTGTAAGGAACACTTAGGTGACATAAATTAGAACTCAGAGCAGTTTATCCCAATGAAGCACGTAGTTTTGAAATGACAGTGGTTTGTATGTAACACTTACAAGAATTTCGAGAGAAAATCATACGAAATTCTTGTAAGTGATACATACAAACCACTGTCATCTCAAAACTACGTGCTTCATTGGGATGATTGAAACCATTCTGAGTTCTAATTTATGTTTTCTAATGCCGGAATTAAAATTAAATTAATTATTAATTAATTAAAATTAAAAATGGTTTAATTCAAAAAACTATTTCAAAAAAATTCCATCTAAAAAACGTGTCAACAATTTTTTTTTGAAAAAAATAAAGAAAATACTTTTACATCGGAATTTTTTGAGACATTCCTTGAATTGAAAATTGTTGTAAAAAACACTTAGGTGACATAAATTGAAACTCACCACCATTTCAATAATCCAAATGAAGCACGTATTTTTGAAATGAAGTGGTTTGTATGTAACACAAGAATTTAGCTCGAAATTCTTTTAAGTGTTACATGCAAACCAACGTCATTATTGGCTTGTATTTAGGAAATTGAATTAAAATAAAAATCAAACGAAAGTTTTTAATGATTACATTTTTAATTGCTTATAATCAGATATTATATATATCATAGATACAAAGTAAATATTTATTCATTTATGTACTATTAAAGCTACATTATTGATTCATATTTTTGTGGATGTTTCTTATGATAGTTCAGTTATATTTTAAGAGCTTTTTTCATCAAATTCACGAAAAAGAATTTAAAGATTTTTCTTTTTTGCCGTAATAACCTTATTGGTTACAATATTTTTTGGATAAATAACGCAGTTAGGACCAAAAACACTTGAATTGAGTGAGGTTTTCTCTCATAGTTTAGCATTATCACAATCAGCGATGTCTTGTTTGTGTTAAATTGACTACAGCCGTTGGGAAGATAAGTGAAAAGGTATTGTTATCTTTGAAGAGTTCTGTCCATACTGAAGGAAGCTGGAAATATATTTCATATATTATCTTAGATTTCTTAGCAAAAGTTAAAAATGTACCTTTCGATTCATAGCAAAGTAACAAAGAGTAGTATTAACTCGGACGCCAATAGTATCCTTGGGAGCTTCAATATTAAAACAGCTTATTAAATCAAGGTTCCTTTAGCCCTCGTCTTGAACATCCAAGAATAAATTAATGTAAATTTGAAAGTTTCGCAACAATTGTTACTCTTTTCTTATGAACCGATTTCATTTAATAGTATTTAACGTAATCAGCGTCTTCTTCATCGTCAATAAGCTACAATAAAATAAAAGTAAGTTTAAATTTAGTTTAAAAGGCCTTTTTTTGTAAAATAATTTAATTTCTTACCATTTTTCTCTATATTTATGTTTACTCGCCATCTCTTAGGTCAGCGATAAGATTTGACGTTTAAAATGATAAACTTATCGACCTTCAGAGATACAGAAACCCATTTTATCGCATTTTTCCAGTATTTCTATTCCGTTTGTTCCAGTCGATAAAATTATCGCCTGTCAAAGTTATAGAAACCCGATGATGCGATAAAATGAGTTTTGTTTCAATTCTCACCGTTTCTCGACAAGTTTTATCGCTTCGCAAGTTACAGAACATGGGTGCTGGAGGTACGAGTATAACGGTTGCATTTTTTAAGGCAAATAATGCAACTGGTTATTTCACTAGAAAACTGTTTGTAAAAATATAGGTAAAATAATGAAAGACAAGATGTTTCCGTTAAATTTCTGTCACCTTTAATTTTGAAAGCTCTTTTCTGAATCCTATCAAAGAGAAACAAGTGGGTTATTGGAGCACCTGCCCAGAAATGAGAATTGTACTCAAGTTTGGGGCGGATAAATGCTGTATAGATTACAGCCTGATCAGATGGGGACACAAATGTCTTGCATCGGCGAAGAAAACCTGAACACTAGCGTTTTGGTGACGTCGAACATGTGATTAATCAACAAAAGGTAATCTTTGATACACCTACCGAGGTCTGAAAGTCCTCTACTCTCAGTGTTTGAAGCATTAAATTCTACGCGGGTTTTTGATTACCCATTGGAGGTTATGAGTAGCCCGTAGCATAATGGTTAGTGCCGCACGTAAAATTATTCCGCGATTGATTTTGTTTAAATTTTTTTTAATTTGAAAATGATATTAAGCCATGATAATAGAAGAAAAAAGACCACGCTGTTTTATTTTTGTTTACCTTATATTTTGTTTCAAAATAAATTTTAATTAATTTAGTTTTAATTTTTTTATAACTGTCATCAATTTTTTTTTGTTTCGAGAAAGTGAAGTGTTACCTTCTAAATTTAGTTGGTAAGAGGCGTATTTTATTAAAACATTTCTTAAACCTTCTGCAGCCTTATAGAAACCAATTGTGAAAATTTCGTATAAATCTGCTGTCTCATCCCCACTCTGTGCTGTCGCATATTTCGATGAAAGTTAAAATAATAATATCGCTATTAAAAAAAAGGGGTTGGGGGTGGAATCATGAAAATTTAGGGTTTTAAGTATTTTTTGATGCCAAATCATAGAGAAATTAAAAAAAAAGAAAAATGTCCAAAAAAAAAATTGCAGAGGGCCACCCATAACAACATATAAAACAGATTACAACCTATTCTCCGACCTACCAAATATACCTACAAACACAATTTCATAAGAATCCATAAAGCCGTTTCGGAGGAGTTCAGAACGAACACTGTGACACCAAATTTTTATATATTAGATTTTTATCGTTATGAAAGGAGAGTGCCCAAAAAAAAAACACAGAGTCGATTAGAAAAAAACATATATGGTTTGAAAGGGCATTGACTGTAGATATCAAATATGAAATTATTTTCTTTACAAGTTATCCACGGGACTGGCTTTTATAATTTATTTATTTTTAATAGCAAGAGGTGTTTTATCATGTATACAACGTTGGTGAGGGCAGTACAGAAAAGAACAGGTAGGTATTGAATAAAAAAACGTACCTACATATCTACTCGACACATGGTAATCCGCAAAAGTTTCTTTAAGGCGCCAGTTATAGCTTTCATTGAAAATCATCATTGAAAATTTTGTCTTTCAATTTTGATGCACTTAAACAAATAAAACTGATGGCGTTTTGGTACCAAAATGATGGTTGTCAGTTATATAATTTTTTTAGTGAAAAAAATGTTTAGTTTTCTTTACAACTTTCATATAAAATCATTTTTTATTTTTCAATGATGAAAATCGTTTTCAATGAACAGCTGATATTTTGTTCCCAAAAGTGGAACACATTCGTTCCAATGAAATGCGTTCCTTTCTCTTCCTGTTCTCGTCTGTCAGTTTTTTGTTCAATGATCGACTTTAACCTCAAAGTTGTTTTTTGTATGGGGAATGGAATTTTCAATGAAAGAAAATTTCATGATAGCTATAACCGACTTGTCAGAAAATATTCCACTGTTTCACTGATTTGTGTTTCAATGATGGATTTCAATGAAAGATATAACTGGCGCCTAAACAAAGTTTCTATTTAGGCAAGGCTTCGAAAACTATTTTTCAAAAACACAAGGTTTAGAAAAAAAAATTGTTACAAGTGTGGCGGACTCAATATTTTTTTTTTGGAATTTGAGGTAACAACAGTATAGGAAGGTATAGGAGAAAATATACATATATTCCTTGAATAATGCATTCGTTTAATGCGAAAATGTGTTAACTGTTAAAAATTTGTACATTACTCTCGTCAATGTATTAAGAGTACTCTAATCAAAGAAATCAATTAACAAATTCCGGAATAAATTATGAAAACAAAGCATTTCGGAACTTTTCCCTATCCGTTGAAAAATTCTTAGTTTTCCCATTTTCGTTTTCATTTCAGAGTTCTAAAGTTACATAGTAAGGAAAAGGCAGGTCTTAATTATTCATTAGTATATAACAGTTGAAACTGTTGAGTGACAGTATGGGTGATAACCGCCATTTTTTGAATGAAGACAGAATCATCTTGTGGCTGCTGTGTTTAGGGACTTGTGGGAACCTATTTAATAAAATGAACTAACCACAATATGAAGATGTGCCAATTTTTACTTATTTTAACATGAAGAAACACTGTGTTTTTAAAAAATTTAAATATCCATATTTATTATCTACAATTAATTAGCTTTCAAACCATGTATGACTTTTTTGTGTCGTTTTCGGTTGGTGGTTCGGAGTTACTCCTTTTTGACTCCACTTACTCCAAAATAATTCGATTAGCTGTTCCGAGTAAAATTTTCGGAGTTATTTTCTGTTCCGGAATTTATAAAGGTAGACCCGAAGTAGACCCGAAACATACATATACATATACATATAAGCTCTTTATCGGATAACTTGTCAAATTAATTTTACTCGACTGAAAATGCAATATATACATAAATATCAGTCAATTTACTCACACACATAATTTTTCGCAAATATTAGTCTTTGGACAACAGAAAATAATTCGATTGGAATCAAAAAGGAGTAGTACTGTTCCGAATTCCAATCGAAAACAACATTAATCGACTCTGGGTTTTTCGCCCATACATTTTTGGGCATTCTCCTATTTAACATGAATCAGCTCCTATGTATTTAATTTTAATTATTTCCTTAGCAGAAAGTAATCGTACTCTATTTTAATCGGTTACAGATAAATAATCATCTTCCATTGCCTAAAAGTTTCTTAATAGTGATCTTAAAATAACTTGCAAACAAAATGGGGCATATTTATTGCTAAGCTCAGGTCTTACTAAACTCGAGTGTATACCGATTGGATTAATAAATACAGCTACTTTTCACGGTAACTGTAAGCACATGGATAAATGAACATTTAAGGACACAGTCAAAATATCAATCAAAATCAGATTTTGGTGGAAGATAGTGATCAAATGCAACAGCTGTTACACAGAGTTTATGTATTGCAAACCAGAGACGGCCTGGATGGAGAGAAACTTCAATTGATCCGCGATCAATGGTGATTGTACAGCAAGGCGAAAATGAGTCAGAGCTCATTGATGCATCTCTATTCAATGCTCGTGGGCATACTGGTATTCAACAGGTACAGAATGTATTTCAAACCATAAAACACTTCATGATACGTGACGTGAGATGGAAATAATTCTTCGGCAAGAGATGCCAACGTCAGTAGCCTGCGTCGGTACATGCTAAATTATGGGCTGGGGCAATAAAGCAATTGAAGTAAGTCATTTTTTAATTACTGTAAAATACTTTGAATAAGTAATTAAAAATCTATTTTATTATAGATTCGTCAAGTTGAATCCGGTCATTTAGACCAGACGTTATGTTTATGCACAAAAAACTCAACGTTTGAAATTGATCTGCGAAAGAGAGATAAAGTGTTCTTCAGCAGTGCAAAATAAGTAATTTATTTATTTTTAAACAATCGATTTTTATACAAATTCTGTAACACTTTTTCTAGATATTTTTCTGTTTTAATTCAATTTTAATACACAGAAACAAAAAAAAAAAAAAAATATCTTTAATAGATAAAGTGCCAAACAATAAATAAAAAAAAGTGGTTTAACCACAGAAATATAGTTATTTTTTTATTTTTTCGAAGTACTTATAAATACTTTCTTTAAAAAATGAATGCAAGTTTAAATAACAACATTTATGACTATTGAATATAGGTATATACATTAACAAACACAAAACAAACATTAACAAAAACAAAACAAGAAAATAACAATGCATTTACAAAAAGAACAAACGGAATATAATATTATTGCCCCAAAAATTGAACAAATTTGGTTAATTTTTGTCGAACCAGTTTTTTGTGCTCTAAAATATTTTTCTTTTTAGCAATATGGTGTAAAATTACTTTTGAACATTGTTGAATTACACGTTTTATGAGCTCGTATTTGTGATTATTCAGCACATCAAAATTAAGTGTATGTTCATCTAACTCTATGTATATACAACTTAAATCTAAGTTTCTAATACTACTTAAAACTATTAAACTATGTACATTTGTTTTCCCTAATTTATCTTCTTTTTCAAGTACTGATATATTTTTCCTCACAATTTTGCAAATTTGTACTGTATCTTTATGCGGATACCTAAGAAACCCTTTGCTTCTTAGAGAAATTAGTTTTGAATTGCTTTTCTCATTACTTACTAAAAATTGTTTGCATTTCTTACAATCAACAGTTTTGATAAGCTTAAACTCTACAAATCCACTTATGTATACGATAATCTCTTCCAAGGGGGAGTCAGTGTCTGTTGAATTTTTTTTAAATTTTGGTATTGTGTAATTATGTTTAAAATAAAATTAGTCTGAAGTGAATATCTTATTCCGTCCTCGAGATATTCCACATAAATGACATTTTACAGCTCCTTTTTAAATTACTATAGTAAAAAAACCGTTTATTGAGGAAACGTTTTCAGCACGTTATGTCAATATTATCTGTAAAATAAAATTTATCCGAGGTCGATATCTTTATGCGTTCTCGAGATTTGGTGGACGAAAAAAGTACCCCGAACGTACGTACATACACACATACAGACATCTTGCTAAAAACTATGGATTATGATTCTAGAGACCTCAAAACGTGAAGATATGTCAAAATTTTCAATTCGACAAATCGCACCAATTACAGTTACTTCCAATGGGAAGTTAATAAATCTTGGAACTAAAAGCCCTTTTTTGCTGACTTGAATATATATCCTGATAATCATCTATTACGCAGGTTTTCAATAACTCAGGCAATTATATTTTATCAAAAATAGTTTGTGTCGAGAAAATCTTAGTTAATATCATTTTATTCGGAATTCGATTCATTTCAACACACAAATATTTACAATATTTAGAGCCACATATGTAGTTTCTTCACAGCGGGTTAAAATTAATCCACGATTGATTTATGCATGTTAAATACAAATGTTTTCAGAGAATCCATTGTTTGTTAATTGTTAATCAAATTCTACCAATTTCGGTTTATCACCATTTAACCAAAACCTCTGAAACATGTATCAAAAACACGAATTTGAACAAATCTACACCTAGAGCCATAAAGGGCTTTCGGACATAATTAATCCTTGAAGTATACCTGAAAGACTAACAAATCTATAAAATAAAACTAACCATTTACATAACTGTATAGCAAAATATTTTTATTTTTCAACAATAAAATACATTCTAGATCGAAAGTGTTTGTTTAAATAACAATTTATATGACAAAAAGAAGTTTTTATTTTAATACCCTTTACATCCTTTTTTATTCTATGTTCCATATCAAGTTCCTTCGACCTTTCAGTTTATGTTCAACTTTTTTTTATTGAACAGAAATATTTACAATTGATTCTTAATTCTCTTTGTTTACATTTTCGATCTACACAAGTAATCATTTATTATAATTTGCATAAATCACAATACATGTTTGGAATGCATTCCAAGCATCTTCCCTTTTTAATATGTACTACTGTGGCTAGTAAAATCACTAACGATGGTTGAACATTATTCCTCGCAATTTAACTATCTAACAATAATTTTCATGTAAATAAAATAAAATAAACTAAAAAGAAGCAATTCGAAACAAAATTATATAATACAAATCAAAACATCTATCTCTCTTTGCTTTCTTCATTTTATCCGCTGGTAGGTTTTTTGTTTACTATCTTTCTTTTGTAAAACAACAATCTTAATAAACCACTTTTTTCTTTTCGTGACTTGATGTCCACTTGTTGATTGTGCAACATCAGCTATGTACGTCAGGATCGTCCGCATTGTGAGCACCGCTGTCTTCTTTTAAAGTTGAAGATGTCTTCCGACTAAAACATCCATAAACGCCACGTATAGCATAAGATTTCAAATCGACCATCTTTGCATTAAGAATAGAAGCATCCTACAAAATGATCGCTGTATTCTGTAGAGCCTCCATTCACAAGATCAGACATGGGGCACACACTGGACCTGGTGTTCGGTCCATTCGATTCTCTCCGATTCGCAATTACACCATTTAGTTGGCCTAGAATTCTACATTCATATTTCTGAGATCCTGGCAGTGCACCAAGAGCACAGTACTCTATTAGTTGACTGTGTCTCGAAACCCATCAAGAAAATAGACGGAATACATTCAATTGACCTGGAAATAATACATATAACTTTATCGATTTATATATGTATGAAGGTACATAATATATTCGTGCAATAAAAACTTACTTGAAGAATTTAGAAGCCTTTCAGCTCGACAGAGTAACTAATTCGTTGCCAGCAGGAATGAGATCAATGCCCAGGACAAAGTTTATTCTTTTTCATTGTCAGAATTGAAGATTGCCACTTGCAATAGTTGAATTGCTCAAGATTATTCAAAGCCAATTTTCTTCTTTAAAAAAATTCTATAAATGAGAAGTTATAAGTAAAATTCTTAATTTAATAATTTTCAATTTAATAAATAAAAATTGTGGCTTGCATTTTAGATCTTCTTTACAAATTCCAAGAAAACGAATCTGACATTTGGATTTTGGACTGCTGTCATTTCCAAAACTTCAAATGTCAAGAGTTACACAATTTTTCCGCTTTGCGCCGCCGGCCGCTCGTGTCGTTTAAGTTAAAGCAGGAACCAACGTGAAGTTGGGGGCTAGAGGTCCATATCTGGCTAAATCAGTAATAAAGAACTTTTTGTTGAATTTACACGATGACTCTGAAATCACTTATAAGCGAAAACACACCTTTTTGTTGAATTTACAGGATGAATCTGAAATAACTAATAATAACAAGCAAAACCACTGTTAAGTTTCTTGAATTGTCACAATAACCCTTAAATCATTTATAAGCAGAATTACAGTTTTGCAATATTAGTTTTTAACAACAATTTTTAGTTTAATTACCGCAATGTGTCTGAAATCAGTTATAAACAGATAATTCCAAAAAAACGTAAACCATTAACCATTATAAATTTTCAGAAGTCAGAATTGAGCAATGTTTTAGGAATTTAACAAATGCCTCTAAAATCGGTTTTAAGCATAATCACAATTTAGCAATAATATCAAAAATGTTTGTCTTGAATTTTCTTGATATAACCAGTTCAGTAACAGGTATTTTCCTACGCGCGGCAGACACCTTGACGTGGTGCGTAGGCTTAAGTTTCAAAGATTCATCTGACCTGCTGGGATGGGGGCAACCCCCAAATCGGTTGCAATTTTGAGGAGTAACGAACCAAGATCTGCCCCCCTTAATCCAGGGTGGAAAGTGGACCGTGCCCATTGGATGGTTTGCAGTCAGGGGGTATACCGACTGTATTATAACGGAGCCCCTTTGAAACCAGGTCGAATCAAAGAGTAACCAAGACCCTACCATATCATGCGGAGCTCTGATATGGCGGACCCCATTATTTCTCTAGCTACTCGTGGGAACAACATATGCCGAAACAACAAAAACAAAAAATCAACAAAAATTACAAAAAGTTCAACACTCCGCGGGATGTTACCGCGAGTGAATACGCAGATCGGATGGAGAGAGATCTCCGTGGAGAAGATCTGATTCCGGAAAGTAGTAAGTACCTGAAGAGGATGCCTCACGGGAACTCACGAAACCGGGCAGCAGAAGAGACGTCAACCTCGAATCAAGGGAGGTTACCTCCTGGACAAGAGAAAAGCGTTACCTCTAATATAGACTCCACTAGTAAGGGGAGAATACCCCCCGTACAAGTGAAAACTGTACAAGTTAGAGCCACAGAAGGTGCAAATGATGGGAAGTTACTATCATCAAACACCGCAATTCCACCGAAGAAGCCACCGAAACGGTAACACCGAACTTACCCACTTCCGAAACTGGGTGAACCAGGAGCCCTGGATGACCAGTTTAGGAAGGGCTTAAGTGGAGCAGGCACAAAATGGTATGCCCGGTTCCTTGCCGATGGTGGAAGAAGGTGGATGCGAGAAAAGAATCACCAAATAGTGACAGCAAAAGCTTGGGCGAGGGTAAGAGGAAAAGTAGCCAAATAACTCCACCTCAAAGGCAAGAAGCCAAAAAACCCAAGACGATGGCAACATCTTACGTAGAACCCAAATCCGCTAAGATCAAACCCGTTGACCACAGGCTCTCGTACGCTGGTGCGGCCTTGAGCGTCAGAATTGCTGTCATGCCGAGGGACTATCCTCAGGTCACCCTGAATGCTGACGAGTTGTCGGCACTTGAGGAGGCCATTATTGAGGAAGTTTCACTCGGCTGGAAGCAAAAATGAAGTTCAACGGTCTGCATTTCAGAACCGGTCTGCTTTTGGTCGATTGTGCTGGCACAGAAACAGCGGATTGGCTCAAAGAGAGTGTACCTAAGCTGAGCACTTGGAAGGGCATTGAGCTGACTACGTGCATGGGTGACTAAATCCTCAAGATGGATACCATCACGATGTTCTTGCCAAGAAGTAAGGGGCAAGATGACAAGAAATCCTTGGCACTTGTTCAAGCCCAAAATGAAGGACTGAATGTCCAAGCCTGTTGAGTAGTGAAGAGCCAGGTCGAAGGTAAGGATCAACTGCTTGTGATCAGCATCGACACCAAGTCAGTTGAGACCATCATCAACGCAAAACATTAGGTCCACTACAAAATCGGCAAAGTAGCGGTTTTTGGGCTAAAGAAAGCAGCCCGAAGCTCCTTTTTTGAACCAGAGGGTGAAACCAACACCACGTCAGCCGTAACCACCAATCCCTCCACCTCCTGTCCACCCACTTTCCAAATCCTTAACCCACCACCCCGACACTCACGCCCATACCACCCATACAAACACCTACGCTACGCCCACAACGGATGAACACTTGATCTCCGGCAGCCAGGCAATGTCACTGGCAAACACGAACCTGGGTCCAACAGACAAAGAGATAAAGGGCATAGACCTCTCTCCAAGTCGAATGGACCACGACGAAGTGCTTCCCACCGAAGAGGAAGAAGAACACCTTCTGGCAGATGATGGGGCAGTCGCCCATCTGCTAAAAGACACCAAAATGACTAGACGCGGGATCAGTACCAAGCTAGCCCAAGTGAACATTCACCACGCAAAGGCGGCATCAGCTATCTTAGCGAGGAAGTTTACTGTGGACAACTTGGGGTTAGCACTGATCCAAGAACCCTGGATCTACGGGGGTCAGGTAAGAGGGTTGACAAGTAGCGACTCTAAGTTAATATGGGACACGAGGGATGACTAGCCCAGAGCTTGCATAAAAATAAGAAATAATATAAATTTTATATGTCTTTCAGAGTTTATGACGAGGGACTTGGTCCCAATACAGGCCCAAATAAATATTGAGGGAATCAACCAGACAATGGTTGTAGCAGCAGCCTACTTCGCCGGTGACGAGGCCAACATTCCACTTATGGAAGTACAAAGGCTAGTGGACTACTGCAGCCGGAAAAAGCTGTCCTTTTTGGTAGGTTGTGACGCCAATGCCCACCACACTATATGGGGCAGCATTGACATAAATCAGAGGGAAATAGAAATATATATATATAGAAATATTTAATATAGGGAACACCCCTACTTTTGTTACTAGAACGTAGGCCGTCTAATAGGGGATTGGAGATTATCCAATGAACCCTCAATGTCTGATCACAGAATAATTGTGTTTACCTTAGAAGGCCTTCTCATGGAGAATACCTCCGGAAGGAACCCTAAGAAAACAAACTGGGACCTATACAAAAACGTGCTTAAGTCAAATCTGGAACAAATAGGTCCAGTAAGTACGACAAATAGTCACCTTGAATTAGAATTTATAGTTAATGAGTTTAGTGGGGCTATACAGGAGGCTTATGAACTCAGTTGTCCTCTTAAACCTATTAAAAAAACAGAAAGACGCCCAATGGTGGAACTCAAATCTGTCAAAATTAAGATCCAGGGTTAGGAAGCTCTTCAATGAAGCAAAAAGAACCGGGGAATGGGATAATTATACCACAGAATTGACAAATTACAATAAAGAAATACAAAAAGCCAAAAGAAATAGTTGTACGTCTTTCTGTGAGGGTATTTCCTCAACCCCTGCTGCTGCAAGACTACACAAAGCTCTTGCAAAGGAAAATACAATGACATCATTAGCACTTCGCTATAATGATGGGAGCTTCACCGAAAATGAAGAGCAGAGGGCCACTCTGCTACTTAATACGCACTTTCCAGGCAGCCTACCACTGGTAGAAAACTCACTAGAGAAAATACCTCTCAAACCTAATAGAGAAGACTGGAAAATAGCTGCAAATATTTGCTCAGGTAAAAGGATTGAGCGGGCGATTAGTACCTTTCAACCTTTTAAGTCACCAGGGGCAGATGGTATCTTCCCAGCCCTTTTGCAAAAGGGTAAAGTTTAGACCGCACTAGGCGGAACTGCACTGCAGCGGAACTGCGATTCAAAATAATTTGTATGAAATTGTATGAAGTTCAGTTGCTGCTAAGTGCGATATAGCTCATACAATTTCATACAAATAATGTTTTGCCGCGTCGTGAAGTGTAGTTCCTCTGCAGTTGTGTGCGGTCTAACCTTAAGAATGATCTTATGCCCTACTTCTTCGAAGTAGTATTGCTCTTGGGTATATACCAAGACTATGGAGGAGAGCTAAAGTAATATTTATTCCTAAAATTGGGAAAAAAGACACAACCCATCCAAAGTCTTTCAGGCCAATAAGCTTAACATCCTTTGTACTGAAAACTTTAGAGTAAATAATATACAACGTCATAAGAACAGAAGTTTTAATGAACAGGCCTCTCAAACTGCGACAACATTCCTATAGAGCGGGTAGATCTACAGAACTCACTCTATTCGAACTCACTAATACCTAACAAAAAGCTTTAGATGCAAAGGAAACGGCATTAGCTGCCTTCCTGGATATAGAACGTGCATTCGATAACACCTCCCACGATTCTGTAAATAAAGCCCTTGTCAGGAAGTGTGTTCCCATCACCATAACCAGATGGATTAGAGAAATGTTAGGTACTAGAACAGCAGAGGCACTAGCAGGAACGAACTTACAGAGTGTCGTTACCACAAGAGGTTGTCCTCAGGGAGGGGTACTATCACCCTTGCTGTGGAGCCTCGTAGTGGATGAACTGTTAGAAAATCTTACGTCCCATGGCATACAAGTCATAGGCTTCGCCGATGACATCGTTATCACAGCCCTTGGGAAGTTCGAAGAAACTCAGAGGCACTAGCAGGAACGAACATACAGAGTGTCGTTACCACAAGAGGTTGTCCTCAGGGAGGGGTACTATCACCCTTTCTGTGGAGCCTCGTAGTGGATGAACTGTTAGAAAATCTTATGTCCCAAGGCATACAAGTTATAGGCTTCGCCGATGACATCGTTATCACAGCCCTTGGGAAGTTCGAAGAAACTATATGTGATATAATCCAAAGAGGACTAACAATTACAAAGAAATGGTGTCTATCTGTAGGACTTAATATTAACCCCACAAAAACTACGATTGTACCATTTACCAAGAAAAGACTTCTACCCCGCATGAAGCCTATCCGGTAAGCTGGTGAAGTAATTGAAACGAAGAGGGATGTAAAATACCTAGGAATTACTCTAGATAGTAAACTCCTCTGGAACAAGCATGTAGCAAGGATGTAGAAATAACCCTCGGGAAAGCCACAAAGGCCCTTATGATATGCAAGAGACTTGGAAAATCTTGGAGCTGCAAGCCTAACACCCTCAGATGGATGTACTCCATTGAATATTTGGCCACGTAGGTGTTCAGGGCAACGAAGAGGCAGACTCTCTAGCAAAAATAGGTGCAACGACTCCCTTAACGGGACCAGAACCTTATTGCGGGATAGGAGAAAACGTGATAAGAAACAAAATCAAAAAAGAAGAGGAGGCAATAAGATCCAAAACTTGGAAAGAACTCCCAAAGCTAAGACAGGCTAAACTATTACTTGGGAATTATAACCACCAACGTTTTACAGACTGTATCAGCTTAAGTAGAAACAACCTAAGAATTATAACGGGTCTCCTCACTGGTCACTGCAAACTAAAAAGACACCTTAATTTACTTGGCCTAGTAAGTAGTGCCACATGCAGGTTCTGTGACACAGTTGAGGAAACGCCGGACCACATTCTAGGTCGATGTAGCACACTCATACATCAAAGAAAGAAGTACCTGGGACGCTACCAGGTAGAAGAGAGCGACTTACCATCTCTTAAAATACTCCAAATACTCCAATTCTTGAGAGGAATACATTTGGAGGAAGAGCTGTAAGATGAGCAGGCCTCATCCAGCTCTAGGTGGGGGGCACAATAGATCTCAAGGTCGCAGTGCAATATCCCTCAAAATTATATTCATTCATTCATTCATTGAACAGGTATTTTTGTATTACAGTAGCAATATGTTATTGCTACTTTCCAATACCTGTTACTGTATACCTATTACCGAGATAATGACCCATCCCTAATCTCTGTTAAGAATTAAGGCTCTCCCAAACCAATGCGGAACATTCGTTGCGGCGAAGAAACATTCGCATTCCAAAATTTATTTACATGGTGATATATGAGAGTGCCCACACCAACGCGGGGGAGAAATATATGAATTAATTTTGAATGAAGAATGTTTCTTCGCCGCAAAGAATGTTTCGCATTGGTTTGGGAGAGCCTTTAAGCTAAAATAAAAACAGTGCTACCATACACAGATGGCAGATGGATCTTGAAGCATGGGTCGACTCATAGAGTAATGGCGTTTTTCTTTTTTTAACTCTGAGCAGATCACTAAACTGTCAAACAAAGATTCTATGTTTTTTTTTTTTTAGCTCAGACATAGTCCTGGTCTACATTGAACGATTTTTCCAGTGCCGATCTTTTGTTCGTAGGTGAAGGGAGTGAAAAGTGAGGGGTAGGGATCAAATCGTTTGTACCACAAAACTCAGACGATTTTTCCAGTCTGTTTATGTTCTCTTTCGCCCTCTTTCCAGTTTTTTGTGTGTGTTCGGTGTCAGTGTGCCATTGGGTTGATGGTGTGAGTGAATATCAATGAAAAATGAAGAGCACAGAAATAAAAAAATGAAGAAGACAAAGAAAAAATCTCATGGAAAAAATCGTTCTGTGTGTACATTTCACACGATTTCTGGAAAAATCTTCGTGGAAATATCGGGCAATGTAGATCGGGACATATCAGAGCTCAGAAAGTGTGTTTCTTTTTTCCATCTGAGCTAGCTCAGAGCTTAATCGATTAGCTCAGAATAAAATGACCGAGCAAATCGAGCGAAATGCTGAGCGAAGCCAACTTCACTTTTTTTCAGTGAAAGAAATACAAAAAATTAAAAATGGATTCCCAGGCAGTCGCCCGTCTAAATCAGGTAAACAAAAATGTATTTTAGTAACACACCTATGAAATGACAGTCTAGTGCTCAAATGTGTTTCATAAATAAGTCTGAGGGCTCTGATCATAATCTGCTCAGAGCTCTGCTCTGATCGCTCAGCCTCTGCTCAGAGGTTTATTTAGAGCCAAAAAAGAAAAACGCCATAAGTATACTACCTAGAGGCCCGACTCGTAAACCCCTTGCCTTAAACACCCGCAAAATTTATTTGAGGTGAATAAGAGAAAACTCTACTCTTTTTTTCATATCCGTGAATCCGTGTGAGTGGTGGATTAAAAAACAAGATGGCGAAATTTGCTCAAACTGACAGGTAGGTTTTTTTTGTTGTTTTGTCAAAAGTGACAGTTCAATTACGTGGAATCGTGTTTTTTTCTTTTAATTTCTATAAAAGTTCAATTCCTTTTATAAATTGTATAAATATATAAAATACAATAAATATAATATATGCAAATGTCCAGAAATGTTAGACACTTTTAACAATTATGTGATTGTCCCAAACTGGATATCTGGGCCCTAGGATGTGTTCTTTATTGTTTGTGTTTCCAAAAAACATCCATTTGAAGATTCAGCAAAGCTTCAAATTACAAATGGAAATTACATAATGCCATCGGATTCCAGATTCAATTGTTTCCATGATGTTATAAAGGGATGTCTAACAGTGGACCCCGTAAAAAGATTTAATGTTTCAATAATACTATATCGTTTAGCAGCGATATCTGAAACTAAGAATGGGCCCTTGAAAGGGACCAATTGAAGTGATTGTAAATATTGTAATTTTGTTTCGGGAGATCTGACATCTGAAATTATTTTTGCAGCGTAAACCAATAGTAACACCACCAAATGGTTCCACGGAGCACAGTCCGGCAACTACAAATTGACTTGTTCAGTCTCCTCTTCAGACGCGACCACCACCACCAAGACCTACAAACTCTCCGAATCTATCCGCTTTCCCATACAACAGTACTTCAGATAGTTTTCCCCAACAGCAACGGCAGCAGCGTCCGGCAAGACCACCTCCAGCTGCAAACAATATGCAATACAACTGTCAAGGCCAAATTCAAAATCAAGCACAGGCATCCATCGCTGGAGCCGCACAATTCTTTTCTCCTCAATACGAGGTGGTGCCGTAAGTTTTCTAAAAAATCTCAAGGACATCTTGTCTAAAGTAATGCAAACTATGCAACAGACAACTGCAAGAGTTGACATCGACATAAGTTCCATAGGTAACATCACGAATTCTGGTTATCCCATGTCCTACAGAGGGCTTCGAATCCATCGAAAGTCGTTATCAACGAGGAAAAGTTCGCGTTTATAATTGTGGCAACCGAAACTGTACGCGTCTACCACCTCCAGTGCGGACAGTTGCAGCAGGTTCTATATACACTTGTCTTCAGTCCAAGGCACCAAATTTACATGGAATGTTTTCTGTTGCTGAAGAAATGTACGGTTTCCTGACGGCCGATCCGAAAATTATTGTATTCATTCAGGCAAGGGATAGTGGTCGCAGCAGTGCAGCCACTCTCGCTCTGCTCTTGTATAGCGGACTTGTTCATGAACCTGAAGATGCCGTACAGGTGTTTGCTGTTAAAAGACATCCAATCAACCTGAGACCTTCGGAGTTTCGTTATTTGTATTGTTTGGGTGATATATTGAGGATAACACCACGCCTGCCGCATTACAAGAAATTGGTTTCGCTGGTGTGCCAGCCAATTCCACGAATGACTAAGGCTCGTGATGGTTGTCGTATGTACTTTACTGCAATAAATGAACACAGTGCAGGATTATGAAAAGATGAAGTGAGTCTTAAAGGGTTTGTTCCTTTTTTTTTCAATTTATTCATTATTTCTTTTTCTAGATTATACATGTCTGGACCAGGAAAAATTGTCCTACCAATTAATTTTACTGTTTCATACCAGAACAGGAAACCCTTATAACTTTCACAACCAACGATCTAGATGAATTGCAGAGGCAAACTCCGAAGCCATTCAAGCGCAAATAACTCGAGTCTTTCTTTAAGGAAGGATTGTGAATCACTTACAGCCTTAAGGTCTATTATTAACCTTCATAGAATTGACTAAGAACCCAATTTACAAAGTCTGGGATCATGAATTTATGCATTGCGCTACAGAAATCGAAAAGTAAGTTTATTGTATATTCAGTATTATTGTGATTTCATTTCATTTTCATTTATTTATTTAAAGAATCTTTTACAATGGGCTACAAAGCCTACAATAAATAGTAAAAGTTAATAAGATGAATTTAAATTACAATTTTATGAATTAACATTAATATTTAGAATTATGTAGATTTATTTTCAAAACAACAAATTAGATATCTTTTTTTTTTTCTTTAAACTCTATTACATTAATTAACTTTCAAATAATTTTAACTTATTGCCAAATATCTGAATAAAATCGTCTCAAACTGCCTGGTACCGCGAAGCCTTCTGATGGAAGAGGGTAAACTGTGTCACTGCCTTATGACATAAACGAAAAATTGACGTTCCGAGTTCCGACAACTAAATCTTGGTTGAAGCAATGTAAAAGACCGATACGGGTTTGCAAACTTTATTTGCTCAAAAGATAAGAAGGTTCTTTGTTCATTATTATTTTATTGAGTGTTTTAAGGGACAAATATTTTAGGTATGTGTAAAGGTTGCAGCCTAAAATTTTACTATAATAGTTTGAAATATGGTCGTATCGTTGAAGATTGTACACGTAGTGGGTAACATTATTGAAAGCCACTGACAGGTTTCTTTTCATTTCTGAGGTATGACTGGTAAAGACTTGACATCCATATGTTATTAAAGGAAGGATCAAGGTTTTTGCTAAACTAAGCCTGATGTTTTGAGGAGTAAAATGCTTAGATACGGAGACACTTCGTAATATATTTTCCCAATAATCATTTGAATTTGGTCTTCCCAGGTTTAGGTGGAGTTAAAAAGAATACCAAGATTTTTAGCTTTATCGACGTACTCAAGTTGTTCGTTTCCGAGATACAATGCAGGAAAATAGCTATGATCAAGTTTGTTTTTATAAATTATTAAGCATTTTGACTTTGCTGGATTGAGACGCAGGCTATTTGTGTCAGACCAATTTAGAATTCTGTTTAGATCAGAGCTAAATTTATGAGCCCCATCTTCAATCATCCCCAGCTTACAGCTAAACTGAACTTGAGCATCGTCTGTATACAAGTCTATTGATGAGTACCTGGATTGAAGTGGAAGGTCATTAATAAAAATTGTGAACAACAGTGGGCCAAGAATCGATCCCTGCGGAACTCCCGAAAGAAGATTTAGAGGGCGAGATGTTTTTTCACCAACAACAAGAGCTTGGCTTCGACCACTAAGGTATGAGAGAATCAGATTTGCAGCATTGTCTGAGAATCTGAACTGCTCCTTTAGTTTAAATATGAGTCTCTTGTGATTGACAGTGTCAAATGCTTTAGAAAAATCGAGAAGCACTAAAAATGACACCAGATCACTATCCATTGCATTTCTGATATCTTCTGAAACCTTTAAATAGCTGCGATACAACTATAGCCTTGTCTAAAACCAGACTGTCTATCACTCAAGAGTTTATTAGTTTTTAAGAATCCTGAAATTTGTCTGTGAAGAAGTTTTTCCAATACTTTAGACAAAAACGACTGTATAGAGATTGGTCTAAACTCTTGTTTCGATAAACGAGTAGCAGGTTTCTTAAGAACTGGTATAACCTTACCAATTTTCCAAGGAGACGGAAATTTAGATGTCATTATGATTGTATTAAAAATATGTGTTAAAGCAGGGAGTATGTGGGGTAGTATCGTTTTAATAAATTTTGGGTGTACTTCATCAAATCCTTGATTGTCTTTATAAAATCAAGTTGATAGTAAAATAGTTTAAAAAAATGCCAATCATGTCAATATGACGGCTTAGAATCAAGGCCTCTGCCAAATTGGATTTGGCTTCGACACGTAATCTTAAAAAACAACAAAGAGATGAACCGTCTCTTTGTACTTTTTCTGCCAAAAAAATCCAAGTGAAGGTTTTTAAACGCAATTGTCTTTATTTTGCCATAAGAATTACTGTCGCGAAAGTCCATTACCAAATCGTATGCGCGTCAATAGTTATTCAAGGTTAAATGTCCAAAATATCAGTTTTTAGCATAAAACTCGAAAACGGTAAATTCTATCGAAAATTGTTTGATACAAAACTTGTAGATTATGTCATTTTCAAAAAAAAAATTATGACAATTTTTTTCTTAGGACCCACCGTTAGGAAGATATCGACATTTCAAAAATCGAAAAAAGTCGAAAATGGTCGTTTTTCACGTATAACTCCTAAACGGTTCAAATTTTTGAAAACAACGGAATACAAAGTTTGTATGAAAATCTTAAGAGGGGTACCTTTACCCCCCTGACCCCCCCTTTAGCTAGCAGCCCTGGGCGTATGTTATACAAGGTGGTAAGCCCTTCCATGTAAAAAGGTAATCCAGTTGGCACTATTTCTTGACAGCACAATTAATTCGTTGACTATACTAAATCTAGTATAATTATTATAAATTTCGCTCTTCAAACAGAGTAGGTAGGTGCAGAACCAAATTTTTCGTTTATGATTTTGTTGTGTCATTTTTGTATGAGATTTTTCTTTTCATATCAGCAGCGTACAAGGGTTCAGGCACCGGAAATTTCTAAAAAAAAAAGTCGGTCCTTTTTGTAATTTTAATTTTCTTATGGTCAGTTCTTTAGTGTGGCGTTTAAATTAAACCCGAGTTAACTCACCAAGTTTGTTAATTAACTTTGTATTAATTTAACAAATACTTTTGTTATTTTATCTTCTGTGTTTAAAAGCATTTCTGCATTCATTCACTTTATAAAACTGTGTTTTGCATACTCTATAGAGAAATCTATTTCCAGAGCTAACTCACTATTGAAAAGCTGGGTCTTAAAAACTAGAAGATATTTAGGCATATGGTATAATCGAAACACTTATGGCCATGAAGTACGAAAACTCCAGTCTTTCAATCAGGTTCAATCGATGATGTTCATCGTTTAGTTTTTTTTTTATATTTTATAGCCATTTATCTTTGCGTGACCAAAGAATTTATTTGTGTACTTTAGGTACCACATTCTAATCAAACATTAGTTTCGGAATCAAAACAACTGCCTTAAGATTTATGATAATGTTAAGATTTATTTAATAATGTTAGGACTTATGTCTAGATAATTAATTAATACGTCTAGATAATTAAACCTTTTTGTATTGATTTTTATACAATATTGTAGGAATCATAATAAAAAAAAGCATACAAGAATAATAATATATAAATTACGGAGACCTATTTTTCATAATTTCAAACATTTGTTCGATTTTATCCTCAATATTTTTGAGACGAATTTCTTGATATTGCAGTTGACCCTTTTCTTTGATTAATTCGTTTTTTATCTCAATAACAGCCACTGCAGTTTTAACAGTCCTCGAGTCCTTTTCGGAGCACCTTCCCGTTATACAACTGAAAATGGTAAGAATTGCACGGTGGTTCCAGTAGTTTCTTTTTCTTGTTCACTGGCTTCACGTACAGAAATCAAAGATTTTCTGGAACTTGGATCTTGTTGATTCGTTAATTCCAATTAAGTTGCAAAGGGGATAAATACTTTATTTCGATTATTTGGCAGAATTGAAATAGAGTTGCCCGCAATACAGTATGGAAATAGATTTATTAGTTTCCGGCAGATGCCGAGAAATGGTTGATGATTCACAATTACACTGGTTCTATGGTTTCGTCCGAACAAAAGGCGTTCGTAACATATTAATACATTAGCCCGACATATTGACCCATTTACTTCAGCCTGTTCTCTGATTGCCTGGGATAAAATGTTTATAAATTTAAATTTTTTACATAAATTTATACGAAAAGTATCGTCATCGTGGATTAAAAAATTCTTGTGAAAATATAAAATTCAAACATTACGAACAAAATTAGTGCGGTTATAGAGCGCACCCCAGAGCCCAAATCTATTTTTAAACAATGATTTTTTCTGGGGTTACAATTTTGCGTATTTACAAGAACGTAAAATTACAATGAAACTAATCTTTAAATACACATCATTTAGATACAGATAAATGTAGCTTTATTTTTACTGTCTACCAACGGCTGGAATTAATAAAGACACGTTTTTTCAATGTACTTAACAAAAAGATCCAAGATTTTTTCAGCATAAAATGACCAAAGAAATATTTTAAGACTAATTCAATGATGATTGTGTACAATATCTTTTTTTGAAATAATAATATTTACAAGGGTAATAAAAAGAGTTCCTTGTTTTTGTTTGTTTTGGGCCATCTCTTGGAATTAAGTACTTTTGGTCCTAAAGACTACCATTTTTTCAGATTTTTAAAATAATGTTTAGAGGTAGCAAACATCAACTTTATGCAAACACTTTTTATTTGATGTTTTAAATCTTAAAAAAAATATTAAAAACAGTGGAGCACTTTGCGAAAATATAACCAAATCTTAATTTTTGTTTGCATTAACACAAGAGCACAACTTTTTGCTATCCGTATATAGCAAAAAAGTTATGACAATTTTTTTCTTACGACCCACAGTTAAGAAGATATCGACATTTCAAAAATCGGAAAATGTCCAAAATGGTCGTTTTTCACGTATAACTCCTAAACGGTTCAAATTTTTGAAAACATCTGAATACAAAGGTTGTTTGTAAATTCCTACAAGAAAAAATTATTATTTTTTTCTTAAAAATAACCGTTTTAAAGATATAATATTTTTTAAAGTTTGATTTCTGTTTTTTTTTAGTTTTTTGCTCTTAAAAACACAAGTTGTCGAAAAAAAATCTTACGCTCAGTTTAATCATCATAATATTCCCTTCAAAAAAATATAAAACTTTTTTCCATACGAGTCATAAGTCGCAAGATATTGTGACTTCAATAGTGTCAACTGTCGAAAAACCGGTTTTTGGCATTATATCTTTAAAACCCTAAGCTTAATCGAAAAATTAAATTAGCGAAATTTGTACATTATATAATATTATATAAGCATGCATTAACAGTTTTTTTCTATAAGCTATAATTTTTTGACATCATTATTTAAATAAGAACACCAAAAGTCTAAAATATCGGTTTTTGGCTCTTTACTCTTAAATGACGATTTTTTCGGACAATGTTTTATGCCTACTTTGCAGATGTGAACATTCATTAGGTGAAACATTATCACACTTTTTTGCGTATAACGCATCAGTTGCAAGATATTGCGACTTCAAAAATGGACAATTTTGGATAAACAGGATTTTGTAATAAAATGTATGTACAACTATATCTCCGAAGTTTGACCATTTTTAAAGTCGCAATATCTTGCAATATGAATTAAGAAACCAACGTAAAATCAAGAAGTTGGTGATAAATGATAAATCTGCTGAAATGATATAATTTAGTCGGATTCCTTTTAGTTTTATGAGAAAGTTGGTTCATTTCTTATTATCTTGAAAAATAAAAGTTCTAGAAACATCCCGTTTTGAGTGTTTGACTAGAAATTAATAAAAAAAAACTATACAATTAACCATAAGTTCCGCCTTGACTTTTAATATAACTTTAGAAGGAGTACATTTATTAGATAAAAAGTGAAGACCTTTTTTGTACAGCGTTCAATTTTCTAAACAAAAAAGTAATGCTATTTATTTAAATACTTGCTATTATAAAGTTATAAATTTCCAAGTACAAAAATGTGTTTTGTCCCATACAAATCGTATGGAAAATAGAAAAAAACGATGAGCGACCTCTAAAAATTAATTTAAAAATCTGAATTTTTAAAAGGCTTATTATTTTGCTCAACTCTAAGTAATAAGCTAGTGGCATTGGAAATGGGAGTTTTTTTTTATTTTTGAATCAGTCTAATGTACATACATAGGTAGATACTGATATTATTTCTTTCTTCTAGTAAATACCTATTTCATGGATGTCTATGTTTACTTCGTTACCGTTCTTTGCCTTGATAGCAGCCCATTGTGGATTTACATTTGGATTCTATACTTTACTCACTGACATTCCAACCTATTTCATTCATGTTCTGGTGATGGATGTTAAAACGAATGTATTATTCGTTCGATCGTGAATTTATGCATTGCGATACGGAAATTAAAAAGTAAGTTAATTGTTTATTCAGTATTATTGTGATTATCTTTATAAAATCAAATTGACAGTAAATAGTTTAAAAAAAGGCCAATCATGTCGATTTGACAAACATAATGGCCTAGTTCTGTATATCATCAAAAGCAGCAACGGTCAGATCATTAAAAACGGCCCAGCGTGCTATAGCTGCCAACAGGGTCCAATACATGAATCAGGCACCAAATGTTACAATGAACAGTATGATGGTATAATGACCAGCTCCGGCGTATTCTAGGCAAAAGCCAACTGGAGGTTAGCCTGCAGTTGTGTCAGCACAATTCCAGCAACAACAAAAAAGAATCCGTCACCAAATGATGATGCAAGGTAAGTGTCGTAAGATCCTTCTCTTTGAGTTTTTTTTTACTTAATTATTATTATTTAAATATTAGGTATGCGTCAGCAAAACGTTGGTCTTGGTACGGGACAACTGCAGGATCAGAGTATGGTCCAACAGCAAACTCTTAATTTAGTTGCTCAACTCCAGCGTCATATGCCCAATTAGCAGGGAATCATAGGCCAACAATTCTCACAACATCCCAAGCAGTACTAAGTGTTCTTTTTTTTTTTTTTTTCTTAATATTTTAATAAAATTCTTCTTATCTATGTATGTATGTGGAATAGTGCATCACGATGTTTATAATTTATTTTGTAAAGGAATATCATATTTTGTGTCAAAGCAAGCCACCTTTAAGGAGTCGTCACACACAGAAATGAAAATACTTTCAGAAAGCGTTTGAAAATTCCTATTTTGCAATTTTCCTGAAAATGTTTTCAGACAGCAGTCACACTATGAAAGGAAAGCGCTTTCTGGAAACTTTTTACTTTCAAGAAAGAAAATTTTCTGAAAACATTTTTCGGGTCATCACACTATGAAAGCGATAGCGTTTTCTGAAAATGCTTCTGGAAGTGTTTTGCGTGTAAACGGTTGTGATATTTGAGCAGTTTTGGAATATAAATTTGTATATAGGCAAATAATTATAATGGAAATTTTCCTATGGATTTCGCAGCATGTTACTGAGCAAAATACGGGTAATCGTAGTTCAATTTGGGTGCCACCGTTTTGGGAATGTGGTGCTGAAAATCAGTACCATGCAACGCTCATGAGAGATTTGCGCGCAGAAGGAGACAAGTTCTTCCGCAATTTTGCGTTTCGGAGGAGCAGTTTAATTTCCTGTGTGATAAAGTACGCCCGTTTGTTGAAAAACAAAATACACCATGGCGTGTGCCCACCAACGTAGAGGAAAGAGTAGCTGTGACACTGAAACACCTTCCGCCAAGACAATTCTGGCTGATTCGGTCATTGAATCTGCCAACATTAGTTGTATGCTTGCTTTCGCGTATTTGACAATATTTTATTTTTGAGCACACTCACAATCTCCATCCCAAATTTCTCGTTGGACCTTTTATTTTGTTTATTTTTTCACGCGTTTTTCGAGAGCTCCTCATAGAGAGGACCTAATGCAGATGCCAGGCGTTATCGCCTCGCTTTCCACGTTTGCGGTGCGGAAGATACCTGGTCTGCTCGCTTTTGACGTTTCAACGCTCGTGGCACGGGTCCCTGCATACCACAGAAACTGTAGATATCAACTGATTTTATTCCAACTGCCACTTTAACAAATAGTTGCTGAAAGCAGAAACGTTTTCTGAAAGTGTTTTGCTTTCTTGAAAACGTTTTCAGGAACTAGTCACACTGTGAAAGTTTTTTTTTCTGAAAGCGTTTTCAAGAAAACAAATCATTTTCAGAAACACTTTCAGGAAAGTACTTTCGATTCGTCACACAATGAAAGTTTTGCTTTCTGAAAGAACTTTCCTTTCAGTGTGTGACAACACCTTTATGGAAATGTTTTTTTCCGCAAACTGACTTCATGCGTATTTTGAGAGAAAGCAAAGTAGGGACTCAATTGACAACATTGTGCCTTAGAATAAGAAACAAAATAAAATTTTATGTCTACCAGAAATATATGTATAAACTTTTTGTTTATACTGGGTGCCCCGTAAAGAATGGATAACAATGGAATGAATCATAGCAAAACAGCTATGTGTTCTATATCAAAATGATCGATGAGTTGGGGTTGTAAACTTGAAAATTAAATAGTAATGATGAAAATTTAAAGGAAAAAAGGTGAAAATTTAAAAGATATAAATCAGTTTATGAGAGTAGGTTTTCCGACTATTTCCAAAAATTCCTACACTCAAAATCTCAACAAAAAAGTTGAAAAGTTTAAGTATAAACCATATTTTACCTTGTTGGTCCTTTTTTAGGTAGCTTTTGGTTTATCGTTGTGTATTTCACCTTTTCCTCAATGTAGTCCTGGACCATTTCATTTGACGGTTCTGGTTTTACTTTGATTTTCTTCTCAATTTTCAGGGAAAGATAGAGCCGGGTAAAGCATTCCACAATCGGGTAGTGCGGCTTAAAAAAGAATCTATATAGGTACTAGACAGTGTGTCCGAAGTTGGGCTCGGGAGTATTCTTTTATTTCCCAATGACCTGTTTTAAAATCAATAAAATAATATTAAATTTATCAACATAATTTTTTACATTATTACATATTAACAATAGTGAGTGTTTTTTCAAGATTCATTTTCGCTGGTTCCACTTTCGTCTTTAGAGTGATTATTATGAACTGTTTTGTGTTTGCCTTTAAGTTTGTATTTCTTATGTAGCTTCTTTGGAATTTGGATTCATCAGCACTAGTTTCCGTTACTCTGTGCAAAAGTATAATTGTTGTAAAAAACGTCTGCCTTTTGTTAGGTTAGGTTTATCTTCACTGACCGGCATTACATATTGGAATGATAAAATACTACTTTGAAATGTATTCATAAAATCTGGTTTATTGGAATGTTGATTTATGCCGGAATCATCTTTATATTTCCTCGTTATATTTTCACTACATTCACTTGTGTTGTAAGTGCCTTTAAATAAATAAATAAAATTACATCAATTTAAAAACTAGACCTTAACACAGTTTAATCGACTTTAAAGTTTTAAACAATTTGACCAAAAGCTAAAGAATTCGAATGAGCGAAATCAATTATAATGAATGGAACATGGTTTAAATGCTTAATCCGGCCGAAACTATAATTGTCGGACTGCAACTAAAGCTAATGTTTAAAATGAAGCAACATTTCGAGATATTGCAAAAAAAGAAAACATTAATTTGTGTCACAAAAAATCATATAAGAATCAATTATATGTGCATACATACATAGGTGTATAATTTGTATGCTCAGTATAATAATAATTTCAATAATAAAAAAGAGCGCGTGTAACTCAGTACTCGTGGCAGAAGTGAAACTTATTTGGCTATCTAAAAATCTTGATATGTATAGGGATATTAAGCTTATATGCGTAAGTCGCATCTATTTGTTCTATATAAAAAAGATCGATGTGTTCGGGTTGTAAACTTGAAAATTAAATAATAATTGTGAAAATTTAAAGTAAAAAAAGGTGACAATTTAAAAGGTATAAATCAATTTATTTGAGTAGGTTTTCTGACTATTTCCGAAAATTCCTACACTCCAAATCTTTGCAAAATCAAAAATTTGTATATGACAACTTTAATTTGGTTTTATTTATTTTGCAACCATATATAATTCAATTCTGATTTCGAAATAAGCCTATTTTGAGAAAAATATAAAAATCTTAAACTAGTAAGATTCTAAGAATTTCATTATCTATCGACCAAAAAAATTCAAAACTCCAGCATTCTAATGAACGAAATTAGAAAAAAAACATAAAAGAACATTTTCCCTTTTATCTGCTACAATAATATAGATTATCAAAAAATTGCACTATAAAATATATTAGCCTATCAATAAAAATTTTTACTCTTACTCTACCTCCCACCACTTAGCCAATCAATGATCTCAGCGTTGCACATGTGGTGTTACATTTTTTCGTTTCACAAAAATTCAACCTTGAAATTTCACTCTCAACGCGCCCAAAGAAGTTTCACTTCAATAATTATACATAAATTATTTTCTGAAATCAAACTAATATATCATCAAAAGTTAAAAAAAGCATTGAACCCGAAAGTGTTAAGTGATTTTGACTCAGAATTGATAAGAGCTTTGAAAGGCTTTAGAAGGGAACGGCTTTTAGAATGAGCAACGGAACGGACCTAATACTGCCATTTATAAATATTGTATTAAAACTGACAAATTGACAGAAGACATCAGACAAGGAGGTTAGTTTTTATTGAAAGCCATACATCTTGGGTTGGATTTGAGCAGTACTTGAACAACCTCTTAAATGAGCTACATTTTTACTAGTTCAACGCGAAACCGGATACATAATGCCAAAACTTTCAAATGCCTATGAGCACTAGAAGGACCGCAAACTTCCCAAAAAAGAACAAAGAATTCCTCTTACAAATCCACGACAAAAAATAAATATTGTCAAAAACTCCCAAAAAAATCCCAAAAAAAACCACATATCCCAACACTTACCATAGCACAGTATCTTAGTGCCCGATTACACGATTCGTTTTTTCGGTTGTTTCGTCTTTCGTCTTTTTGACAGCTTGGGTGAGGGGAGTAGAAATGTAGAGGGAGGGAAGTAACGAAAGCAGGAATGAAAATTTCAAGACTTTTTCTGGTTGAATTATGACGTTTCTGATTTGGCAACAACAATTCTCCTCGATGTTAGCAAAAAACGATTTGAACAAAAATTATTGAATTGAAAAACAGTTTTTCGTAATTGGATACACCTAATATGTGTTTGTATTTGCGAAATAAGTGATTAAAAAATATTTTTATTTATTACTACAGATTTCCATTCCATTCCATGAACGTCAAAATAACGAATGGAAGTACGTACGTATTTTCGCGAACCATGTAATCATGAACGTTCTTGCCTGTCAAAAACACGAAAGACGAAACGAACGAGAAAACGAACCGTATAATCAGGCTCTTAGTCCCGGTCTACATTGAACGATTTTTCCAGTGCCGATCTTTTGTTCGTTGGTGAAGGGAGTGAAAAGTGAGGGGTAGGGATCAAATCGTTTGTACCAGGAAACTCGAACGATTTTTCCAGTCTGTTTATGTTCTCTCTCTTCTCCTTTCCAGTTTTTTTGTGTGTGTTCGGTGTCAGCGTGCCGTTCGTTTGATGGTGTGAGTGAATATCAATGAAAAATGAAGAGCACAGCAATAAAACAAGGAAGAAGAAAAGGAAAAAATCGTATGTAAAAAATCGTTCTGTGTGTACATTTCACACGATTTCTGGAAAAATCTTCGTGGAAAAATCGGGCAATGTAGATCGGGACTTACTTGTGTGATGGCAAAGCACAGTACACATACTACACATGTATATACCCTGATGGTAAAGAACTGTCAAAAGAAAATAAAAACAGTGCTTCGTGGTCGTCAATTGCATACATTTTGTATGAAAATTGAATCTTTAAAAATAAATTAAAAATATAAATAAAAGTTTCCTCACTTTAAAATTGTGATATTTATTACTTTTAGTCACAAATCTATTAAATAAAAGTATTCGCGTGTTAAAATTCGTGCGCCCTTAAAGGAAAGTTCAGCCCTGGCGGATTCCGTCCAGTCAGTTTCCCTTACTCATTGGAACTGCCCATGTAGGACGTTGAATGACCAACTGGATTATGTCGCGAATGTAGCGTAGTAGCTGTCGTAGCTGTCTCATAGGCGACAGCAATTTATTAGCTGGGAGGCACGATGAGAACACCGAAGGCGGCGGTACGTCCAAGTCTTGAAGCAGTCTTCTGTCTTCTTTGGCTTGGAGCTTGGACACAATTATTATTAGCTTTGTTCAGTGACGTTGTTCCGAACAGTTAAGAACAGAAAAGTACAAGTTTTTGCTGTTCAATGAGAATTTTCTGTTCCAAACTTTTCTGATTTACTGTTCAGTGAGGCTGTTCCGAACAGAATAGAACAGGATTTTTTGTTTTTACTTTTTAGGTAGAACAACTAAGAACAGGTTTGTGACAACTGTCAAAATCAGCTGCTGTCAATTGCAAGTTGATATTTTTTAACAAACATCGTGGCTCTTTGTGCTTTTACTTTGGAAATAAACAAATAAATATTAAAAAAAAAACAATACAAATTAAATTTAGTTAAATTGTGTAGTTAAATAAATACTATATCTAATTGTTCTATATAAAAAGTATTTCTTGCTTATCCACCAAACTGGAAAAGTAAATACAAATTTTTTTTTGACAATTGTATCTGTCAGACAGGTGCCTGTTCTATCTTGTCTGACGTGTCTGTTCTACTCTGTTCTGTTCTAATCTGAAAAAACCTCTCTGAACAATCCTAATCCGGCACAGGTGGATAATTATTCTGTTGTCGAAGAAATCGCAACAACAACAAATGTCAAAAAAAATTCACTTCTCGGTTCTCAGTTTTGCTCTGCAGCTGTGTGGTGGAAATGGAAGTTAAGGTACGTACCCAGAAAATTTCGAGGGCTCGCTTCTACTTTTTGATTAAATTTTCTTTATTTTCAACATAAATAGCCATAAATATTACTGGATTTTTATGCCAGAAGCAATAAAAGGGTATATAAAATACAGTTTTTGTTCATAAACATTTAGAAGTACCAATTTTATTGACAGAATATTTTTTTTTTCGAATTTTGAATTTAATATCTGAGCGCACTTATTCACCAAATTGCGCACTGAGCAAAAATCCGTTTGCATACATACAAAGCTCGTTTTTCCCATTTAAAATGCACGGCAACTGCACACATGCTTGCTGAAACGGAGATAATCCTCTCAATTCAGCTTTGTAGGGTGAAAGTGCATGGACCCCTTAAGTCGGTTCTTTAGGTAATATTTTCTCTATGGGTCGACTGATCGTAAAAAAGATGATTTCCATTCCATTCAAATAAATAAAAGAAAGATCTTCTCCAGGGAGGAGATGTTTCTTTTAATTTAACAAAATTTTAACGATATTTTGTTTAATTTTTTTTTTGTTGACAAACAAAATGTCAGAAAATGGCCTTGATCAAGAATCGATGCGTAGATTCGTATCCATACATATATATATCTATATAGGTTTCTGATCAACCAAAACTGGAAAGGTTACGGATAATATTTATTGACAAAATTCTTCGCTGCAATACAGTTATTTACTTTTGTGATTATATTATTTTAATTATTTTTCTGAAAAAAATCAAAAACACAACTTGACGAGGAGAAACCAATCTCAATTTTGCAGTCAGAGGTTTTTGACATTTCGCTTGGTATACAAACGTATACGCAGCGATTCCAACTGAGTCTTTTTAATGCCTTTTAGGCCTTTTTTCATTGCCTGAGGCTTTGAGGCTTATTTTGTTCCAAAACGTCTTTTTTGTATTTCTTATAGGTAAACTAGATTTTATCTTGGTTAGACAAATTTATTTTTAATTTCCTAAAACATTTAAAAAAAGTAGTCAAAAAAGTATTAAAACTGCCGGATTATGTGCTGCCGCACTCCTTTGCTACAGCTGAAAGAATTTTTTCGTGCATTTATTTAAACAAAACAAAGATCAGCAAGATTAAAGACAGATCCATTGAGTGCGATTCTTCCTGCAAGGACGCTTTTAAAAAATAGTAATTGCAACGAGTTTAAATTACGAGGAACCATATATCTTTATTTCAAAAATCCATTTAGGATTTTAAGAATCAGGATGAAGACGACATAAATTAAAATTTAAAAATATAATTATTTCTTACACCTGAAATGTTCCTTTATAAGTTACGAATTGTTTCTGTGATCTATGCATTAATGTTTTTTTTTGTCTAAAAAAAAGATTGTTTTTGTTTAATTTTGTTACAATTGTGTTAAATTTTTAATGTTTGCTTAAGTCCGTATGATACTACCTTTTTTTCTCATTTTTAAAGCATTACAAATGAAACTAGAGCAGTTCAAACAATTTATAATTGAAAATACCGATATGAGTGAGCGCGTACACAATAACCACATTAATGTAAAAAAGTCACAAAAAATGTATTAAATATGAACATATTTCAGATTCTGGCAGCTTTTTTTTGACTTTTCAGAAATTGAAAATTACAAATTATTTCAAAGTACACTGTGACTACAAAAAAAGTATACAATGGACTCATGAGAACACTAGTTTTTGGTGTATATTTACTTTTGTGGACATTGTAATTGTCAAAAAATAAAAAATAATGTCGTTCTTTTCATAAAAAATACTATTTTCTCTTTTCCTCTTTGCTGACAATAAGTCATGATTTATTGAATTAAAAATGAGAAAAAATGTAGTATCATACGGGCTTTAAAAAACTAAAAACCTGTGAGGCATTATTTCATCGAAAAAGGCATTATTTTTTTTTTCAAATAAGGCATGATTTTGCCTAAACGGGTTGGCAACGCTGCGTATACGTATGTATTTTTGAGTAGATTTCATAACTGATAGGCGTGTTTTAAAGTGTTCCGAGTGATTTAAAGAAAAAGCTAATTTGATTGATCTTTTTAAATTATTTTATTTGAAAACAGCAAAGATCTACAAGTTTTCGAATTAAATGTGGATTCAGATTGCTGTTTACAGTGGAAAACAATTTTAAAAAGTGTAGAAAAGCAATACGGGGAGAGAAAGGAATAAGATGTGCGGGCGTATGAAATAAAATCATTCACATAGCGGCAAGTTGTTGTGGTTTTGATTCTTATACTGCGAATGCATTATAAACATGACATAAGATTCCTGTGCGAAAATTGTATTTTGTATTGTTAGCGATATGGCAACGCTGACATATTTCAGAGAATTCAAATGAGATGTAGGAAAAAGACGAGTTGAATTTTGAAAGCGAGCCGGTTCGTTCGAGAAAAGTTAAGAATAAGAATTGCTATTTTAAAAATATTATTGTCGTTTAATATTATTTCAATTTTGTTAAATTGCTCTAGCTAAAAGATACTTTGAGTTCATATCTAACTTGTACTAAAATAAAAAGTAATTCGAATAACGAAATCGTTTCCGAGTGTTCATTCGATTCTTTAAGACTAGAAGGAGGATTTTCTGACAATAGGTGGACTCATCAATTTGTTTTTCTTATACCTAACATTTCAGAAGTGGGATGAATGGAATCATATCCTAATATTTCATCTGAAAATAAAATTCGATTCCAATATTACCGCGTGCGAAATTCGTCAAAAAAAATCATCATCAAAAAAAAAAAAAATAACTGCTGCTACCGGTGAAGTAGTGGATTTTGTTCTTGAAGCGTTATGTCTGATTCTGAACGAGCGGAACGAGCTGCAGACCGTGAAAGGCAGCGAGAACGAGACAGAGAGGAGGCAATTGAAGAAGAACGACAGCAGCGATTGGCAGAGAGAAGGCGATTAGAAGAAGAAAATCGACAGCATCAGGAGGTAGAGCGGAGACGACTAGAAGAAGAAGAACGACAGCGACGAGAGCGAGATAATGCACAACAGATGGCCGATGAGGACCAACAGCGAGAACGAGACGAACCAGTGAATGCAAATGGTGGAGAACAAGATGATTTTGAACGTAGAGCTGAAAATTTTCAAGAAAGATATAATTTACCACCGAATATTGGGCAGGATGACAGAAGTTGGGAGAGGATGATTGGTCATATGATCACAGAAAACCAAATCCGAAGTAATCAAATTGATAGACGGGACAAAACGATCGATACATTAATCGAACAAATCTAGAAAATGACACGAGTTATACCAAATGCCAGCAGTATGAAAACCCCACATTTAATTACAATGTAATGCCGGATCTAATTAAAAGTATTGAGCAATTCGATGGGGAAGGTGACTTGATGGCAGCACAATCGTGGATCAACGTTATTGAAAATATGCGGCAACTACATCATTGGTTCGATTGCTACGTGTTGGATGCAGCAAGAATGAACTTAATTGGAGGAGCCAAGAGGTGGTTCAGAACAAGAGCAGCTGAAATGTCAACCTGGTCTGACTTCCAATCGGCATTTAAGAAAACATTTCTTGTTCAAGACAATCTCACGAGTCAGTGGCAATGAATGGTCAACAGGATACAACAACGCAACGAGACAGTAACTACATATTTTCACGATAAGTATGAACTTTTTCATTGTAATAAGTATGAACTAGCCTTAAGTTAAATTAAATTAATGTTGAACGCAACCACAAAAAAGGGCAAACAAGATTTATGTTTGTTTAATGTTGAACGTGCCCAAGAAAAAAGGTGGTTGACGACGAAGAAGAGTTTTTGGTTTTTAATAAAGATATAGACGCTGGCTGGTACAGTTGTTGGTTACGAAAACGTTGTTTTATTTTTACATTCTTGGGCATTTTACATGGTGTCAGAAGTAAAAGTTATTAATTAATTGAAAAGCGAAGTATTTATTGTTTTGTTTATCGTGGTACATCTTAGTAATGGCGGCCTTAGAACTGCGTTTATCTCCTCAACTGGAGTGTGCTGATGTTGCTAAGGAGTGGCCAAGATGGAAGAAATCTTTTCTTGTTTATTTACGTGCTTCAGGAAAGCATAAAAATCCTGAGCTGGATAAAATTGCCACATTTTTATGGTGCATCGGTCCACGCGGTATGGAAATTTATGAATCATTTTTTCCAAATGATGAAGATTCAGTAGACGACCTGTATTCCGATGCACAAGAGGATTTGTCACAGGACAATGAAAGACAACAGGACAACGAAAATCAAATACGCCCAAGCCCAACGCGTACATTTAAGGAGGTTATAAAGGCATTTGACGAGTTTTGTTTGCCTCGTAAGAACATTACCATGGAAGTCTTCAAATTTGACATGATTAGACAAAAGGAAAGGCAGTCGTTTGCCGAATACGAAACCGAACTACGTACACAATTAAAGTACTGCGATTTTGAGTGTGCATCTAGCAAATCTTCGTACGCTGATCGCATGTTAATGCACCGTATTGTAATTGGTGTGAATGACAAAAAACTCCAAATGAAACTTTTGGATTAAAAGGAAGATACAGTATCTAAGGTCATCGATACCTGCAAAGTTTTTGAAGCGGCAGCTGTAAACAAACAGATATTAGACCAAAGAGGTCTAGAGGTCAAAGCAGTCATCAATGAAGAGCATAAGGAGTCCAGTGTTGCAGCCATAAAACGAAGCTGCTACAGCTGTGGCCAAAACTTCAACGCAAATCACCGCCGCGTTTGTCCAGCGCGAAATGTTACAAGCCAGAGTTGTTCAAGAGTCGGGCATTTCAGCAAATTTTGTAAGTCAGCATCGAGGGAAAAATCAAATGGAAAAAATTATCAGGTCAAGAGGAACGAATATCCAAGCATACCAATCCACAGTGTCAACTGGGATGATGGAACTGATGGTAATCAAAATTTTATTTTAAGTAGTGTTGTCAGTATTAAAAATAGAATAAATTCAATTGGTGATTATGATTCAAATTCACTTAGGTTACGTGTAAATCAGATCAGATGGTACAAGGATTATGTGATTCAAGATCGGCCGATTAAATTTAAACTTGATACCGGATCGGATCCCAATTGCATACCGATTGGTTTTATTAAAAAAATTCAAGTTCCTATTCAACCTCTTTCAAATAAATTTAATTGTAATGTTATTGATTACGGTTCTAATCCAATTAAAATACACGGTTCTGTTCAATTGACTTGTTTTGACGCCGAGAAGCGGTTAAATCAAATTTGCAACTTTCTAGTCGTCGATGACAAATGTGAAGCTGTTTTGGGTCTAGAAACATGTCAAGCTTTTAGATTGGTTCAGAGAATAGATACAATTAGCACCTTGTTTCCTTCTGAGGTAGATAAGTTTATTCATGCCCACTGTGACATTTTTGATGGACTCGGGAAAATACCTGGTAAATGTTCTATTATTTTAAAAAATAATTCTGTACCGTCACTGCATTACAAGAAACGAATACCTTTGAGTATGCATGATAGACTTAGATGAAATGGTGAGAGATGAGGTTATAAGTGTCGTTAACTATCCAACAGATTGGGTAAACAACATACAGTTGGTTGAAAAGTCAAACGGGGACATTCGCATTTGTCTGGACCCGAAACCCCTTAATGCGTGTATTAAGCGCGAGCATTTCCTGATTCCCATATTTGAGGACTTAATGGGGCGGTTATCAAACAAACGAGTATTTGCGGTTTTCGATTTGCGTAATGGGTTTTGGCAAATGGAACTAGACCGTGAAAGTTCAAATCTCACCACTTTCATGACACCATTTGGACGGTTTCGCTGGAACAGGGTTCCATTTGGAATAAATAGTGCCCCTGAAATGTACCAAAGAAAGATGGTCCAGTTATTTGGAGACATTCCGGGAGTCTTAGTATATTTTGATGACATATGTATAACATGACATATAATAACTTGCTGTTGTAGTTGATCGTGCTCGTACTAATGGTATTCGATTCAATGGGGAAAAGATTCAGTATCGTACAAATAAAATAAAATTTATGGGTCATTTCATTGTTGATGGGAGGGTTGAGCCAAGCGATAAATATATTAAAGCTATCACTGATATGCCAAAGCCGTCCAATAAGTCTGAGGTTTTGCGTTTGTTATTTAAATTTTTGGCTCGGTTCATTCCAAATTTGTCGCTTAAAACGTCAGCCTTGCGTAATCTCACAAGAAATGATATTGAGTGGAAGTGGACAAAAGAACATGAGCAGGAGATCAAAGAGTTGCTAAAAAATATAACTAACAAGCCCGTGTTGGCTCTATATGATCCAAAAGCACCAGTCGTAATTCAAACAGATAGCTCAAAAGATGGGCTGGGAAGTGTGTTGCTTCAAAATGGAATGCCTGTGGCGTATGCGTCCCGAACACTTACAAGATGTGAACAGAAATGGGCCCAGATAGAGAAAGAGTTACTGGCCATTGTGTTTGCATGTGAAAGATTTCATTTCTTCTTGTATGGTCGTGATTTTTTGGTTCACTCTGACCATAAGCCACTTGAAACACTCATTAAAAAGGATATAGATGATGTCACGCCACGGCTCCAAAGAATGTTTTTGCAGCTTCTCAAGTATCCTGGTATGTCCATTACCTACATACCGGGAAAAGAAATGTTGGTTGCCGATTGCTTATCTCGTGCCCCATTGACTGATCAGAGTGAGTTTAATGAAGAATTGTCTTCCATGGTCCATTCACTAGCTCAACGTGCCTGCTTATCTAAAGACAATTTTGAGTTGTATATCAAAGCATTAGAAACGGATGAAAGGTACAATCGTGTGAAACAACATGTGGTTGAAGGGTGACCTTCATACCATCAGCTTGATGACATAAGTCAATTGTTTTATAAGTACAGAAATGAATTGCATTTTGAGGGTGGGTTGTTATTCAAAAATTATCGGTTAGTTATCCCCACCGGATTACAGGTTAAAATTTGTAAATGGCTTCATGCACCGCACTTTGGCATTGAAAAGACTTTGGCTCGCGCAAGAATGCAATTCTTTTGGCCAGGCATGACAAACGATATAACTGAAATCGTTAAGGGTTGCCCGGTTTGTGAAAAGTTTACACGAGGTAATCAGAAAGAACCTTTAGTGCAGGATGCAGTGCCCAAGTACCCGTTTCAGAGCATATCGATTGATATATATGAATATGCTGGCAGAAGCTTCCTCGCACTAACAGATTCGTATTCTGGGTTTTTGATAACTCGTGCCTTGCAAGACAAGTCCATTCGCCAAGTCATAGAAATCTTAGATGCTATCTTGCTGCTACGGCTACCCATCGGAAATAAAAAGTGATAACGTTCCTTTCAACTCACGATTATTTGAACAATACGCAAATAATGCAAATATTGTTTTAAAATTCTCTAGCCCAAGATACCCTCAAAGTAATGGGTTGGCTGAGAAAGGAGTCGCGATCTCAAAAAATATTTTAAAACGATGCTATGAATCCAATGAACTTGATAAATTTCAATATCACATTTTAGAGTATAACACAACGCCAGTTGCATCAATGCAATCCTCGCCATCCCAATTGTTTTTTGGTCGTTTAGTGAAAACTCATTTACTAATTGTGATTGGAAGTGATTAAAAATAATCTTTCCGTCGGCTTTTTTTGGTCACTGTAGTTTTTGCAATGAAACAATTAAGTTACATTAGCTTTCCCGACGTTTCGGCAGGGGTTGCTGCCTTCTTCAGGGGAACTTTATTTGGACAACAAGAAAAAATATATTGTTTACATTATAATAACATTACTTGAAACAATACAAAATACACTCACTTTAATAAAACTGTGCTTAAATTTAAACTGACATTTAAAATTATTGTATCTAATAATTGTAATATTATTTACAAAAGTAAAGAAATAAACACTTCAAACGAAGTTTAGTCTATGGAATTTAAACAAGGAGTAAAGAAACTGAAAGAATACTGTGTTATGATGAGACAAGAGAACAATAGATGGCAGAGATGTTTTGGGTGTCTTGTTTTCTGTTCATGTTGTTGTTGTTGTTGATGATGTGTAATGTTTCTAGGGTGTATCGTTTCGAAACATGTTTCTCTGTCTGTAGGACTTTGACACCTTCAAAATCTGGAGAGTGGCCGTTTTCGATACTGTGGCTCGCCAGGGCTGTCTTTCCAGGATTGTTTGATTTGATATCCGATTTATGATTAGAAATTCGCTGTTTAAGAAATTGTTTTGTAGTTCCGATGTAACACTGGTTGCATGGTTCATTAGGTTTACCCTTACAATTTATTTTGTAAATGACATCAGTAACTTTATCCTTATCCGCTTTCGTTTTAAGTTTAGTGAAAAGGTGACTCAGAGTTTTATTTGATTTGAAGGCCAGGCGAACATCTGTTAGTTTTTGGTTTATCACTTCTTTAAAATTCTCAGTCAGTCTTGGGATGTAAACCATACTTTTGTAGTAACCATTATTCGGGTCTTTAGTGTCTTCGCTTGGAATTTTGCAATTGTGTTTCTGAAGTAGACCACGAATTATAGAATTTGGAAAACCATTGTCACTCAGGATTTTTTTGACTTTTTTCTCATTGGCAGAGTGAAATTGTTCGTCGCTGAGTGCGAAAACTTTACTGACGAGATTGGATGCAAGTTCAAGTAATGTTATTATAATGTAAACAATATATTTTTTCTTGTTGTCCAAATAAAGTTCCCCTGAAGAAGGCAGCAACCCCTGCCGAAACGTCGGGAAAGCTAATGTAACTTAATTGTTTCATTGCAAAAACTACAGTGACCAAAAAAAGCCGACGGAAAGATTATTTTTAATCACTTCCAATCACAATTATTAACTCCAAATTGGTCAATAAATCATTTTTAGTAAAACTCATTTACCAATTGTGGACAGATTGTTGTACCGGAATGAGATTGGAAACTTAGAGGTTGAAGGGAAATTGGAACAAAAAAGAAAAAAACAAAAGCGTTTCTTTGATCAACACGCAAAATCTTTGCCGGTCTTGAACACTAATGATCTAGTTATATTTAAAAAGAATGGACAGGAGTGGCACTATGGGAAAATTGTAAGGAGCGTTAATGATAGATCATATATTGTCGTTGATAATTATAATAACCATTTTCATCGTAACCGTAGATTTATTGTTAAAACTAATAATAATGACATTAATGCAAGCGAATTGTTAAATGAATCAGCAGATATTGAAAGACCGAAAATTGTAACATCATTTGTAATGCCAACTCCTGCCACTATTACAAGTCCAATTCTCAATACACAAAGTTCTATGGAACAAGAAGTGGAAGTGGAGGGATCGAATAATATTGAAACTGAAAATTCAACTTTACCAACAAATGTTATTGATCCTGAAACTTCTGACTCTACTAGCATGAAATCAGCTAACCATAGATACCCTACAACACGTAGTGGTAGGGTAATAAAACCACCAAGTCGATATAATGATTAAATGTAAATTTTAGGGTAATAAAACCACTAAGTCGATATAATGATTAAATGTAAATTTTAACCTTAAGATTTTAGTCTGTATACTTAAGTCACTCTCTGATGAATACCCATAAAAATAAAATGTATGAAACAATTTTTTTTTTATTATTAAAAACAAACAGCGTGTAATAAGTATGAACTAGCCTTAAGTTAAATTAAATTAATGTTGAACGCAACCACAAAAAAGGGCAAACAAGATTTATGTTTGTTTAATGTTGAACGTGCCCAAGAAAAAAGGTGGTTGACGACGAAGAAGAGTTTTTGGTTTTTAATAAAGATATAGACGCTGGCTGGTACAGTTGTTGGTTACGAATACGTTGTTTTATTTTTACATTCTTGGGCATTTTACAGTCATAATCTTAAATTAAGTTTTGATGAATCCAAAGAATTGATTTTGGCGGGATTATGGTCTACTGCGAACGCTCTGTTGGGTTGTCGACATCTGGATGCGGATGATCTTTTACATGGAATTCTCAGGCAAGAGAAAATGTCAAATCTACGTGGTGAACGTATTGGATTGTCGACGCCGACGTCACGAACGCAACGAACAACCGAAGTCAAGCGAAAAGACGACATTCGTAGGGAAAACATAAATTTTGGACGAACAAAGGAAACCGTGTGCTATAACTGTGGCATTGGTGGTCACTTATGAAGAAACTGTCCAGAGCCAAAACAAGAACCGACATGTTACCAATGCAAGAAAAAGGGCCACATTTCTCGTCAGTGTCAAGAAGTTTCTAATCAGAGAACCGTGAATCAAGTGACAGGATGCCCTAAGAGCAGTGCTCATAAATATTTGAAGAAAGTTCGAGTTGAAGATAAAGTGTTTAATTCTTTCATAGATATGGGTAGTTCCGAGTGCATCATCAAAATGACAGCAGCCTTGATGAATGGATTCCAATTCCATAAAGGAATCGTAGAGCTCAAAGCTTTTAGACCAGCGGACTAAAAAGTCATATCTCCGGGATGGATAAGAGCATCATTTACTGTCGACGATGCTTCAGCGGACAACATCATCTTCAGTGTCGTTCCAGATGATGTGCAAGCATACGACGTTCTCATTGGACGCACATATACCGAGCTGGGACATGTAGTATACCAGAAAATTGGCGACGAATTAACATTCCGTGAGAAAACAAATGTCCACCCTTTCATGGATATTGAAATTGAAGATCTTACATTTATCAAGCCAGAATCACCACTCCAGGCAGGTTCAGTGAATGTTCTCTCTGCAGTTCGAGGCAACACAAACGTTTTAGTACCAACTGTTAACATGGGAAGTAAAGATATAGCCGCAGATGAAGTATTCACCATTAGACAACAAATAACACCATCGAAAACTAAAAACGTAAGTAGAAAAATAATATTTGAAGATGTTTGTGTTGGAGAAGAGCAACCTCTGGAAGTGGTTAATGAACAAATTGAGATTTTGAACGAGTTCCGAGACTGTGTATCATTGGATGCGAACGAAATTGGATGTCACAACGATTTCAACATGGAAATTGAGGAGATTCCAGGCAGCAAACCAGTCCAATCAAAACCTTATCCGGCGAGTGAGTTGTAGAAAGAAAAGGTCCGTGACATCGTGAGTGATTGGAGAAGATTAGGTGTGGTTACCGATACAAACTCTGCATACTCGAGTCCAGTCTTACTCGTACGCAAGAAAACAGGAGATTCAAGACTAGTTGTGGATTACCGTCGTCTAAACCATCAAACAATTAAGGTAAATTTCCCTCTACCGAACATAGACGACCATGTAGCATTGCTGGCTGGTGCAAAGATGTTTATAGTATTGGACTTGGCGCAAGGATATCTTTAGATCCCGATTCATCCAATGGATCGACACAAGACAGCGTTCATCACACCAGAGGAGACGGGTGAGTTTACTCGTATGATTTTTGGATTGACAAACGCACCGTTTTATTTTACAAAAGTCATGTGACGAGTTCTGGGACCACTTCGAAACCGAGTAGTTCTTTATTATCTAGACGATATACTTATACCTGGGCGTGACTGGATCGACCTGAAAGAGAGGCTTTTGTTAGTTTTCGAATCGTTACGGAATGGAGGGCTTACAGTACAGTTAAAAAATGCGAATTTTTAAAGCAACGTGTTAACTACTTGGGCTTCGTTCTTTCCGATAATGGCATCGAACCTGGAGAAAGAAAACTACTTGCTTTAGAGGGATTCCCAAAAACAAAGAACGTGCATCAGGTGAGGCGCTTTCTGGGACTGGCTAGATTTTTTCGGCGATTTGTAAAGCAGTTTTCGTTACGGGCTGCTCCTCTTTACGAATTATTGAAGGCACAAACAACATTCGAATGAAGTGAGGAAACTGAAACGGCTTTTGATGATCTCAGAAATGCTTTACTATGCAAACCAATTCTGCTGTTGTTTGATCCCAAGAAGAACACCGAATTACACACGGACGCAAGCAGCCGAGGACTAGCAGCGATGTTATTTCAGCGAGGTGAAGATGGTAAAATGCATTTAGTTTATGCAATCAGCCGTTTAACAGCAGAAGCGGAAAAGTGGTACCATTCAAGTAAGTTAGAATTGCTGGCGATTATGTGGGCAACTCAGAGACTAAGATTTTTGTTGATAAATATTGAATTCAAAATAATAACCGATTGTCAAGCTTTAATTTTTTTTTGAATGCTCAGAAGACTAGAAATCCCCAGTTATGCCGATGGTACAAATTATTGTGCGAATTCAATTTTACTATAGAACACCGACCCGGGACGAAACTTAGTCATGTGGATGCTTTGAGTCGTACACCCACCGAAAAATGTGATCCAGAAAACGTTGGCGAATTATGTGTATTTACTTTGGCATCTGATGAGCACGAGATAGTTATGTACCAATCTCAAGACGAAATGCTGCAGCACAAAATAGAGATTCTTAAAACCAAAATACCATAGGAGTACACTTCCCATGAAAAAGGTGAAGTCCAAGGATTTGAGCTGGACAACGGAGTTCTTTATAAAAATATCAACGGACAGATGAAATACGTGGTTCCAAAAAAATACGTAAATCTTTAACTGTGCGTTTCCATGACTTTCAAGGACATTTTGGGCTGGATCGAACAGTAGGTAAATTTCAAAGATTTTACTGCTTTCCAGGAATTCGTCGGTATGTTAAACAACACATTGGGGCTTGCCTTCATTGTTTACTGGCGAAGACTCGTACTGGAAGACCTGCGGGGGGGGGGGCAGTTGCATCCAATCCCTCCAACATTGAAACCATTCATGGTCATTCATCTCGATCACATTAGTCCTCTTATAACCAGTTCGAAGGGAAACAAATATGTTCTTGTACTTGTGGACAACCTAACAAAATACGTAAGACTAGATGCAGTCAGAAATACCAGCGCTGAAAATGTTGTTCGTAAGCTAGAAGAATTTATAACGGAGTTCGGGGCTCCCGAGCGAGTGGTGTCCGATGGAGGGACATGTTTTACCTCCTCAAAATTCGAAGAGTTTTGCGAAAAGCATGGAATTATGCACACTATAAATTCTCCGCGACATGCTCAAGCGAATGGACAAGTCGAGGGGGTGAATCGTACACTTTTCCCTACAATCATGGCGATGTTGGACGAAAACAAGGAAGGAAAAGACTGGGACCGGAAGCTGTAGATGGTTTAAACAGTTCCGAAAACAAAACCACGGGAAGAACACCATTTGAACTTCTCTATGGATACACTCCGCGATTTAATGAAGGGCTGATTATAAAGATGACCATTCGTGAAGAAGCCGTGAACTATGAACGTCCTGAGTTGATTCGAAGGCGATTGAAAGGATTAAGACGGAACAACGAAAGTTCAAGAACCGCTACGATCGAGGTAGACTTCTGCAGCAGTATGACATCGGTGATATAGTATACATGTCATCACCACCGCAGGCCACTGGTGACTCAAATAAACTTCATCCAAGGAAAAGAGGACCTTTAATCATTACGCAAATTATGCCAGGAGATACTTATGGAGTTGCTACTCTGAGACTTGACCATGTGAGCCAACTCAAATTATGGAGACCATCAACTGAAGAAGATGACGTCGAATCAGAACCTGTTTGTAAGTTTGGATCAGCAGACAAATTCATCAAGTCTGAAGTCGATACCAAATCAAGACGCGGAACATGATGAAACAGAAGTCGATGAACAGACAAAAACTTCAACATATCAGCCGATACATCAGCGAAAAGATGACTCAGCTAACAGAAAAGATGATGGTGGTGAGTTGGAAATTCAACATTCAAGACCGAAAAGACGAATTATTCCGCCCTTAAGGCATAGCGATTATGTCATTTAAATTCAAATTTTGACTGAAATTAATTTAACTTATATCTTCATATTTTCATTAATGCTTATTAAGTTTGTTTTGTTACAAAAAAAAAAAAAATTCGTTTTACTTTATTGATTAATTGATTAACTACCTAACGTTCTTTGTTTTATGTAAACTTTTTATTTTATATAAATTGAGATAAGATATAGGTATAACTATGATAATTCGAGGACGAATATGTACGTTAAAGATGGCCGAATGTTAGCGATATAAAGATATAAAGATAAAAAGAAAGAGAAGTCGAAAGTGTTCGACAAGACGATCGACGAGTTGAATTTTGAAAGCGAGCCGGTTCGGTCGAGAAAAGTTAAGAATAAGAATTGCTATTTTAAAAATATAGCTAAAAGATACTTTGAGTTCATATCTAACTTGTACTAAAATAAAAAGTAATTCGAATTCGATTCTTTAAGACTAGAAGGTGGATTTTCTGACAATAGGAGGACTCATCAATTTGTTTTTCTTATACCGAACAGTATATACACAATGGGGCGTATTCATAGTATTTTTTTTTTTAAGTTTATTATTTCAATTTATTTTAAGCTATTTGTGAAGTTAGTTGTCTTATAAAAATATAAAACCAACAATTTGTAATTATAATCGGTCTGTATTCATTGAGCCAAAATTGTCTTAAACTGTAGTTGAGTTAAACCTCCCCTTTCACACAGGGAAACCAGTTGCTGGAGATTTTTTTGACGTTTAATTGCCTTGTAGCTTTCACACAAGGAAACTTTTGCCGCAGATTTCTGTTTCTTTTTCCATATAAAGTCTATTGGCTGAACGCACATTACGGACAGAGTGAGAAGGAATGTGATAAAAATCTCCTCAATCGTTGACCGGGGAGATTTTTTTCATTCCCCTTACTTCTTGCCCTTCTCGCCATCAAACGACCAGTTTACAGAAACTCAGTTTTCTTGTGTGAAAGCAGTTTGATTTGGGTTAGGGATGAGATCATGGACCTAGTAGATATGGACCGCTAGCCGGTCGGCATTCTCATACAAAAGTTGCATTAAATATGATTCCGCCGATTAAAAGCGACAGCAGCACCTATTGGCTCAGATTGGCAAACAAGAATTATTCCTTAGGCCATCTGTTGCCAATGAGCATATGGAAGCATTTTTTCCAATAGAAACTAATGCCATCTATTATTATTTATTACTAATAAAAGAGCAGAGTCATCTGTTTTTATTTGAATCTTTGACGTTTGTGTCTTATAAGGCTCTCCCAAACCAATCCGAAACTTTCGTTGCGGCGAAGAAACATTCGTCAGTCAAAATTAATTCATATGTTTCTCCGCCGCGTTGGTGTGGGCACTCTCATATAACACCATGTAAATAAATTTTGACATGCGAATGTTTCTTTGCCGCAACGAATGTTCCGCATTGGTTTGGGAGAGCCTTTAAGCTGCATTGAGACTCGCCGTGTTATGCTTTGTTTACATTGCTTGTTGTTAGTCGTACGCGGAATAAAGAAAGTGTATATGATAAAACCAATAACATTTTTTAAGAAAAAAAAAATTTGGAACTCGAAGTAATTATTTATATACAGATAAAATGTTAATTGGTATTTTTTTTAATCAAAAAAAAAAAAAAAAAACATTTTTGAAAATTTTTATATGCAAAATTACTTTTAATTTTTAAGAGCATCGGCATAAAAAAATTATTTTGATCGACTAATCTAATAAGTATAAGAAGTACTGTTAACTTGTTTTTAGTCGATGGCTACCGACGTATTTATAAAAAAAAGCTGCACTGATGTGCTGCAAAAAAGTGCACTTAACAAAAAACAAAAACAATTTTTCTATTGATATTGTTTATCTTCTTCTTAATATAATGCCAGACCACGGGCAATTACAACAACTCTCTAGGTGCAAAAATTTAACCAAATTCCCCTGGAAATTATATAATTTAAAATTAATTTAATCTACACTTTGTAGAAGCTTCACTAACAAACAAAAAATGAAGAATATGAACAGAAATGTGTTTGAAAAAATAAAAAAAAATGTTGTAAAACCACTTTCACACAAGGAAACTAAGTTACCGGCAACTGGGAGTTTGAAGGCGAGAAGTGCAAGAAGTAAGCGAAATGAAAACAAAAAATCTGCCTAGCCAAAGTTTGAGGAGATTCTTATCACATTCCTTATCTCACTGTCCGTAATGTGCGTTCAGCCAATAGACTTTTTATGGAAAGAAACAAAAATCTCCGGTAATTTTGTTTCTTTGTGTGAAAGCTTCAAGGCAATTAAAGGAAAACGTAAAAAAAATCTCTAGCAACTGGTTTCCCTGTGTGAAAAGGGACTATAAAAAAAATAAAAAAAATAAAATTAATAACTCGAGTACGATTTTTTTAAGAAAACCATAAAGGTTAGACAGCACACAACTGCAGCGGAACTACACTTCACGACGAGGCAAAATATTATTTGTATGAAATTGTATGAGCTATATCGCACTAAGCGGCAACTGAACTTCAATAAATTTCATACAAATTTTTGTGAATCGCAGTTCCGCTGCAGTGCAGTTACGCCTAGTGTGGTCTAACCTTAACTTGCCATTTTACCTATGTATACCTTTATCGCAAGTAAAAATTAAAAATATCAATAAAATTGTTTATGGGAAAATCAATTCGTCCTTAGTTCATTCTACTGTTTTATCATTTACACTGTTGTTGTTATATGTGTATGTACGGCCAACAATTACTAATGTTAACGCTGCATAACACCGAAAGTCTAGATGCAGCCTTAAATCCATGACAACGTCAAAAGTTTCACCATGTTTTCCGCTTTGCGCCAATTTTCGCAATTGTATCAATTTTTTGTTTTTTATAAATAGAACCATCAGCAGTTGGCTCCTAGCAGTCCAGATATAATAGGTCCATGGATAAGATATATTGATATAACATTGATACCATAGATGAAAAAGTACGGCTTGGAGTGGTTTACAGACGTTGCAAGAAAGAAGCAAAGAAAAAGTGGGTCCAACTTCAAGCAGGGAGTACGAAGAGCATGTATCGGGAGATGGAGGAAATATCTGCACCGGCTGGTGATGCAAACCAAGCTATTCAGTAACTGCGACATGCCAACATGATCAAGGCCGCAAGTATTCTCAAAATCGCCGCACAGGGAAGGAAAAATGCTCAGGAGATTCGTTCACCAAAATTCATTAACAACGCTCAAGGCCAACTCCTTGTGGATGACGACAAAATTCTTCACAGATGGCAAGAGTATTTTGAAGGACTTTTAAATGAACAGTTTCCGAGGAAATACTTTCCAATAGCTGCACCTAACAATGAAGAAGTCGCCGACATCACAGTCGAGGAAGTTAGTGATGCGGTGAAAAACTCCAATAAGGGAAAAGTGATTGGGCCAGACGAGAGTTCTGGAAAAAGATGGGAGACATCGGGTCTAGATGGCTCATGATTCTCATCTCCAAACTTATCTTCGGCGACCGAATGCCTAATCAGTGGAGGGATTAGGATTAGGTTATCTTCTTCCAATCTACAAGACGAAATTGCGACAGCTACCGTTCGATCAAGCTGATGTCACACACCATGAAGATCGTTAAGTGGATATTGGATGGCCGCCTACGAAAAAATACGGCTGTCTGACGACCAGTGCGGGTTTGTTTCGGGTAAATCAACCACAGATGCTATTCAGAGTATAAGGATCAGAATGGAAAAATGTCGGGATTCCTCGAGAGATTTGCATATGTATTGGTTGATTTTGAAAAAAAGCATTCGACAGACAACTACGAGATTTGATATGGGTTGCAATTAGGAAACGGGGAGTTCCGGAAGTCTACGTGCGGATGGTCATAGACATGTACGAGGAAGTTAAAACAAAGGTAAGATGCCCCGCAGGAATCACCGAAGAGTTCCCAATTAGAGTAGGTGTGCACCAGGGAAGCGTCTTGAGTTTATTACTGTCCTTGAGTTTCTGCTTGAGGATAAGGTGATGGACCCCAAAGTGAATCAGTTATTCTTTGCTGACGATGGAGCCATCATAAGTGAAGATCATGTGTCCTTGCAACAAGCACTTGATGTATGGGTGGATGTTTTAGAGGGAAATGGAATGCCTATGTTGTCCATTCTCTAATCCACACAAGCCTATGGACATCTATTTGAATGGAACAGTGCTTCCCAGGTGCAAAAAGTTTAAATATCTTGGATCAATGATCAATAGCGAAGAATCTTGTGATGACGACGTCAAACATCGCGTAAGCGTAGGGTGGATGAAGTGGCGGGAAAACTCTGCCATCTTCTGTGATAGAAAAATGCCCCCTAAGCTGAAAAGAAAGCTCTACACGGCAGTTGTTCGTCCAACGCTTACGTATGGTTCACAGTGTTGGACAATGTACAAGAAGTATGAGAGTAAATTGACGGCAGCTGAAATAAAGATGCTTCGCATGACAGCCGGAGTGACAAAGTGTGATCGAATAAGGAGCAAGAGAACCCGAGGAAGCCTACACGTCAAAAATACCATCTTGGACAAAATACAGCATGATCAACTTAGCTGGCACCGTCACGTACATAGAAGATGCCATGAGAACCCAGTTCAAAAGGCAATAGCACAAGACGTTCCAGCACTATCGCGGAAGAAAGGCAGACCCAAAAACTCCTGGATGAAACAAATGCAACGACACCTGCATTTAATTGGCCTCAGACATGGAGCAATCCAAAACCGGGAGGCCTATCGACGTTTTCTGAGGTCAACCCGGCGAACCACATAAGTGGAACCTTAGGTGAAGCAAATGAGTGGGAGAGTTGAAGTCCCCCTCAAAATCATGACAATCGTCGGTAAAATGATGAAGAAGAAGATGAGATATATTGACATGGTGAAAAGATGGATACATAACAGTGTTAAAATGGTGTGATTAAATATATACTTTAGGCCGTCTGTCAATTGCGTTAAAATGGTGGTTAAATTTGATCCTAGTTAAATTTGATCCGCTTTTATAGGGGTTTAAATTAAATGGAATTTTTTAAAACATATTTACATTTCCCATTGGCGTTCCATGCGTTAAGGAACCTATCCGGACGGTGTCAACCTATCCAAAAATGTTCAGATACCTTGATTTGTTGTTGCAATAGTTTTTTTCAGAAGGAATTACAACAAAAATCTATCCAAATCGCTTTGAATACGATCTTGAACGCGGAAATTGCATTTTGGCAGTGGCAGTGATAGACCTATTATACCTGGACTGATAGTCGATCATCATTCTCCTACTAATGTTGCATTGTCCCGATCTATATTGCCCGATTTTTCCACGAAGATTTTTCGTGTGAAATGTACACACAGAACGATTTTTTCCTTGTCTTCTTCATTTTTTTATTTCTATGCTCTTCATTTTTCATTGATGTTCATACCCCGTTTACAAACAGAATCTTGAGGTCGAGTTGGATTAGGGTCGGATTTTCGACCCAGGTGTTTTGCCACGTGAGTTGAGAGTCCCATTTGAAGTTGAGTTGATATGGTGTTGAGATTACATTTGATGGAATAGCAACAACATATTTATTTCACAAAAAAACAGTTAAAATTAAATGAATTTAAGTAAATACATCACATAGCTATCAAAACAAATATAATAATTTTACTCGCACATGTGCAAAAACACTGTGGTCAACACATACTCAAGAACAACTGCACCCAGGTTTTTTATCAAAAATTTCGAATCTACTCCGCTCCTGAAGTGGAATCGAGTCGGTTGAAGTTCATTTCAAGTCAACGCAGGTATACAAAGAGGCCAAGCAAGCTTAAAGCTCACTCGAATACCTCATGTAAACGGGTAACCACTCACACCATCAAACCAAAGGCACACTGACACCGAACACACACAAAAAAGTGGAAAGAGGGTGAAAGACAATTAGGCCTATTCTGCTATATCTGTTATTCTGCTATGAATTTTCTGTTATGATGCATAACAGATCTCCCCCATTAAAGATTGTTATAATTGGTATTCAAGAGTTCGATCTTTTATAAAAGTCTGTTATGGAACTTCGAAAAAGAAACATTTATACGAACAGACCTAAAATCTGCTGTCAGCTAAAACAAAAACAAAAAAATCGACACTGACGAGTGACCAAAATAAAATTAACCCGTGCAATGCTCGTGTTTTGTTTCGCATAGATAAATTTTTGTTCTATTTTATTTGTCTATAACAATTCGTGAATTTAATGTATCCAATTTAAGAAGTTATTTTTAGATAAGTTCAGAAAGTGTTTTATTCTTTGTCCCAGGCAGCTAGGTATTTCATTAGAAAAGTTAATCCATCGGATTCGGTTTGACTCTTTGGCGCATCGGCTTAAGTCGGCAGTCCAGAGCTTCCAAACGCCATAACAGAATGCTCCTGTTCCTAGAAACGAATACAAAGAGCCCCAACCGAAGCCGCGCAGAGCTAGGGCTGAACCAGCGTCCATCAGAATCATCGTTTCTCTTCCACCCTTGGCAATGAAAGCAGCTTCGTCCCTCTTGGCTCGACCTTTAGTTCAGGAGAATTCAAAGAGTGCAGCTATGCCACCAACAAGACCCAAGAAAGCTCCTCGATAGCGATGTTTTCTTCGTTCTTCTTCAGCTGCGGTACTCTGTGCCCACCGGCAAGATAAAGGGACTACTTTTTACGTTTCATCCATCAACTGTGTTCTGTGCTTTCGTGTATAAAAATAATTTAGTTTGAAATTACTTATTTGTGTTTGTAATTATTTATTTTCATATTATTTTGTAATATCTGTCTCTTTTGAAGAAAAATTCGTTAAAGAAATAAAAGTTTTTACTTCATGTATTGAAATCTTTTATGATAAAAGTCGAACAAATTAGGACTATTCGGCGCAATCTTTTATTCTTTTATTCTGTTATTCTTCTATCAATTTCCATCCAAATTTTCGAACTGTCAAAAAAACTTTTATTCTTTTATTAATTGGTATTCTGCAGTTCGAATTCTGTTATGAAATCTGTTATAAGCCATAACAGAATAAAAGACAGATTTGTTTGACTTTTATCATAAAAGATTTCAATACATGAAGTTAAAACTTTTATTTCTTTAATGAATTGTTCTTTAAAATAGACAGATATAATTGTTGTATATTTACGTAAAATCCAATTGAATAAAATAATACTCTAACAATATGTGTAATTAATTATTTAATTCTTTATAAAGATTTAATTGGGTAATTCATAATTTGATGTAATCTCCACGAAGGCTAATATACGCATGCCGCCCAACTTGTGTTCTTGTCAATCAGAGTAATTTGACATAGTTAGGTGTTGCCATATTAGAGTAAATATTTGACATCTTTCTCCTCGCATTTAAAATCGATGATATTGGATCCTTTCCGGTTCCTTTCGGATTCGTCCTGAACGCCGCAGTGCAATACTTTCTGACGAACTAGCGCTGGATATAGTTGCATCCATACCTTTAGACTCTGTGTCGAAGTTTAGACCTTCTGGTGGTTGTTCTCCAAGCATATGAGGTGAAGTTCCATCACTGCACCCTAAACCAATGTCATTTGATTTTGCTTCAAAATGTGACGAATAATTGTTGTCTTCTTGTGTTTTTGATTTTGATATGTTATTTTCTATTGAACTTGGTATGGTAGATAATACTGTAGATTGTCGTAGTTGTTCGTTTTGGTTTTCGTCATGTCGATGTTTCTCGTTTGCATTAGTCAGTGGTTCATTATCGTAATATATTTTTTATTAATAGGCTCGCATTCGGTATGATGAATCTGATCAATATGGCGGACATACTTTTGGTTATCGATCATGATTTCGTAGTGCAGGTTTCCTAGTCTAGCCCAAATTAATCCAAACTTCCACTTACAGGATTTGTTATTATACATCCGTACTTGAACCTTGTCACCAACATGATATTCCCGTATTTTCTCCTTTTCAGTAGATTCCATTGAATTTGTTTTTGACGGCTTAACAAGATCAATCCTCGTTTGAATAGGCCTTTTGAACATCAGTTCAGCAGGACTGGTACCAGTGCTACTATTCGGCAACTTCCTCTGCTGCATCAAAAACTTGCATAGTTTTTCATGTAACGTCCCAGGTTCGTTTTCCATCGCACGTAGACCTTGCTTTATTGTACCTACAAATCTTTCGGCTTGGCCGTTTATAGCGGGGTGGTACGGTGCAGCAATTTTATGAAAAATACCATTTGATCTTGTTAAATCCAAAAACTCGTATGATCTAAATTGAGGTCCATTATCGGTAACTATCGTAATTGGAAGACCGAACCTAGCAAAAATTTCTCTTAAAGCTGAAATTGTTGAAGTCGAAGATGTACTTTCTCGTATAACAACCTCCACCCATTTGGAAAACGCGTCCACAACTATAAGAAAATAATTGTTTATAAAGGGTCCAGCGTAATCCATATGTATACGTTCCCACGGACCTTTGGGGTAGTCCCACGGGTGAGGATGTACTTTTCTTATATTTGGTTTAATTTTTGCACAATTAGTACAACTTCTACAGACGTGTCAGTGTCTACATTTTTCCACCAAACATAGCTTCTAGCCTTCATACGAACCATTCCCGTGTGTCCTGTGTGAAGTTCTTCTAGAATGGCCTTCTGTAATTTCTTTGGGATCATGATTCAAATGCCTTTAAAAATGCATCCATTTTGAAGTGAAAATTCTCCTTCAACTCCTTCTTTAGAAATTGTATCCCCGGACTGCAAAACATTGTATAACTTGGAGCACTCGGAGTCCTTAGCAGTTTCTTTTTTTGATTTCATCTCTACTTATGGGTTAGATTGGGATATGATTTAAGAGGAAGGTTGCGTCATTATCATAGAGAATATACTACCTAGAGAACCGACTTAAGGGGTCCATGCTCTTTCACCCTACAAGCTTAATTGAGAGGATTTATGCCCTATTCGCTAAGGATGTGTGCAGTTGCAATGCATTTTTAATGGGACAAAACGAGCTTTCTATGTATGCAATAGGGCATCTGTTCAAACGTGGTCATGGTGAATCATATATACCAAAAAGGGGAATCCGTTAAATTCAAAAATTGAAAAAAAATGTTTTGTCAATAAAATTGATGTTTCTAAATGTTTATGAATAAAAACTTTATTTGATAACGCCTTTTATTGCTTCTGGCATATAAATCTAGATATATTTATTACTATTTGTGTTGAAAACACAGAAAATGTAATCAAAAAGTAGAATCGCACCCTGCACTTTGCATATTGCTTAACATACACCTTTGTTGTATTTTTGGCAATCTGATACAAATTATAAGGTTCTATGCGCAAAATTAAGGAACACAAAGTTCTACGTCCGTAAGAAAATATGTAAATTTTTTAATGACCGCGAAGAGAATAACAAAGTTCTATCAGCCAATTTTGCTACATAGAACTGTATAATTCTCAAAATAACTACATTTTGGTTCATAGAACTTTGGTTTTTTGCTTTTTACGTTTTATAGGGTGAATTTAGGTGCAAACCCATGGACTCATTCGAAAGAGCTCTAAAAAAGGAATTCGACGATACCCATAACCCATCTTTCGTAAAAATGGCGTTTAGAACCCTGGTTTTCTCGGCCGACGTACTGTAAATGAAATAAGAAAAAGGTAGAGTGCATTTTTATGGCTTGAAAGTTTCAAATTTTTCTCATCGATTTCTCGTTGTGGGTTTTTAAACGAAAGTTTTTAATAAATTAACATATAATTATTTAAAAAAAATATACCTAGAGAGTCGACTAATAAATCCGTTCTATACTAGTAACTGTTAATAATAGTCTTCGGTGGTTTGTTTTGTTTACAAAACAGAAGAAATAATTTTTCGTAGTGAATTATAAAAATCTGTTATAAAAAAAAGTTTGTTAACACTTCGAGCCGAATGCAGGATATCCAAGACAATGTCACAAAAACTAGGATGCCTTTGTTTTCTTTTCCCTGGTAGCTATTCTTTTATTTTTAGTACATTAAATCAAAAACCTGATTGTTGACAAAAAGAAATTCCTTAATTACTGAGGTATCTATCTTATAATATATAAAAACTGATGTTTGCATATTTGTAAGTATGTAATAGACTCCGAAACTGTCCAACCAATTGAACCAAATTTTAAGGATATCTTTAGTTTAAGTCCGAGCCTGTTCCTGTGAAGTTTGATTTGGCACACCTTTATAATCGGTCTGGCAATTTGTCAACCAGGTGCAAAAATTCATTCCGGAAGGGGTACCTTGAAAAAAAAATCGACTGATATCTGATAGAAAGTTGTGTGTGTGATTGTGTGGTTGTGTGTATATTCAGGTTCTTAGATGACAGACTGATGGTCACATATTTTTTTCGCATAACAAGGAGTAGCAGTTTTAGTTGCAATTGCAGTAGCATTTAAAAAGATTTCATAGTGATAATTCATAATAATAATGCAAACTTATGTACATAAGCTTAACACAAATTGGGTGAAAGTTGAAAGTGCAGCAATATTGCAGTTTGCAGTTATTCATGCATTTTAAGTTGTATGAATGAATGAATATGGGTATGGGGTTTTGCACTTCGACCTAAGGATCTGTTGTGCCCCTACTGGAGTTGGATGACGGTAGACATCTTACAACTCTTCCCCCAAATTTATTTCTCTAAGAAATTTAAGTATTTGGAGTACATTCAGAGATGGTAAATCATTCTCTTTCACCTGGTAACGTCCCAGGTGTTTGTGTCTTTGGTGCACAAGTGCATCACATTTGCCTAGAATGTGGTCCGGTGTTTCCTCATCGATATTGCAGAATCTGCATGTGGCATTGCTTACTAAGCCGAGAATGCTAAGATGTCGTTTTAGTTTGCAGTGTCCTGTTATTTTTCTTAGGTTGTTCCTACTTAAGCTGATACAGTTTACAACCGCTCTTGGTTGTAGTTCCCAAGTAGTAGTTTAGCCTGTCTCAGCCCTGGCAGTTCTTTCCAATTTTTGGATCTAATGGTCTCATCTTATTCTTTGATTTTATTTTTAATCACATTTTCACCTATTCCGCTATAGGGCTCAGGCCCCGATAAGAGGGACATTGCACCTATTTTCGCTAAGGAATCCGCTTCTTCATTCCCTCGATGTCGACGTGGCCGGTACCCAATGAAGAGTGAATTTATTGTACTTGCCGAGTTCATTTAACCTGCTTATACATTCCCACACCAATTCAGAACTAATAGTGTATGAGCTTAGTGCTTTGAGTGCAGCTTGGCTGTCCGACATAATGGCTCTGTATTTTCTTTCGAGATTTCGATCTGCACATTTCCCTATTGCTTGTACTTTCGGTTGGGAAAATGCTAGAAGACTGACCCATCGGTATAGAAATCTTGGTTCTAGGCCCAGAAATTCCTGCACCAGTCCCTTTGTTCGTTCTCAATCCATCAGTTTACCACTTGGTGGCGTTTGCTTTATGGGAGTAGTTACCTGTTTCCCCTACCCACTCTTTCTTGCTACTTAACTCTGTTTGAAAATTTTTCTCAAAGTTAAATTTTTTAGTCATGCCATCTCTTGGAATGTCAATAAGGTTTATAACTGAAGACTTCGGAATGCTAGCTCTTTCTCTGAGACCTATACATTTACCAGTCCCAGTTCCCTCTTCGGCAAATCTCGTAATGGCTCCCTTTGCATCACTTTCAATAACCTCGTGTAGAAGTGATAGATGGAGGATAACCTCCATGGCTGATGTAGGGCAAGTACTCATTGCTCCCGTTCTACATAAACATGCGAACCTTTGGACTTTTCCTAGGGCTTTCCTAGTTGTTAAGAGTTCGGTTCGTTTGTGCCATAGCACCATAGATAATGATGGGTCTTACCATCATGGTGTACATCCATCTAAGGATGTGTGGCTTGCAACCCCAACATTTCCCGGCAAGTCTCTTGCATATCATGGGGGCCTGTGTGGCTTTCTCGACAGTTATTTCTAAATGTTTGTTCCAGAGGAGTTTGCTAACTAGTGTTATTCCTAGGTATTTTACCTCTCTCTTCGTTTCGATTACTTCACCAGCTTACCGGATAGGTTTTATGCGTGGTAGAAGTTTTTTCATGGTAAATGGTACAATCGTAGTTTTTGTATTTAAAGTTGTAAGACATTGAATTGATTTTAAGAAAAATGTATTTTAAGGTAAGACCGCACCCATCCGCAGCGGAACTACACTTCACGACGTGGCAAAACATTATTTGTATGAAATTGTATGAACTATATCGCACTAAGCGGCAACTGAACTTCATAAAATTTCATACAAATTATTGTGAATCGCAGTTCCGCTGCAGTGCAGTTTCGCCTAGTGCAGTCTAACCTTTAATGTATTTTCAGAAAGAGTAACATAAACATGTCAATAAGTAATTGTAGTAAGAATAACAGTTGGAGCTGCATTTGCAGTAATATTTAATTAAAAGTTAAAAAGATCCAAATCCAGCTGTTGTTTGGCCAAACAACGATGTTGTTGGTTGGGCTGCTGTTTGGCCTAAACCAAAGCAGATGGTTGCCCGAAGAGAGATGTTTGTGGTCTGGCCGGTTCAGTGGCTCCAAAAATTGAGGTATTCTGCTGAGGTTGCTGAGAGAATCCTTTAAAAGAAAAATATGAAAAATATGAAAAATATTATTATATTTCATGGTAATTTTTTGAATTTTTTGCGACTCTAGCTGCGGAGATTATTGATTTTATAAATACTACCTACTTGTTAAATTACAATGTTTGTGTTGCATTGAAATTCAGTGATTAGCTCGAATTTTTTCAGATTGGGCCTTTGAGTAGGTATTTAAGAACCGTTTTTTAAATACACTTTTAATAATTGATGGTCAATACACTGAATCCAGAATGGTGTTGCAGAAATTTCAAAATGTTTTTTGGAAGAAAAAAGCCTTTCAAGTGTTTTTTGTAGTGGCTCCAGTCATGTTTATGAATAGTTGTTCTGATTTGTTGCCCTGATACATCAGAGGAAGATTTTGCAATTGGTTAGCAATGAAATTTAGCTGTTGTTGCTGATTGCTGTTAATTGCCATCTGGCGATGATACTGAAACACATGCAAAATGTTTTGATTTTTTTTTTTTGTGATGGTTGCGTTTCTGAAGGCGCATTTTTATATAAATATATTTAGATGGAAAGTTACACGAAACTGTTGTACTACGTAATGTTACGTTTGATGATATCAGCACATGGACCTAATACACGTTCGAATCTCGCTCTGTCCTAGTTGATGCATTTTAGAGTAGGACTTCTAGCAAAAACGGTGAAAAAGTAATGCGATTTCAACAAAGTAGTCGCTGGGACCTACACAGCCAACTTCTGCTGGATCATCTCTATGCTCTACACTTCGCTGCAACACAACAGCACACTACTCCAGGCCAGGCCCAGGCTCAACGCCAAGGTTGAGGACATTGCGATTGGAGAATATATCTTTTTCTTTTTCACTCAAATAATCTCTTTGCTTGTTTACTGATTTTGTTCTTTGCGGTATAGATTTTAGTTTTCTTGGACTGTATGTTCTTTTTCAGACACACTGAAGAGTTTTAAAAAAAATTGTGCAACTTACAAAACAATTGCCCTATTTCGTTTCTTTTTCCTTCGTAAGTATGAGAAATGCCTCCATCATTATTCTCTTCAATTTCTCTGAGGACGGCATTTTACGAATTTTAAACTTAATAACTTAACCGTGTTTTGAAACATCTCTAGAGGCCAATGCACAGTAATATTATATTAATAAGTAAATAAATTTTATTGAAGAAAAGAAAAAAATGCACGATTTCACGTAATTTATTGAGAACTGTCACTTTTAACAAAACAACAAAAAAACTTACCTGTCAGTTTGAGAAAATTTCGCCATTTTGTTTTTTAATTCACCACTCACATGGATTCACGGATAGGAAAAAAAGAGTACATTAAGAGAGTTTTCTCTTATTTACCTCAAATACATTTTGCGGGTGTTTAAGGCAAGGGGTTTACGAGTCGGGCCTCTAGGTAGTATACTTACTCTATGGTCATTATCAAACTCATTATCTTCAGTCGGCTTTTCGTAAGGAAAACGGGAAAGGAAATCTGCGTTCGCGTGTTGTTTTGTGTTTCTTTATGTGATACTGTAATCAAATCCCGACATAAAATTTGCGTAATGCAAAAGACGCAGAGCTAACATGGCTGGTAATTCTTTTTGTGGATGTAAAATCCGTGTTAGAGGCTGGTGATCAGTCAATAATATAATCTTTCGGCCGTAGCCCGTAGCAATATTTAAAAAATTATGTAGACCCCAATAGACAGCTGTTGCTTCCTTATCCAGCTGCGAATAATTCCGTTCAGATTTAGTAAGTGACCTTGAAGTGAAAGCTATTGGTCTCTCTTCATCATTTGACAGCTGATGAGAGATCACTGCCCCTAGCCCTGTGGGTTATGCATCGGTTGCTAAATTAATGGTAATTTGGGATCGTATTTCATCAGAACTTTATTACTCCTTATTTCTTCTTTTAATTTCTCGAAAGCTTGTTGACACTTTACTCCATATGAATGTTTTATCTTTACAAAGTAATTCATTTAAGTTGAAAAGTTTACTTGATAAGTTAGGAATAAACTTTTGGTAATAATTCAAAGTCCAAGAAAAGTTCGAAGTTCTGATACGTTTTCAGGTCTCTTGCATTTAACAATTGCCTGAATTTTATTATTCATAGGCTTGATACCTTCTTTATCTATAACGTGACCTAGATCAGACACTGATTTCAAAAGGAACTGGCACTCACTCCTATTCACATGTAAGTCATTTTCACGTAATAATTTAAAAACAATTTGTAGATTCTTTAATAAGTTGTGCGTCCTTGGATAAGAATTTCATCAAAAAAGCACATAACATCGGGTATAGGTTGTAACAGTTTATCCATGAATTTTGCCAGACATTTGGACTTATTTTGACTACAAACATAAATCGATTTACTTTAAAGGACCCCAAGTGAGTACTTGTTGCCTGAAGATGCGCTGATTCCTCATCCACTGCCATATGTAAGTATGCTTGATGAAGATCTAGTACGCAGTAAAAATTTCCGCCACCAACTTTTGAAAATATGTCCTCTATCCGGGGAATAGGATAGTTTTCATCTTGTATTTCCTTGTTAATCGTCGATTTGTAAACGGCGCATATTTTTATGTCCCCATTTTTCTTTATAACTGGCACTTTTAGGGTGTCCCAACTACAATTTGAAACCTTCTCAATAATATTAGTTTTCTCAAGTCTTTTGATTTCATTTTCAATCTTATCCCGTAGGGCATAAGGTACGGGCCGCGGTTTTATTAATATTGGTTTTGAACTAGAATTTTTTAGAGCAATCGAGCAGTTCGTGTTCGTAATTTGTCCAACCTGTGCAGTAAAAATGTCAGCATACTCCACAAGAAGGGCATTTACCTTATTTTTACATTCAGCTTCTGATAATTCGGATTCTTCGCACTGATAAATTGGAAGGATCTCTACACCTAGACTTCTTATCCACCCACGGCCCAACGGTTCTACATTCTGAGGTAAGACATAAAGTTCCCCACTATCATGTCTCTCCCTGTAAGCAGTATCCATTTTACAAACCCCAACTGGTTTGATTATCTCTCCAGTATACGTCTTCAAGGTAATCAATGATGTTTCTAACTTCTTATTTGGCCATTTATTTCTAAAATCAGTTTGAGATATAATAGATGTCATGGCGAAGGCATTAGGCAAATAAATGAGAACACGGCAATTTAAAGTTAATTAAAAACATTTATTAAACAAAGTACATACAAATTGTTGGCACGTTTAAAAATTTGTTTCTTGATTGCGGCTTAAAATTGTGTCCGCTGCCTTTGATTGTTTTCAGTTATTTTCTTTTCTTTTTAGTTCTTACTTCCTTCGATGGACTTCGATAAAACGATGATTTTGATTGGCCAGCCAATTGCAAAGATTCTTGTATTAAATTTTGGGACTGTTTGAGAACAATAGAATTGTCGATGCGCCATCTGTTGGTTTTTTTTTGTTTCTAAGGCAGAGGTCACATGCGCGCCGACATCCCACCCTCTGTGAATCCTCGAAGAGGTTCACCATCAACGTTAAATACGGCAAGTTTTGATGATGGTCGATGCAATGTTCCATGTGAAGTTTTTACATCAGTGCTTAAAAAGTCCTCCTCTACCACCAGCTATACATTGCTGCTGAGAGCACCACACCAAAAGGTGCTTCTCCAACAAGGGTGATTGCACAACGCAAAAAAGTGCTCACCACCTTGCCGCTGCTACCGAAAGCATACCGATACAGGGTGCTCCACCGATCAAAATTCAACCGCTTCCACATTCAAGCGGAATAATTTTTGAAAGGCCTTTTGGGCAAATAACTTTTGCTAAGCAAAAATAAAAAATATTGTCGACCATTGCATCGATTGGTGCGACGGATATCCACCATTGCTTCGATTGGTGAGAGAGAAGGACGAAGAAGTCAACGAAGTTTCAACGCCCCGAACTGCCTAAGAAGACATCATTGCTGAAAAAATAAATTAAATTTGTACAGGTAAGTATAAAGTTTTTTAATAATTGAAGGCATTTTTTGTTTTATATTAACTATTAAATACATATATACATTCAATATACATTTTTTTTTGTATCTCAATGGTAAACCAACCGTCACGCTCTCACTCTTTCTTTTTTTCGCGTATCGCTTTGTGCTCTCTTATCCTAGTCACTTATATCGATATTTTCTTGCGATACAATTGTAAGCCATTTCTTTTAGTGTTTCTAACAGAGATTCTATGAGAATCCATAATTCCTTATAGTAAAGTGAACAAATTTCCCTTATCTGTTTGTGCTTCCATATATCGCGGTATTGCTCAAAATTTCGTCAAACATATTTTCACTTTTTTAACGTTTTATTCCGCCGAGAATCGATCGGTGGTTATTTTCCTCACAAAAATTAAATTCATTAAAAACTATTAATGAACACAGTTAAAATTTACTGTTTGCAAAGATTTTCTTGACCCATCCCATCGGCATTAAGTTTTTTAAAACACATTTCTGGTGGGTACTTTAATTAAACATTTGATTTTCATAGTTGTTTAATAGTTACAAGTTCAAAGAATTAAGTGGATCCTTCGTTTTTATTTGATACTGGCCCGCAGTGACTCAAGTGACAAACTTCTTTTCAAATCTTTAGAAACTAGTTACGTTTTCAATCCCGTCTCTCGTTTCAATCGGTATTACAGCTGCGCTTTGGAAAAGTTGTTGAATTTTCCAACTTTTGTCAAACTCTTTTTGAAAACCATTCTCGTTTTCAAAAGTTTGTTAATCCGATTCTTTTGTCAATCGTAAAGTGCTGTTTTTTTCAAAAACTCCTTTGAAAACATTCTCGTTTTCAATTATTCTCTATATTCTTTTTCGAATACTAAAGTTGATGAATCTTCCAACTTTTTTTTCAAATTTTTTGAAAATATTTCTCGTTTTCAATTATTTTTTAATTCGATTCTTTTGTGAATCGTAAAGTGTTGACTTTCTCAAATTTTTCAAACTCTTTTGAAAACAATTCTCGTTTTCAATTATTTTTCATACGATTCTTTTGTGAATCGTAAAGTGTAAATTTTTTTTAAACTCTTTTGAAAACATTTCTCGTTTTCAATTATTCTCAATATTCTTTTTCGAATACCCAAGTTGTTGAATTTTCCAACTTTTGTCAAACTCTTTTTGAAAAACATTCTCGTTTTCAATTATTCTCTATAATCTTTTTCGAATACTAAAGTTGATGAATCTTCCAACTTTTTTCAATTTTTTTGAAAATAATTGTCGTTTTCAATTATTTTTTAATTCGATTCCTTTATGAATCGTAAAGTGTTGACTTTCTCAAATTTTTCAAACTCTTTTGAAAACAATTCTCGTTTTCAATTATTTTTCAATACGAGTTTTTTGTGAATCGTAAAGTGTTGATTTTTTTCAAACTCTTTTGAAAACATTTTTCGTTTTCAATTATTCTCAATATTCTTTTTCGAATCCTAAAGTTGTTGAATTTTCCAACTTTTTCAAACTCTTTAGAAAACAATTCTCGTTTTCAATTATTTTTCAATACGATTCTCTTGTGAATCATAAAGTGTTGATTTCTTGCAAACTTTTTTCAAACTCTTTTGAAAACATTTATCATTTTCAATTATTCTCAAGATTCTTTTACGAATCATATAAAGTTGTTGCTTTGTCCAACTTTTTTCAACTCTTTTTGAAAATATTTCTCGTTTTCAATTATTCTCAAGATTCACTTTCGAATCATATAAAGTTGTTGCTATGTCCAACCTTTTTCAACTCTTTTGAAAACATTTCTCAGTTTCAATTATTCTCAAGATTCTTTTTCGAATCATATAAAGTTGTTGCTTTGTCCAACTTTTTTCCATTCTTTTTGAAAATATTTCTCGTTTTCAATTATTCTCAAGATTCTCTTTCGAATCATATAAAGTTGTTGCTATGTCCAACCTTTTTCAACATTTTCAATTACTCATTTTCAATTATTCCCAAGATTCTTTTTCGAATCATATAAAGTTGTTGCCTTGTCCAACTTTTTTCAACTCTCTTGAAAACATTTCTCGTTTTCAATTATTCTCAATATTCCTTTTCGAATCCTAAAGTTGTTGAATTTTCCAACTTTTCCAAACTCTTTTGAAAACAATTCTCGTTTTTCAATTATCTTTCAATACGATTCTTTTGTAAATCATAAAGTGTTGATTTTTTTTGCAAACTTTGCAAAACTTTTGAAAAAATTTCTCGTTTTCAATTATTATCAAGATTCTTTTTCGAATCATATAAAGTTGTTGCTTTGTCCAACTTTTTTCAACTCTTTTGAAACCATTTGTCGTTTTCAATTACTCTCAATATTCTTTTTAGAATACTAAAGTTGTTGAATTTTCCAACTTTTTTCAAACTCTTTTGAAAACATTTCTCGTTTTCAATTATTCTCAATATTCTTTTTCGAATACTTAAGTTGTTGAATTTTCGAACTTTTGTCAAACTCTTTTGAAACATTTCTCGTTTTCGATTTATTACCAATAAAATTCCCTCGCTATTTTTATCTCATGAATTTCTTTTGAATCTTTATTCAGTGCATTCAAGACTATCTATTAACTAGAATTGAAAGGTTTCTCCCTTCTTCACCCATTTGCGTCAATTTTCAGATACCCGAACACGTTCGTTGTTCTGTATTTCTCTTTATTCCTTGACTGCATTCTCCTTCTGCACGCCTAGTGTATTACATTTCTCCCTCAACTACTTGCAACTTGCCTTATCATGTCAGTTTTGGATGATTTAATCTTTGCAGCGGACTTGCTTGTGAAATTCCATGCATCCGCCAAAGAGGTTCCTGAACAGAACTACACAATTGCATCTTTGGAAGCAAGAAAAACAGAACTTAAAGACTTATGGCAAGAAGTGAAAGAAAAGTATGCAGAATGCGCTCGTTTTCGACCGACAGGAAAAGAGAAACCTTTAGATATGGATGAAATAGAATCCAAATATAAGAATAGCAATGAGACATATGTAAGTTGCTTAGCTCTGTTTTTTTAGCTTCAGACTAAATTAAAACCTGATCCATTTTTGGAAAGCAAACATAGTTCCCCTCGGAAATCAATTGGTAATAATTCCCAACAACAACCTTTATCTTCAGCTTCTCATTGTATTAAATTACCACCATGCGATACTGATACGTTTCATGACGATTATCTTTCTTGGCCGGCATTTCGTGACATGTTCAATGCGGTGTATATACAGCATCCCAAGTTAAGTGAGGTTGAAAAACTGTTACACCTTCGTTGCAAGACTAGGGGCGACGCCAGTAGGACTGTCAATCAGTTTCCATTAACTCATGCTAGTTTTTCTCTAGCGTGGGAAGCACTACGGGCAGCCTATGAAAATACCCGCATTCTGGTTAACAACTAAGTCAAAAATCTCTTTAATTTGCTGACGGCTCAAGAAGAATCTGCAAGGTGTATTCGCACACTTCAAAGCAAAGTTAATAATTCTCTCTCAGCACTCAAAGCATATCATAATAGTACTGATAATTGGGATCCAATACTTGTTTTGGCGTGTTCTAATAAATTACCCAAAACTACTCTAGCTCTCTGGGAGCAATCCTTAGAAGATCCCACTAAAGTTACAACATGGAAACAATTAGACAAATTCCTTATTTCTCGCTTCCAAACTCTAGAGTCTATTTCGGTCGCAACCTCCACAAAACCAATAGTCAGTCAACAATTCCATCGAAAAAATATCACGCAAAAGCCTCACAAAGTCAATACGTTTCTTGCAAAGGCGGGAGGATCCAAGTGTTAAATCTGCTCGGCAAATCATTCTATATATGAATGCCCAAAGTTTTCTGCAATGCCTATTGCATCTCGAATTGAAACCGTTCGTAAACACAAAATGTGTAACAATTGCTTAGGCACCAGCCATACAAAATCCTCTTGTACTAGCAAGTACTCTTGCTCTTATTGCAAGAAACGGCATCACACTCTTTTACACTTAGCAACCAATCCTTCAATCACAAAATCTAATAGTATGCAGTCCACTCCTCAAAACTCAGTTGCTCATGATTCCCAAATCATCCCATCAAAACTTTATGGTGGTTTCTCAAAAAAGAATTCTGTTGGCTACTGCTTTAGTTGGTATAATAGGAACGGAAACAGTACATGTGTTAAGACACTCACTAACAATTTACCAAGTTCATCCTTTTCTATCAAAGACTCCAACCTCTTTGTTGGCCTCAAACTAGCTGATCCTTCCTTTAACAAATCTGCTCATGTAGACCTTTTGATAGGCGCTGATCTTTATCCCTCTATAATCCGTAACGGTGTTAAAGTTATATCCAATTCACTAGTGGCACAAAATAGCATTTTTGGATGGATATTATCTGGACCAATTCCAGAGTCTTTTCAGTCGTTCAACACGACAATAACTTCTGAGTGCACTCCGAATAATTAAGATGCTCAGATACGAAAATTCTGGGAGTTAGAAGAACTACCTTCTACTGTAATTCGGCCAAAGGAGGATTGCTATTGCGAGGAACTTTATAAAAGAACCACTTTCAGACGCGCTGATGTTAGGTTCGTAGTGCGTCTCCCATTTAAACCTCAAACCTCAAAGAACCGCCTAGGTTATTCGAGATTTATAGCTCTTAAGCAATTCTCAAGAAATGAAAAATCTTTATCCTCAACACCAGATCTCAAATCTCAGTACTCAAAAGTTATATCTGAGTATTTATCCCTTAATCATATGCGAAAGGTAACTCCATCAGAAATAGTTGAAAATGGCCAAGTAAAGTCATTCTATCTTCCGCATCACGCGGTCATAAAACCCGAGAGCACTTCAACGAAAGTACGTGTAGTTTTTAATGCCTCCAATTCCTCATCAAGTGGTGCAAGTTTAAATGACTTACGTTTCCCTGGGCCGACCTTACAACAAGATGTATCCTCTTTTATAATTCGATGGAGATTTTATAAGTATGAATTCAATGCGGATATAGAAAAAATGTACCGCCAAATTCTAATCGATTCTCGAGACACTCCCTTTCAACGAATTCTTTTTCGTACCTCTCCCCATTTAGAAATTTAGGATTTTGAACTTTTAACCGTCACTTTTGGCGTTAATTGTGCTCCTTATTTAGCCATCCGTACACTACTCGAATTATCACAAATTGCTAAGGCTGAACTCCCACTTGCTTCAAAAATTATTCAATCCGAATTTTAATATGATGACGTATTGTCAGGGGCTCATAGCATCGATTCTGCCCAAAGGGCTCAATTAGAGCTTATTAAGCTCCTGGATTCAGCGGGCTTTCCACTTTGTAAGTGGACCTCCAATACTCCTCGTTTAGCATTTGCCTCGAGAACACATGTTGAATGAAAGTTTCTTTAAATTGGATGCGGACAGCAACACGAAAACGTTAGGAATACGGTGGAATGCCAAAGATGATAATTTTTACTTCACTACTCAAAAAATTCTTCTTTCGGAAAGGCCCACTAAACGAGAAGTTTTTTCTCAGATTGCTCGGATTTTCGATCCTGCTGGTTGGTTGGCACCCGTTATCATAGTTGCAAAAATGTTAATGCAACAAGTCTGGGCGGAAAAAACTACATGGGACGAACCCATTCAATCCAATACTTTCAGTACATGGAAAAACTTTGCGGAATCCTTACCTGAGATTCAACGCATTGAAATACCTCGTTGGGTAGAATATTCTCCGTCAGCCGAAGTCCAATTTCATGGATTTTGTGATTCCTCTGAAAAGGCCTACGCTGTTGCGTTATATATACGCGTGCGTCAATCAGACAGTACTCTCTCTTCTCATCTGCTCTGTGCTAAATCAAATCTGTGTCATTACCACGCCTGGAGTTGTGTGGGGCACTTCTTCTTTCCAAACTGATAAAATTCTATATTTCGAATTTCCCAGTTCACTCTTATAATATTTTTCTCTGGACAGACTCATCCATCGTTTTGGCTTGGTTTCAAAAACCGCCATGCGTATGGAAAACTTTCGTTGATAATCGCACCAGCGAAATCCTAGACAATGTGGGTAACGTCCTATGGAGACATGTTAAGTCCGCTGAAAATCCAGCAGATTTAGCCATTCGTGGTTTAATGCCTTCCGATTTGAGGCTGAACACATTTTGGTGGAAAGGGCCATCTTGGCTTTGTCAACCCACAGCTCAGTGGCCAGAAACTCCTCCAACTGCCCCATGCTTCGAAGATCTCGAACAAAAAGCAATTGTCTCATTAGTAGTCCAAAAAGACCGCGAGGATATACTGGATCGTTTCACATTTTTACCTTGTGCAATGCGTGTTATTTGCTACATATTTCGCTTTTATTGCAAGGGAAAATCATCATTACGATTCGCCCAATATCTCTTCTCGAGAAATTGAATTTGTCAAAATTCGCCTGACACTTTTGTCTCAAACATTGTATTATCCTAATGAACACACTCTTTTAATGGAAGGCAAAACTGTTCACTCAAAAAGCTGCATCATCTCTTTCAACCCATTTTTAGACTCTCATCATCTTATTAGGGTCAACGGTCGATTATCTCAGTCAGGTCTTTCCTATAACGAGCGACACCCTCTTATTCTACCTTATAACTCACGATTTTATATTTCCTAGCATGGTGGCAATTCCTTAATGCTTCGGCTCGTCCGACAAAGTTATTGGATTCCAAAGCTTAAAAACCTAATAAAATAGTGCATACGAAATTTCAAAACCTGTACTATTGCTCAAAAGGTATTAAGCAAGCAATTTATGGCTGCTTTACCTCCTGCGAGATGCACATTTTCTCCCCCCTTCACTTTTACAGGAATTGATTTTGCTGGCCCATTCGTACTTAGAAGTAGTAGAAAGTAGTTGCTTTATCTTGCCGGTCGGCACAGAGTGCCGCAGCTGAAGAAGAACGAAGAAAACACCGCTGTCGAGGAGGAGCTTTCTTCGGCCTTGTCGGTGGCGTAGCTGCACTCTTTGGATTCTCCCGAAATTTAGGTCGAGCTAAGAGGGGCAAAGCTGCTTTCATTGCCAAGGGTGGAAGAGAAACGATAATTCGGATGGACGCTGGCTCAGCCCTAGCTCTGCGCGCCTTCGGTTGGGGCTCTTTGTACGCATTTCTAGAAACAGGAGCATTCTGTTATGGCGTTTGGAAGCTCTAGACTGCCGAGGCTGACTAAAGCCGATGCGCCAAAGAGTCGAACCGAATTCGTTAGATTAACCGATCAAATGAAATACCTAGCTGCCTGGGGCAAAGAATAAAACACTTTTTTAACTTTAAGTTATCGAAAAATTACTTTTTAAATTAGATACATTAAATTCACGAACTGTGTTAGCAACTCAAACAAAATAAAGAAATATCAAATAATAAATATTGATAAAAATGTAATCGTAACTGAAAAGTATTAAAATTTTATCGTACCTTTTAAATGTATTAAAAAATGTTATCGTACCTTAAATGTTCTTCTTGGCGATATTGATCAGTGGCCGTCGATAAAACTAAAATTCAAACTGTAGCCAACTTAACTTATCTAGAACTTAACCTCATTTTAATTTTATGAACCACGCCGCCAAGAAGAGCAAGTAAGTTTTTTTACTTTAAAATGTCAAATGTATTTTATAAGTTAAGTTTTTCTTTTAAGATATAAAACCATCCGTCAAACTAAGCGAAATTAACAAACTTTCGAAAATATACAAAAAAGGAGTTTTATATTTCTTCCTAGCTCGTAGCCAGAAAACTGTTATAGACAAATAAAATAGAACAATAATTTATCTACGCGAAACAAAACTCGAGCATTCCACTGGTTAATTTTATTTTGGTCACTCGTCAGTGTCGATTTTTTTTTGTTTATTACAGCTGACAGCAGATCGTAGGTCTTAGATTTGTTATGCATCATAACAGAAAATTCATAGCAGAATAAAAGATATGGCAGAATAGGCCTAAATCTGTCTTTTATTCTGTTATGGTTTATAACAGATTTCATAACAGAATTCGATCTGCAGAATACCAATTAATAAAAGAATAAAAGGTTTTTTGACAGTTCGAAAATTTGTATGGAAATCGTCACTTACGAACAAAAGATAGGCACTGGAAAAATCGTTCAATGTAGATGGTTCCGCCGATTAGAAACGACAACAGTGCCTATTGTGCAGCGCCAAATGTTTCGCATTGCTTTGTGTTGGATCTTGAAGATACACGAAATTGTAGTAGTACTTACTTTTAGTTTTGATGGCGCTCACAGCCCAGGATGGGCTTCGGCCTCAACTAACAAGCCCCGCCAGCCAGCTCTGTCCCTAACTAGCCGTTTCCAGTTGCGCACACCAGGTGCTTTGATGTCGTCATTCACTTGATTGCGCCACCTGTTACGGGTTCTTCCTCTGCTGCGTACCCCATCGGGGTTGGATTCGAAGACTCGTCGGGCAGGTGCGTTGCTGTCCATATGCTCCACGTGCCCCAGCCATCTCAGCCGCTGTATTTTCAGCTTTTTGACCAGGTCAACGTCGCTGTATAGCCCGTATAGCTCGTCGTTGAATCTTCTCCTCCATACTCCTTCGATACAAATCTAGCAGATTTTTATCCGAATCTTTCGGTGTCCATGCTTCTGACCCATAAAACAGGACCGGGATGATTGAAGTCTTGTATAAAGTCTCCTTGGTTCTCTGAGAGAGGGCCTTACTACTTAAATGCCTTCTTAGACCGAAGAAACAGCGGTTGGCAAGAGTAATTCTTCGCTCGATCTCTGCACTGATGTCATTCTGCGATGTAATAGTGGAGCCCAGGTAGACAAAGTCCTTGACAACTTCGAAGTTATATCTGTCCATCGTGATATTTTGCCAAAGTCGACGATGTTGAGATTCCTCTCTCGATGACAGCATATACTTCGTCTTGTCCTCATTAACCGCCAATCCCATTCTAGCCGCCTCCGATTCAATGCTCGCAAATGCCCCTGCCACAGCTCGCTTCGTTCTGCCGACAATGTCTATGTCATCTGCATATGCAAGCAATTGAACGGACTTTTGATAGATTGTACCGCTGGTGTTGACATGTGAGTTGCGTACAATGGCTTCAAGAACGATGTTGAATAGGTTGCATGATAACGCGTCGCCTTGCCTTAATCCTTTCTCAACATCAAAGGAATCGGTGGTGTTCTTACCAATTTTGACGGAGCACCGAGATTTCTCCATCGTCATCCTGCACAGGCGGACGAGTTTGGCAGGGATGCCGAGACTCGACATGGCTCTGTATAATTCGTTCCTTTTCACGCTATCATACGCGACTTTTAAATCGATAAAAAGGTGGTGTGTATCGATCTGGAATTCCCGGGATTTTTCTAAAATCTGTTGGAGTGTGAACATTTGATCGACGGTTGACTTGCCTGGCCTAAAACCGCCCTGATAGGGGCCGATCAGATCGTTGACAAAAGGTTTTAAGCGGTCGCACAGGATGGCCGATTTTATAAGCGACGTTTGAGAGACTAATTCCTCTGTAGTTGGTACATTTTAGAACATCTCCCTTTTTATGGATGGGGCACACTATACCGAGGTTCCATTCATCGGGCATACTTTCCTCAGACCAAATTTTGCAGATGAGCTGGTGTATGCTCCTAGCCAATTCATCTCCCGCTGATTTAAATAGTTCGGCTTGTAAGCCATCCGCACCAGCAGCCTTGTACGACTTAAGTTTGGATATCGCCAGCCGCACTTCGGTTAGGTCGGGTGGACCTAACTCTTGGCCATCATCGTCCAAGTTGAATGGAGCGTTCTGCCTATTAGCGGCGTCTTGGCTGTCTTCGCAATTAAGCAGTCTAGAGAAGTGTTCTTTCCAGATCCTTAACACTGACTGTGTGTCTACTACCATATTCCCACTCTCATTTCGACAGGCTTCCGTTCTAGCCTTGAATCCTTGGGTGGATCGCTTCACCCTCTGATAAAATTTTGGAACATCTCCCCTACCGCTACAACCCTCAATAGACTCTACTGCCCGCTTCTCGTGCTCTCCTTTTTCCTCCTGAGAAGTCGGCGTTCCTCTTTTCGTTTCAGCCCTTAGAGCTCCCGGGCCACTCTCTCAGCAGCTCTTGTTCGAGTCTGTAGCATTGACCCCCAAGTCCCCTTGTGTATATTGAGGTGTGGGAAGTAGGTGCTTGAGATGATGACATTTCGCCCCGCCGCAAAGTCTGCCAGCCTGTGTCCGTTGCCGGAAGTTTCGTCGTGTAGGCTGTGTCCTCCGACTATCGAACCAAAGATTCCCTCCTTCCCGAATCTTGCGTTGAAGTCACCAAGAATGATCTTCATGTCGTACTTCGGGCACATATCATACGTTGTCTCCAGGAGATCGTAGAATGCTTCTTTGGTTGAGTCCTCTCTCCCTTCATGAGGGCGTGAACACATATCAGCGAAATGTTCTTAAATTTGCCTTTGATGCGGATTATGACCAGGCGCTCGCTTACACTTCGGAAGCCCAAGACTTCTTGCCTAAGTCTTCCCCTTATCACAAAACCACAACCAAAGAGCCGCTGACCGTGTTCCTTCAAGCACCCGCCGTAGTAGATGTCACACGTTTTCAGTCTCCGTATGCCCTCTCCATCCCATCGCACTTCCTGGATAGCTATTACGTCAGCCTTTAGACTGTCCAGGTTCTCCACTAATTGTTCGGCTGCACGTGTTCTGTATAAGCACAGGACGTTCCACGTGCAGATCCGAAATTCATTGTCCTTGTTTGGTTTGCTGGGGTCCTCAACTTTAAAATCATCCATATCCGAGGCTTGTTGTTGTTTCGGACCAATTTTTTTTACGTGGTAGGGAAGTTACCCCGACGCACAACCCCCGACCCGGAGGACCAGACCCTTCGTATAACTCCAAGGGTAGGGAGACGGATAAACCGCTCCTTATAGGCCTGAGCTACAAATATGTCGTAGTAGCCCATATAAGGTGTTCACTAAGTAGTTCAACCTAACTGGAACTGTAGACGCCACCGTTGATTCCATCTAGAGAATTCGTCCGCTGCCGCCTCGATGAAAGGAGAAGTGGCTTAGTGGGAACACTCCTCCCCCCTCTCTCGTTGGCTGTCCCCAACAGCTTTCAACGGGGATTTAAACCCCCTCTCCAGCTGAGGTACTAGACACCCGATGTTCACCACTAGGAGGTGAGAGTGGGAGTTGGTAGACAGAGGTGGGTTTTGAGAAAAACCTGTGGACGCTTGTGTCCTCTTGAATGCACGTAACTACCCTTTTGAAATTGTAGTAGGTATCTGTAAAATATAACCTTAATTAGCAAGAAATAATTAACAGGTGTGTTAAGTTCAAAGTCAGGAATAAGAAGAAAGAATTAAATTTCATTTATTAATTTGGTATACAAAATGGCGGTGCCACAGAAGGGAGACACAAAGAAGACACAAGAAGTGTACAAAAGTGCTGCCAATGATGCCTGCTTTCTTTGCGATGCCAACATCTCCCCTCTCAAAATAACTCATAAGCCCTCAGATATGCTGGTGGCTTTCACTGCCTTGGGACTCGTCTGGAAGTTGGGTTCGGCTCGGTGCTTACTTCGGGCGGGTCAATGTTGCATGTTGGAGTTGATGTATTGATTATGTCGGTACTTTGTATTCCAGGTTCCGATGTGGAACTCAATGGTTGTGACATTTGTTGTGGTTGAATATCAAAAACATCAATTAATATGTTAAATTGTATTTGGCGATCTGAAAAACTCTGTCCGTCCGCAGTCCTGGGAATCATTTGGTCTATGTGAGAGCGGATGAGTTCATTTTGACGTCTTGGCTGGTTTACGATGCGAGTGTTGTACATCACTTTGCCTTTACGCTCAAGTACTGTGCCAGGTCTCCATTCACTTTTTTTGTTCGAGAATTGGACTCTTACATATACTGTGTCTCCAAATGATTTTGGCTTGACACCATGCTTGGTTTTATACAGTAGCTCAGCGTATTGTTGTCTAGTTCCTTCACTAGGTACTGGGCACTTTGGTGGAAGCAGAAGGTCAAGTGTTGTACGTAATCGGCGTCCGATAAATAATTCTGATGCACATTTCTGACTGTGTTGCGATTCCGTGTTGCTCGATATGTCGATAGGAAAGACTCCAATTGTGTTTGTGGTGTGTCTCCCCCTTCGAGTTTCTTGAGCGCACGCTTGAATGTATCCACAAAGCGATCCACCTGGCCGTTTGATTGTGGGTGATACGGTGCAGTTCGGGAGTTTTTTAGTCCACGTTCTTTGCAAAACAAACTAACAGTCTTATTCTGCCGTTGTGAGGGTCACAGGTCACAATTTTTTGTGAGTTTGTTTTTGTATAAGGCGGTCACAATTTCGGATTCTGTGGAAGCCCTCATAATAAACCTCACAAGAACTACATGAGTTGTGATCTGCCAAGGAGCAGATGTGTCCGCATGTCCAAAATGGTCGGTCTGGACATATTCGATTTTGAAATCGTAGGCCTTTAGAGTCACAGCCCAGCGTTGGAGCTGGTTGGCTGTGTAGACTGGGATACCTTTCTTGGAGCCAAAAATCGTCAAGAGTGGTTTCTGATCCGTCTGGATCACAAATTGTCGTCCATACAACATTCGATGAAATTTCGTTACTGCAAAAATGAGGGCAAGTCCCTCCTTCTCTATTTGGTTGTACTTTTGTTCGCTGCTAGTAAGTGTCCTCGATGCATGGTAAATTTCTTAGACAGATCCATCCTTAAATCGATGTAGAATACATGCACCAATTCCGATGTTAGATGCGTCACCAGCGACGATCAGTTTTAGAGCTGGATTAAAATATGTGAGGAGTAAATCTGACTGTAGGATTTTCTTGAAGTTCTCAAACGATTGCTGGCACTCTGGAGTTCACAATCATTCCACGTTCTTTTTGAGCAATTTATTGAGTGGTGACGGAGCTCATGCATTTTGTGAACGTATTTGCAGAAAAAGTTGATTGCTCCAAGGTACGCTCGCAATGTAGATAAATCTGTTGGTGCCGGCATTTGGGCAATGGCTTGAGTGTTAGCTGGATTTGGACGGATACCATTGCTGTGAATGATATCACCTAGGTATTCATGTTCGCGCATTGCAATGGTGCACTTTTCAGTTTTAATGGTGAATCCGAAAAGTTGGATGCGGTCAATAAAACGTGTCAGATTTTTGTTGTGATCTTCGATGCTTTTTCCAGTAACCAGGATGTCGTCCAGGTATGCCGATGTTCCCGAAAGTCCTGTAATCATCATGTCAATGGTGCTGATTCGCATCCCACCGCGAACAGACGTGTTGGGAGTTAAAACATTTACCGCACCCAATACCCAACAAACAAATTAAAAAAAAAAAAAAAAATAAATAAATAAACCAACCTGTCTCCATATCAAAATAATAATAAATAAATCCCCGCCAATCGACCGTACGGAAAAAAAAAATCAATAGCCTAAAAAAAAAAATCAATAGAAAAAATAAATTAAAAAAAAGTGCCAGTGTCAGTGCCAGTGCTTGTGCTTGTGTACAGAACCAACAACAAAAGTGCACCATGCCCATGAAGCTGATGCTGCTGCACAAAATTAAAATCAGCAAGCGGTAAATTTTCCTTATCTCTCCTTCCCTCATCATTCACATTGCTTTCGGCTTAATCATTACATGTAATGTGTGGCTCATCTCATATAATATATGTAATTGATTGAGTCGAAGTAAATCAGACAAATTGCTGATATTGGTTTTGGGTTTCCAGGGGCGGATCAATACATACTACTAAGGCATAACACTGGTAGTGTTTTGTATTGTGAAGTTTTATTGGGGCCCAAACTCAATATCAGCATAGATAACTGTCTGATTTGGTTTTTAACGTTTGTTTTTTCGTAATGGTAGGTGAATTTAGGGTCGATATTAGCAACATTCGGGGGCTGAGAAAGAATTTCTGTGCTGTGTACGTACATACTGTAAAAAACAGGCCAGCAGTCTTGGCACTAAGTGAAACCCAGGTAGGTGAAAATTCTGATTACTCCGAATTTAGCCTACCTGGTTAAAGCTTAGTGCCTTTATTTTTCCTACACCATGGTCTCGCAATATATGTACGTAATGATGTGGCTTATCAGCTTCAACCACAATATGGCCCTTGTTTAAATACAAACTTTAACTTCATGTGGTTAAAATTCACCGTCAATAAGCACATCATACATACATGTTTCATTTATCGTAGCCCAAGTTTGGATAGTAATTGGACTTCTAACGAATTCGATGCGCTGTCCGATTCAATCCTGAGAATTGTTTCCCATTATCCGCACAGTGAAATCGTTGTTACGGGCGATTTCAATGTACACAATTCTTCGTGGCTACGCTATTCTGGTCAGACAACACCCGAAGGAAGGTATGTCGAGATTTTTGCTGAGTTAAACCACCTGACTCAGCTTGTTGACGAGCCTACTCGGATTCCTGACGTTGCAGGTCAAATCGCCAACACTCTAGACTTGTTCCTTACCTCTGACCCGAATAAATACACTATTAGTGTTTTATCTCCTCTAGGCTCATCAGACCATTGTGTCATATCTGCGAATTTCTCGTGCCACCAAATCACAGTTAAAGAAAAAATCCCAAAGAGAACCGTTTGGCAATACGAGAAAGCCAACTGGGACGGTCTCAATAATTTCTTCAAGAGCTTTAACTGGTCACTATGCTTCCTCGATAGTGATGTTGACGACAGTGAAGATATGATTACAAACTTGATTCTTTGTGGAATGAGAAATTTTATCCCGAATAGGGTGAAATCTATCAAACCCAAAGAAAACTCATGGTTTGATTCGAGCTGTAAAGAGGTTATTAGGGTTAGAGAAGTAAGCTTTCGATGTTATAAAGCCAACCCTACTGAGGAAAACCGGAAAAAGTTTCAACAAGCTACAAAGACCTGTAACGTTCATATTCGAAGAACCAAATTTTTACATGATCAAAAATTACGGCAAAAAATACTACAATGTCCCAAAGGTAGTAAAAATTTTTGGTCATTTGTAAGAAACATACGTAATACCACCTCGTCCTCGGTTCCAACGCTCGTCTTCAATGATACTCCTTTTGTCAGCTCGCAAGATAAAGCCAATTTGCTTGCAGCACAGTTTGCTGTTAATTCGACGCTGCCAGAAAGTGTTATGACTCCTCCTGTACTTGAGAGCGTAAATGATTTTATGGGACAAATCTTCTTGCGCACTCGTGCAGTTGCTAGAGTTCTAAAGGATCTCGATGAACACAAATCCGCTGGCCCGGATGGTATCCCTCCCATTGTTCTGAAGAGGTGTTCTTCAACGCTGGCAAAACCACTGCGTAAGCTTTTCCATCTGTCCTACTCCACTGGTCTCTATCCGAGTGGATGGAAAACAGCATTTGTCCAGCCTGTCCCTAAAAAAGGCGTATCTTCTTCATCCTCTAACTATCAACCAATTGTACTTACGTTCCTTCTTTCCAAGGTCATGGAAACGCTGATTAATTTCCAGCTCAAGAAATATCTCGAGGAACGAAAGCTTCTTAATGACCGGCAGTACGGCTTTCGTAGCAATAGGTTCACTGGTGATCTGATGGTATATCTCACCGAACAGTGGAACAAATCTTTACATCGTTTTGGAGAAAGTAAGATTATTGCAGTTGATATTTCAAAAGCGTTTGATAGAGTTTGGCACCAAGCTCTCTTATCGAAAATGCGCGCATTTGGTATCGATGAACCTCTTCTTCGTTGGATTAGAAATTACCTTTCGGACCGTTCAATACAAGTCGTATTGGACGGTTTCAAGTCTGAAATCCACAAAATAAATGCTGGTGTGCCCCAGGGCTCCGTTTTGTCTCCGACTCTCTTCCTTATTTTTATAAATGATCTTTTATCTGAAACTTCTAATCCATTAAACTGTTTTGCTGACGATAGTACCCTCAGTTTCTCATATTCGTTTACAGATTCTCATCGATGTCCTTCGGATGTGGAACTTGAACGGCAGCGTATGATAAGCTCACTAAATTCTGATCTCGACAGCATTGTCCAATGGGGAATTAAAAACCGCGTAGAATTTAATGCTTCTAAAACTCAATATTGTCTCCTGTCGTTAAAGCGAAACCCACCCCCAATGCCGCTATCCATGGGCGGCACTTGCATCGAGGAAACCGAACAGCTCTCAGTTCTCGGTATGTTTGTCACAGACCACCTTTTGTGGAATGACCACATATATGTCGCCAAAAACGCTGCTAAGTGTTTAAGTTTTCTCCGTAGATGCAAAAAGTTTTTTTCCCCTTCTGATCTGGCTGTGATCTACAAAGCCTTTATTCGTCCAAAACTTGAGTACAATTCTCATGTTTGGGCAGGAGCTCCAAAAACTCACTTGAGTTTGTTGGACAGAATTCAAAAGAGAGCTTTAAAAATGATAGGCGAAAGATCTATAACAGAAACAATTACATCTCTCGAACACCGCCGTAATGTTTCGTGTCTTTCTCTATTTTATCGCTATTATTATAATTAGTGTTCTAGTGAAATAGCCAGTTGCATTCCCCTCCTTAAAAAATTCAACCGTAATACTCGCGCTTCTAGGAATGCCCATCAGTTCACCCTCGAGCCTAACTTCGGACGTACTGTAATGTACAGAGATTCTTTCTTCAGTCGCACCACACGAATGTGGAATGCTTTACCTGACTCGACTTTCCCCTACCATTTCGATGTGCAAACGTTCAAAACCAATGTGCATCGGTATCTCCTTTTAAATCCTCTCCTACTTACCTAATCGCTCGTGCTGTGTTAAAAACATTTTAAGGGTAGCCATAACCCCTTTTGCGCGAGTGGAATTTAAAAAAAAAATGACTTGCTGGAATGCGCCTGGTGCAACTTTAACACCGAATGGAATATATATCGAAATAAACCATGATGTGTTGAAAACCGTGAGTTTTCATGTACCTGGACCTGGAAGAAGGAATCGGATAGATCAATGAGACTAAACAATTGACAACTTGATAACCTGGAGAAAATGTCTTCTGGTGTGGGCAGTGGGTATTGATATGGCTGCAAAACATCATTTAGTCCAGTTGAGAAATCTGCACATATTCGCGTTGAACCATAATTTTTTCGGACTGCAACTATGGGTGCTGCCCATTGGGAGTAATCTACAGCATGGATGATTCCAAGTTCTTGGAGTCGTTCGAGTTCTTTATAGATTTCAGGCACCGCTACTGGTCATTTTGGTCGGCATACAGGCTGAGAATTTGGTTTAACTCGTAGCTCGACTTTGAACTTTGTGCAGATGCCTGGACTGTCACGAAGTACTGCTGGAAATCGAGATTTGATACTCTCTGTGATTCGATGACTTTCGACTGGAACAGCTGACATGTTGACTGCATTGCAAATCGAGTTAATTGGTACCTCCCAGATTCCAAGTTGGTTTATCCAATCGATACCGAGAAGATTGAGGTTTTTAATTGGCGTCAAGTAGCAGGTGCCTGTGAATGAACGCTGGCCAAACTCAACGGAGCACTTGAACTCGGAGTTGATTTCCATGATGTTGCCGGATGCTTTTCGAACTAACTGGCTGCTTGGCTGACGGGGTGGTTTTCCAATCTGTCTCCACATTTTCTCGCTGATAATTGTTGTGTCGGAACCGATGTCAATCTGGAGGGAACACTCTTTGCTGTTGATGAGTACTCTGATGTATTTGCGGCTATTGTTTAAATGCAACTGGTTGACTGCTGTGATGACGTTTTAGTATGTCGATGACTTTGTTGCGGTAAATTTAGCAACAACAAGTTTCACTGGCCTATTTAACATCAATTCTCCATTTAAGTCCTTTCTTCTTCGTTGTGGCTCCAAAATGCTTTTAGAGTTCAGCAGATACCTATTTTCCATCAACCGGAAACCTGCTCTTAAGTACTTTGGAAAAGCAACTAAAATAGGTGTTCCTGATCAGCAAACTACGAATACTTCTATTTAGCAATTGTGTGACGGGTGATCCACAAAATAATTGCGTGTGTGACAGATGGTCGACACAAACACGATTCAAGAGGACAGACAGATAGTCTGGTCGCTACCAATCCTAAAAAGTAGCACGGGCGATATTTTATCCCCGATTGCTGATGTGACTCTGTATGAGAATGGCTGAATGCCCAACGTATACATTTTATTAAATTATTAATTGAACAAGATGAAACGTTAATGCAAGTCCTTACTCCCTTAATCTGCGCCAAAGTCCAACGATATAGAGTAGAATCGGGAAGTAGGGAATTACTACCAATCTCTCCTCTGCGACATTTTAAATATTGAAGTTAGCTTCCCAGCAATTTTCACGATAGTAGTTTTACTTTTATTCGAGGGGGAAAAATGGATACGGTTTTGAACTTGAGTTTCTTTTTGGCTTTCCGAAACTTTCTTTTCAAAATTGAGGGGGTGTGAGTAGGGTGGCTGAATGCATTCATTGAATTCCCGCCTACTGGAAGTCATGCCAGAATTCAGTGGCGATGACAATGCAGTAAAGTGCGAGTAGGATAGGCGGTGGGGTCTCAACTGCGTTCGCTCACTTTGCAAATATGCGGGGTGTAGCTGAATGATGACGCGACCGAGATCCACGCTTTCTGATTGGCCGAAAGCATTTGGCCATTGGAAAAAGGAAGCGGTCGTCCAGGCAAGGTCAAAGCCTGGAATCGCACTTCTTACCCGTACATAGTATGAACCTTAGGTTCTGGTTTTTGACGAAAAAGAATTTTTTGTGAAATAACAAGAAAAGAAATTTAAGAGTAATTTTTTTGGGATTATTTGTCGAGAGTTTCTATTACCGAAAAAGGTTGTGGAAATAGTTTGAAAAGTTTGAAAAATTTTGTTGGAGAAATCTTGGGAGAAAGCAGGACAGAAAAGGGGAGAAAATTGACTTCAGCTAAGAAGGAGAAATCGGCAGGATTTAAAAGCTAAGTATTTTTTTTGTTGGTGTCTAATATTAGAATTGTGCGTTTTAATCTGAGAGTTATTGTGTTGAAAATTTGCTTAATCGTTTGGCTTTTGCTTCTGTTAATACTTCCGAAAAAGTGAAACTCGCGACCCGTTAAAAACAGTTTGGTTCTTTTGGGACAAAAGTATTAACAGTCCATCTTCCTTTGTTCAAATATTTTGTTCAAACATTTTCTAAAATATCTTGGGTTTTACTCCTTCTCGAAAGGTTTTCCAAGCTAAATTTAAAGTAATTAAAATTCTTCTTTTAAGAGTACAAATCCTTCTTTTAATTCAAAATTCATCTTTGTTGTTTTCCGCTCCAAAAGGTTTGTGATTTCCTTTCTTTAAAAAAAATCGCTGGCGCCCATTTTTCAGGTACATCCTGTAAACATTTTTATAATTTCAGTTTGATTCAATTTTTAATTAATTTTATTAATCGCAAGTCGATTAATAAAATCCCACACGTCGCTGAACCCACCCAATCGCTAAGCCACCGTGGTGGCAGCAGCTTTTGTACTACCCGTTGTGGAATTACTCTAAACGCGACCACGTCCATTTGACAGTCAGTTGTCACTTTACTTTAATTTTTCTTTCGTCGCGACGCATGCCACCGGTTATCGTGCAAAAATTCTGATTAATTCGTTTGTGATTATTTGTGTGGATTCGGTAAATCCAACAGTGTTTTGCAGATATAAGATCTGCCATCGTAAATATAAAACTCATCCTAAAATCGCGTTAAATAATTTGACAACAATTGGCGTCCAAACGTGGGGCTCCCTTTTGTTTTTATTCGAAAAAAAAAATCCGTTTGCAAGTATTGCCGTATTGTATAGACATTGTGATTGTTTTTTTTTTGTTGGTGCATTTAGAGAAGTGGTTTATGTTTTTTTTATCTTATTATAAAAGAAACGTACTTGGTGTTTTCTTTTGTTTTTCCTAGATATATACCTGCAAAAACTTAATTGGTTTGGCTGAAATTTATGTGATAGGAAGGAAAGTGCAACAGGTGGTATACATACATATTGTACATACATTCGTCATACAACAACAGAAACGGTGGAGAACATAGAACATACAAAAAGTGAAGTGATTGTTTTGAGTAAGGTTTTTTTATTTCTTAGAAATTGTGTAGTTGTGATTAGGTAGGTAGAAATGGCGGCCACGGGCTGTCTAGCCCATAGCCCAATTAGCGCTGAAGTGCGCCGTTTTGATACCATAACTCGTTTGAACCTGTGTATGCAATTGAAGAGAGAGAATATGAGCATATCCTCAGGATATCGTCCCTTTTTATTTGAGTTTCGAATAGGATTTTGTTGTAGCTTTTAGCACAATTATCAGAAAGTGGATCACTCACTCAAACCAAATCAGCACCCGCACCATCCACAGTTAGCCCACTAGGCAGTTCGTTGGCTGGCACAGCGCGTCCACTGATTTGATTGGATGATCATCCGGCCGCTGTGCACCACAAACCCCCACCAGAACCCTAGTCCACAATCTTGTGATCATAGGGAATCGACGGAAAGTATAATGCAGAAGTAGCCGAAATTCGTCCTAGAGCCATTTCGTCGCGTTGAGAAAAGAAATCAAGTCTCTGATCTTCATTTCAGAAAGTTCGTTAATGTCGTCAAAGAATGCTCTTCCGAGTGATTGTTTTCTAGCTTTGTCCAGAGCAGGGCATTTGCAGAGGAAATGAACTACTGTTTCCTTTTTGCTGCTGGTCCTCACAGCTCCGGCAGTGAGTATTTTGAGGTATGCCCAGCTTCGCTGCATGCTCTCCTATTGGCCAGTGTCCGCTACAGGTTGCAACTACCCTGGCTATATCTTGCCTGGGTCTGCGTATTAGATCAATTGTTCGGTTCTTGTCGTAGGTGGGCCGAATCTTCCTAGATATTATACAGTTTGATAAACTGCTCCACCTACGGTTTGCTTTAGTAAGATAAATTGAGAGAATGTTGCCCTTCATAACTTCAAGCGGAATGTTGACTCTTTCCGCAAGTGAGCCATGAAGGGCTGAACATTGCCTGGCCAGCTCGTCAGCCCGTTCATTGCCCTCAATGCCACTGTGACCCGGGACCCAGATAAGAGTGACATTGAGGTCAGTGTTCAGACCCGCAAGCTCATCCCGGTATTGCTGGACCAGTTTGGAGGATACTGTATCTGAATTAATGGCTTTAACAGCCGCTTGACTGTCTGTAATAATAGCTGCATAACGGTTCGGATCTGCTTTAAGTAACTTGCAAGCTTCCCTGATTGCCAGCAATTCAGCTTGAAAGACGCTAGCAAGGTCAGGTAGCCGAAAGGACCTAGATACATTTAGAGACTCAGAGAAGATTCCTGCACCAACGCCACACTCCATCTTTGAGCCATCAGTAAAGATAGTGATGTTGAAATCTTTCATCACGACGTTATCATTCCAATCCATGATCGTGAGGATCGGTCGTACCACGGCTGTGTACGTCCACAGGATCATCTTCGACTGAAGCCCCCACTTTTTACCAAAAGTTTTACTACAGGCATAGAATGCTATGCAGGCCTTCTTGACCCTTTCTTCAATGTTCAACTTCCAATTTAATTTGGGGTCGAGAATAACACCTAAATATTTAGCTTTAGAGGAGAGTGAGAGTGTTTGGCCGTTGAGTCGGGGTAGAGTGAAGGGGTGTATCTTAGTCTTGGTAGCAAATATCATCAGTTCAGTTTTGCTTTGGTTAACTCCTAGTCCACAGCTCGTGGCCCAGTTGCTTACCTTCCTTAAAGCCATTTCCGTGATCTCACTTAACACAGGAGTAAACTTCCCAACTAACAATTATCTTCGGTAAGGGTCTATCGAAGTTATTTCCTTATTAGAAAATTTGTCTCTATAAGGCCTTAGAGAAAAACACATTTGGCCCACATTGAGAAGCTCAAAAGGCTTTCAAGCCATCATTTACAGGGTTATGGGAAGTACTCAATTTATTTCGCTAAGGCCTTATAAAAAAAAACTACACTCAAACATTGCAAATGTAGTAGTGTAGTTTTGTTCCAGTGTTTCGATAGACACATCTAAACACCCTCATAAAAGGCTTGTTGAGGCCTAGGACAAGCCTTTTAGAAGCACAATGCAAAACAAAATAAAAATTAATTCTTTATTTTTATTTCTATATTTCTCCTTTTTCTTCATGCTTATTATGATTTTCTTCTGGAACTTAATTCACAATTATTATTTATATCCGAAAAAAAACACATTACTTACTTGATGGATTTTGCGGGAATTGAACCGAGGATGGTTGGGGTTGAGAGTCGGGCACCTTAGGTATCGAGCTAGCCTGGCATATGAAAAATGAGTGCCAAATTGGAACCACTTGAAACCGAAATTAGCTTCGTAAAAACTTCCTTGAGGCATCCTGATGAATTAAACTAACTTGAAAAATACAGGTGACCATTCGTCTGCTGCTGGCAAGGGAGTTTTTTTACATAATGTTATTTTGTTTTAATTATTAATGTTTCCATGATTACTCATTAGAGAAAACATGTAAGTGGTCACACAAACATACTTCCGTTCTTGTTTTGCAAAATAAAAACTATTTAATATTAGACCATACCTACTCAATAATTCGGTTTAATTTAAATTTACAAAGTGATAAAATTTTTCCTATTTTTATTTTAATAAATAATTTGACCTGTGGTAACCCTCTCTCGGCAGGAGAAACATACATGCGCCGACCAGTACACAAAATAATGCTAGTATCGGGCTTTTGCGCAGGGGGCTTACACAAACAAAATAAACTGACAGAATTCCACTGACAATTATGCTTCCATTAGACTTTCGTACACATAATAGCTTGTTTCAGGCGTTTGTAAGCAGGCCCTTCAAGAGCTCTTGGCAGTGCTTCCTTGTGAAAGCTTTTTCTTTGCTTTCATTTCAGATGCCTCAAAACTAATTTCTGGGAAGCCTTACTAAAACTGTAACCAAATTGTAAATATTCAGGCTTGCAGAAAATTATAGATTCTGCCTGTAATAGGTTTGTAGGAAGCTGTTTTAAGAAATATAGCTTCGAAAATTTGCAACTTCGATATCCAAACTAAATACAAGCCTTGTCGAAATAATAACTTATAGAAATTCAAAAAATGGACTTTATAGAGGACAAATTGTTAGTTGGGTTCCCTGACACTAATATCACCAAATCATCAGCATATGCCACCGCCTTAAGTCCACATCTTTCCAACTCAATAAGATTTGTATTCATGACTAAAAGCCATAGAAGAGGGGACAGAACCCCACCCTGGGGTGTACCTCTACTTACATGTTTGGTCGGGTTTGTATTACCTAACGTAGCTTGAATCCGTCTGTCTCTGAGCATGGATATTATCCATTCCCTTATGTAGTCTTCTACACCAAAATCAACTAAAGACTCTAGAATGGATTCAGTAAGCACGTTGTTCAAAGCCCCTTCAACATTTAAGAAAGTGGCAAGAGTATATTCTTTATAGTTTATAGTTTTCTCAATAGTGCGCACTACCTCATGCAGGGCCATTTTAGTGGATTTGCCTTTAAGGTATGCGTGTTGAGAGTTTTCAAGTGGACATCTATCCAGGATGTCTTTAATATGGATGTCGAGGATGCGCTCTAAGGTTTTAAGTACAAAAGAGGTGTGACTAACTGGACGGAAATCCTTCGCAGATTCATGCCCCCGCCTACCGACTTTCGGGATAAAAACCACTCTTACATGTCTCCAGGACTCGGGAACATAGTTAAGACATCCTTTAAAAATTGTTTCCAGCCAGAGAACTGCTATCTCTTGCAGTTTCTGGAATATCATTGGCAGTATGCCGTCCAGGCCTGGAGACTTATACAGTAAGAATGTATTAATTGCCTAGGCAATTTTTTCTTTTATTATAACGGTATTGATATGCTCTACTCGAGCTGAAGACAAGTCCCAAGGTTCCAGCGTCGCTAACCTACTGTTCTCGCAGCCCGGGAAGTGCGTCGTCATTAATAGCTCCAAAGACTCAGCTAGAGAGACTGTCCAGGAACCATCAGGCTTTTTCAAGAATGATGGATTACAATGTTCCTTAGATAGAATTTTACCGAGCCTTGCGGAATCTTTTATGTTTTCAATTGACTGACAGAATTCTCTCCCGCCTTTTTGCTTGGCTGATGCGAGAGCTCGCTCGTAAACCTTGAGACAATCTTTATAGGGTTGATAAAACTTATGTTTGTGGCAGATATTAAAGATTGTTCCAGTCATTTTCCTTAGATTAGATAGGTCTTCATTCCAACAAGGGGGTAGTGTCTTACGGCTATATTTTATTTACCACAAAATGTACATAGTTTTAAATACATTAATACATTTTTATTTTATATCTCAATTTTTATATTAGCTTTGTATATACGTATTTAAATCAAAATTTATCATTAATCCAGTTTTAATTTAAAAGTTCTTGTTTTAAAATCTAAGTCTTTGTTACTTAAGTGTTAGTATTTCGTTATAACTTTTTTTAAGTTCATATTACGTATATCTGGCATAAGCCTCCCCCATTTCTGCCCAAAGATCTCTGTTTTTTCCGTCGTTATACCAGTTGTTGTTGAATTGTCTAAGATCGTCCATCCATCTCTTATTTGGTCTTCCTGTCGGTCTTATTTCGTTTGGTGGAGTCCATTTGGTTACTACTTTCGTCCATCTGTTGTCTTGCGTTCTTGAAATGTGACCTGCCCAGCTACATTTTAATTGTTTTATTCGTTGAATTGCATCTGTTATTTTAGTTCTTCTTCTGATTTCTTCGTTTCTTATTCTTTGAACTGTCCTTATGTTGAGTAATCGTCTTTCCATTTTTACTTGACATTTTCTAAGTTTATCGAGTGAATTTGATGTGAATGCCATTGATTATAATCCGTATGTCATGACAGGAAGTATTGTGGAGTCCAGGATGTATCTTTGTGTGTCTTTTCCAACTTTTGAGTCCAAAATCTGCTTTACATTCCAAAATTGCTTCCAACTATTCGTTATACGCCGGTCAATTTCCTTTTCTTCTTGTTTCTTAAATGATTTTAGTTGTCCGAGGTAAACGTAGTCATCAACATAGTCAATTTTTTCATTGTCAAGCGAGATGTCCTTCCTTATGTGGTTCGTCATAACTTTGGTTTTGTTTAGGTTTAATCTTAGTCCATGTATTTTACATTCCGTAGAAAGTTCGATCAACTTTTTTTCTATGTCTTCTGGTGTCTCGGAAAGCAAAACAGTGTCATCTGCAAATCTCAGGTTGCTCAGTCTCTCTCCCCATATGCTTATTCCAAATCTATTTGATGATGAATTCTCGTCCGATTTTGTCCGTTTTTACTTTTGCAGTATTCTTATAATACAAATTCTTCAAAGTTTGGATGAAAGTCGGATTAATGCTTTGGTTTCTCAGTGCTGTCCATATACTTTTGTGCTCTACAGTGTCAAAGGCTTTGCTGAAGTCAATAAATAGAAGGTATAGTGGTTTGTTGTATTCTGTATACTTTTCATGAGTTGATTCATGGTCTGGAGGTGGTCTGTAGTTGAAAATCCCTCTCGAAATCCAGCTTGCTCCCTCAGCTGTTTGTCATTTAGTGAGTCTTTAACTGCTTTATATAATGTTTTAGAAAAAAGTTTATAAATTGTCGATATTAAGCTGATTGGTCTGTAGTTGTTTATATCTTCTTTGTCTCCTTTTTTGTGTAGCAATATAATGACACTGTGCTTCCACTGTCTTGGTATTTGTTGAGTTCTTAAAAAAAAGCCTCGTCAATATTGGGGTAAGTGACTCTTTTCTGAACTTGAGAACTTCTGCTTCTATATCGTCAATTCCTGCACTTTTTTCGTTTCCCAAGCTGTCAATAATGGACTTAATATCTCCTTCGTTGAAAACTATCTAACCGTCAATGAAATTGTTCAAATTTATGTTGTCCGTTGATTGGTCCATTGTTGTGAATAATTTTTCAAAAAACTCAGTTGCTGCTTCATTGATGTCCATTCTCTTTGTTTACTGTCTTGATTTATTTTTCATAGATATGATCCAGTCTTTTTTGTCGCATAGAAACTGTTTAGCCTTTTTAATGGATTTTGTTTCTTTAATTTTTAATGGATTTTGTTTCTTTTCTCAATTCCTTTAGTACTTATTTCTCAGTATCTGTAAGGTTCTCTTTAGCTCTCAGTTCTTCTCTTTTGTTGATCAATATTTTTGTGTTCTGTGAAATTTTGTCAGTTTTTTCGTTAAATTTGTTCTCTTATTTTATTGTCAAGTTGTTCGATATAAGCTCTCTTCTGTTATGTGGTTATTTCTTTAAGTGTGAAGTATTTTTGTTGATTCCTATTCTATGTACAGTGGTTTATTCTTATTTTTGCTCTTACCATCCTATGGTCGCTGTCGAATTTGAATGAAGGTAGTGTTGAAACATCCATTATCGTTTTAATTTTATTTGTCAATATTAGATCTTTTTCGTTTTTGTTTTTCCGTCTAGCGATAACCATGTCCACTTATATATTTGTCTTTTTTCTTAAAATATGAATTTGCAAAGGTCAAGTTTAGTTCTTGCATCTTCTTCTTATTGGATAGGAGACCTTAAGAGCAGTGCTCATTGATGCCTCAAAGGATTTCACCTTTGACTCAAGATCTATCACCGAGTCTGGACTTAGGTTCGGTATATTGCCCAGTTTAGATTTTACAACTTGACTGAATTTCTTCCAGTCTACTCTTTTGTGATTTCTATAAGGGGATTTATTTTCGCTTTTGAAATTAATGTTGAAGAGTATCCATCTATGGTCCGAAAAAGATTTCAGAAGGGATACCCTCAAGTTTTCTTCTATTAGATTCATTTTGTTATTTACGATCGTAACATCCAGTACGTCCTCCCAGCCTTCATGACTATCCGAGCTCGGAAATACAAAAGTTTGAGTGCCACCTCTGTTGCAGACCGTCAGGTTATTTTCAATAATAAAATCAAAAAAAAATCACCTCGTTAATTGATCTCTGAACTACCCCATAGGGTATGTCGTGCATTAGCATCATTACCAATCACAAGGTTAGTCCCTTTGGCTTTAGCTTCTTTTGTTAGGGTTCGCAACTCTTCTGGCGGTGACTGCCTGTCATGGGCGCCGAGTACGCCGAGGCCAACAATAAGCCGTCTGCATTTTCATCCTCCTACCTTACAACTGTTAGATCAGGAGTGCTTAGATTTGGAAGTATTTTTTAGCTAAAATACAAGTTCTAGGCTTACCTTGGTCTGGGCTTGCGATTTTATAAAACAGGTCGTATTGGTGATCTTGGTGGCCTCTTACTCTGAGTCCATTCACCCATAGTTCTTGAATGACCACTACGTCGACGTTTTCCTCCCTCAGGAAAACCCGCAGATTATGCGAGGCACATTTAGAGTGCCTCAGATTAACCTGTACGACTCGCAGCGCGTTTTTAATTTTGTGAGCAGCCTGCACACTCAGAGCCCGGCGGCTCGCTAGGGACAACGACATCACCAACAACTTCGTCGATCTCGACTTTGTCATCAGCTTTGTCAGGGTCTTCTCCCTGACTATGCAAGATTTTAATGCGGATATTACGTATGCCAAACTTCAGCTTGAAATTGGTCTTCTCGTAGTAGTGATTAAGTGAGATATATTCTCAATTGCACCTTAATTATTTTTTCTTTATTAATTACATTATATCATATTTTGATTTTCTTTTCTTATATTATATCTATTTTCATTTGATTCAATTATAGTGCGGTCTCTTTCTGACCAACCATTTTGTGACCAACCATATAAAATAATAATTTTGACATTAGGTAACGTAAGACGGCTTTCACACAAGGAAACTGAGTTGCCAGAAACTGGCTAGTTTGTAGGCGAGAAGGGTGTGAGGGGAATTTTTTTTGTCTTCCTTTTACGCCCTTCTCGCCTAGAAACTAAAAATCGGCGGCAACTCAGTTTCCTTGTGTGAAAGGGGTCTAACGTAACGTAGTGCAGTGTAGATTTAGTTCAGGGTACTTTTTCGTTGCTACTATTTTTTTTTAAGTACCTTTTTCGATAGTGTTTATTACTTCTTAGTTTGTTAAATTTGATATCAATTACCATATTGATAATCAAATTTATTATTTTCGTGGATAGTACTCAAAAGAAAATTGAATTTTACGCGTTTTTTATTTTTTTGGGAATTGGATTTAGTTTGTTTTTTTTAATTTGCTTTTCGTTTCTGATTTGTTTTAAAATCGATTATTTTTATCCTTATTCGCGTTTAGGTTTCACTTTTTGCTTGTTTTAAGCATTTGTTTTTTATTATTAACTTTTTTATTAGCTTTCTTTTTTTTCGTTTTAATTTTGTTTGAAGTGGATACTAGTCAGGTCAATAGATTGTCACAGGACGAAATAACTTATGAGGTAGAGTTTAGAGGATTGCCGGAAGGGACGGTAGAGGAGATGCGCAAAGCGCTTAGGGTTGCCTTAAAACTTGAACGTAGGAATTCTTTTATTCCTCCCGCTTATCCGTTCAACTTTGAACAGGATTTTTCGGCGGTTGAGAAGAAATTAGGAGAAATAGGGAAACTTTTGGAAATCTTCCGAAGTCGGAAACTTCGAAGGAATACTTAAAAATAATGACGAAAGTAGAGTGGGGGTTGCGCAGGATGGATAGGAGCATTCCAGAGAATGAGAATCAGAAGAAGAGCAAGTTGGCTCTTAAAAATAAAATAATTATGGCTATGGCAGGTTTAGAGGATGATGAAGACGATGAGGATGAAGATGATGAAGAGGAAGAACCACTGATCTCTATAATACACTGGATAGTGTAATCCTTACAAATATAACAGTTTTGTTTGACTCCAATTGACGATGACAAGTACGTGCCAAGTCAACTATTTGACGTCTTCCAGTCACAAAAAAAAGTATTGGCCTCGTTCACGACGTACCCGAACGCAGCCATTGTGTAGTTTTATGTTCATTTGACAGCAGGCAGCTAGGGATTTGCTTTGTTCATCGATGTTGGGAAAACATCGATGTTAGACGAAAAAACATCGATGTAGAACATGTGAAACATCCCAACATCGATGTTAAGATTGAGCACATCGCATTTAAAATAGCTAACAAATTGCAAAATAATTCATAATTATATTTTGTTTTGCCTTTAAGCATTTGAAATATTTTGTCTATGACCTCATGCTTAAAAAAAGAGAAATATTACAACCGCTATATTGCTTTCATCAAATTTGCTCGATCTTCGATTGTCATTTACACTAAAAAACCCAATTTTAAATCACTTATCAGAAAAAAGAAAATAATTTATAAAATAATGATAGCCCTTTTTTTATTTATAAAAAGTATTATGATTGGTTGGCTCAGATAATTTGACATTTCCAAACAAACTATCCATAGCAAAATGGTAATTCGATTTGGTAGAGTACTTTTTCTATTTGAACTTAAGTTAAGTACCGAAAATTATCTGAACTTGGCTTTGTTTATATATGTTGTATTCACGTTAATTAAGATGTCGTTTTTTAGGTCCAATTCTATCTGGATCTGCAAAAATGTTCAGAAAGCTAAAGGCACCGTTTAGAAATGATATTTTGTATATAAGACTTGTTAAGCTGGTGATCGTGTGTCGCTGTCAGTCCATATAATATACACCACACAACCACACTTCATACGAGACAAATGTGGTTCTATGTATATGAATAACATTATAGCGATGGCAAAAGTACATGAGACAAGTCTGGTTGGCTTTAGACGTTCTTTCACGTTAAAAAAAATTAACATCGATGTTTAAACATTAAAATCATCGATGTTCAGAAAGGAAAGACGACGTCTACATAAGATTTTTTTACCTACGACTTAAGATGTTCATACATGCAAAATAAGTTAAGATCGATGATCAAGAATCAAAAACATTTTGTATTTGTCGAAAACGAAAAAGAAAATTACGTTCAAAATTATCGCTACAATTTTTGAAACAATAAAGGTATTTTGAACTTAAAGTTAGACCGCACACAACTGCAGCGGAACTACATTTCACGTTGCGGCAAAACATTGTTTGCATGAAACTGTATGAGCTATATCGCAGTAAGCGGCAACTGAACTTCGTAAAATTTCATACAAATTATTGTGAATCGCAGTTCCGCCTTGTGCGGGCTAACCTCTATTATAAAATGTTTTTTTAATTGATTTTTGAACTTGATTTTATTATTCAAACAAATATATTAACAAATATCGATGTTAAAAACGATTTTTCTGATTCCATAATTTATGCCATCGATGTTGCTTCTTCGATGTTGACATCGATTTTTTTTCAATGTCACTCATCCCTAGCAGGCACTCTTTATTTTGTTATATTGTTATATACTGTAATACAAAAAAAGCCAGCTCAACTATAAAAGTTCTTCAAATGGTGTCAACCTCTTTGTACGAATACGCTATCCAGTGAATTATAGAGATCAGTGGGAAGAACAAATTAAAGAGAAAGAAGATGAGGGACTTGGAAGAAGAGTGAGGTTGAAAAACAGCGTTCAGCTGAACCTCAAGATAGCAGGTCCGTCATTACTTCTACAGGTAAATTGACGAGTTTAGGAGTAGCAGGCAGTAGCGTAGGAGAAAATAGCGATAGGAGCAGCCCAGTGGTAGAACGGGTCGAAGTTAGCTCAGACAAATTTTTGAATATTTCCAAATGGAATGTGAAGTTCACTGGTGAGCGCTGTGGTGCTTCAGTGAATGCATTTTTAGAAACTTTTTAAAGCAGTAGTAGAGATTTTTGTAGGAAAAGCTTTAATTTTGTTTAGGGCAATTAGGGTGTCAGTCAATTCGTGGCCAGAACTCGTCAGAGAGTTGAAGCTGGAGTTCTTGCCACCGAATTATGATGATTTACTTATAGATGGATAAGGTAACGATGAGTCCATCGGTATTTATATGGCGACGATGCAGAATTTGCTTGGTAGGTTGTCAGATCCACTTGCGGAAAGAAGGAAGTTGTCAATGATTCAACGGAACTTGACACCTTTCTATCAAACCCACTTGGTTTAACGAAACCAAGTTGTGAAGCCAATTTGGTTGCTTCAGGTAGGCATTTAGAAGCGGTTAGGGCAAATGTGGAGTCGTATGTTCCACACCCAGTGCTAGGAACAATAGGAACTTCCTAGAACCGGATCTAGCATATTTAGGAAGGGAATTTTCTGTTGTTTCAGTTGTTGCTGATAGCAACGGAACTGCACGTCAGGGCCAATCGAATAACCCAATAGGATCTTCAGTTAGGTGATACAATTGCAATTGATCTGGCCATTTTGCAAATAGGTGTTCTGCTCCTAGGCGTAGTTTTGGGTGTGGGCAATTAGGAGTTAGTAGGCAGAATTGTCGTCGCTGCTCGAGAAATGGGCAACGGGCTCTTGAGCCAGCAGGGCGGGACGTCCGAAGACAATAGGTAGGTTACCTGCTGGTAACCAGTTGGTGATCAGATTCACTTAGGCTTTACATTGGAGGCAAAAGGTAGTGATAGGAGACCATTTTTAGGGATTAGTATTTAATGTTCTAAATTTTTAGGTTTATTAGATTCAGGAGCTTCTAGGACCATAATAGGTAGGGATGCTTGGAGTATTCTCCAAAATGTAGGTCTTTCTGTAAAGAGAGACACTGTTGGCTGCGTTCGGTTAGCGGACGGAACAGGTTTCGATACCTTAGGGACTCTCTCTTTTCCAATAATATAAGAGGACAAGGCAGTATTGATTGACTGTCTTGTCATACCAACTCTGCCAAACACAGTGATCCTTGGTGCAGAATTTTGGGGACTCTCGGGTATAGTCCCGGATTCGAGGTCACGTGAGTGGAATTTTTCGGAACAGCCGGATTCGATTAGTTCTATAACAGAACGTTCGGAGTTGAGTGATAGGGAAATTAAGCTTTTAGAAAATTTAATTGAGGAATCATTTAGGAAGATGCCTGAAGGCTTAGGTTGCACAACTATTGTTGAGCACTAGATTAGGACATCAGTGGAACCGATTAAACAACGGTATTATCCGGTTTCTCCGGCAATGCAGGAATATATTGATAGGGAATTTAACGAAATGTTAGAAGCAGGAGTTATTGAGAGATCGACTAGTGCGTGGTCATCTCCAATACTATAAGTAAAGAAGAAGGACGGCTCCTGTAGGTTCTGTGTGGATTATAGGAAGCTGAATAAAAATACTGATAGGGATGCTTATCCACTACCTTATATAAATTCCATTTTAGACAGGCTTCGAGGTGCGAGGTTCTTGTCTTCGCTAGACATTAAGTCAGCATATAGGCAGATTCCTATGGAGGAGGAATCAAAGCCCTATACTGCCTTTACGATTCCTGGGAGAGGTCTTTTTCAATTTCGAAGAATGCCTTTCGGTCTTCACAACTCGCCTGCAACTTGGCAGAGGTTTATCGACACAGTTTTGGGTGCCGACCTCGAGCCATACGTTTTCGTCTATTTAGACGACATCATCATCATTACAGAAAGTTTCGAACAACATCTTGAAATTCTGAATGAGGTAATGAAAAGGTTGAGTGAAGCAGGATTGAAGGTCAGGAGGGAGAAATGCAGTTTTTGCATGCCATCGCTGAAGTTTCTAGGTTATATAGTAGATCGAAATGGTTTACACGTAGATCCAGAGAAAGTGGAAAGCATGGTTAGGATTCCAGCACAGAGGAATGTAAAAGAAGTTAGGAGTTTTATAGGAACAGTGTCGTGGTACCGTCGTTTTGTACCAAATTTTGCTGAGTTGCTTTTTTTTTTTTTTTTTTAAACATGCCGCGCACTAAAGGGGTTCTTACTACCCTTAATTATGACTAGCACAGTGCGAGCCTTAGGAAAACAAGGAAGGATTTAAAAGGAGATACCGATGCACATTGGTTTTGAAGTTCTGAATATCAAAATGGGGGGGAAAAATAGGGTCAGGTAAAGCATTCCACATTCTTGTTGTGCGACTAAAGAAGGAATCCCTATACGAAATTGGGCTCAAGGGTAAACTGATGAGCATTCCTAAAAGCGCGAGTATAACGGTTGAATTGTTTAACGGGAGGAATGCAACTGGCTATTTTACTTGAACACTGTTTATAAAAATAGCGATAGAACAGTGAGAGACAGGTGACATTGTGGCGATGTTCGAGGGGTGCTATTGTTGACGTTATTGTTCGATCACCTATCATTTTTAGGGCCCTTTTTTGTATTCGGTCCAACAAGCTTAGATGAGTTATAGGAGCACCTGCCCATATATGTGAATTATACTCAAGCTTTGGACGAATAAATGCTTTGTAGATCATAGCCGGATCAGAGGGGGTAAAGAATTTCTTGCATCTTCGGAGAAAACCTAAGCACTTAGCAGCGTTTTTGGCGACGTCAAATATGTGGTCATTCCACATTAGGTGGTCTGTGACACACATACCGAGAACTGAAAGCTGTTCGGTTTCCTCGATGCAAGTGCCGTCCATGGAAAGCGGCATTGGAGGTGGGTTTCGCTTTAATGACAGAAGGCAGCATTGAGTTTTTGAAGCATTAAATTCTACGCGGTTTTGTTTCCCCATTGGACAATGCTGCTTAGATCAGAACTTAATGAGCTTATCATACGCTGCCGTTCAAGTTCCACATCCGAAGGACATGGGTGTGAATCTGTAAACGAATATGAGAAGCTGAGGGTACTGTCGTCAGCGAAACAGTTTAATGGATTAGAAGTTTCAGATAAAAGATCGTTTATGAATATAAGGAAGAGAGTCGGAGACAAAACGGAGCCCTGGGGCACACCAGCATTTATTTTATGGATTTCAGACTTGAAACCATCCAATTCAACTTGAATTGAACGGTCCGAAAGGTAGTTTCTAATCCAGCGAAGTAGAGATTCGTCGATGCCAAATGCACGCATTTTCGATAAGAGAGCTTGGTGCCAAACTCTATCAAATGCTTTTGAAATATCAAGTGCAATAATCTTACTTTCTCCAAAACGATGTAAAGATTTGTGCCACTGTTCGGTGAGATAAACCATCAGATCACCAGTGGACCTATTGCTGCGAAAGCCGTACTGCCGGTCATTAAGAAGCTTTCGATCTTCGAGATATTTCTTGAGCTGAAAATTAATCAGCGTTTCCATGACCTTGGAAAGAAGGGACGTAAGTGCAATCGGTCGATAGTTAGAGGGTGAAGAAGATACGCCTTTTTTAGGAACAGGCTGGACAAATGCTGTTTTCCATCCACTCGGAAAGAGACCAGTAGAGTAGGACAGATGGAAAAGCTTACGCAGTGGTTTTGCCAGCGTTGAAGAACACCTCTTCAGAACAATGGGAGGGATACTATCCGGGCCAGCGGATTTGTGTATATCAAGATCTTTCAGGACTCTGGCAACTGCACGAGTGCGAAAGAAGATTTGTCCCATAAAATCATTTACGCTCTCAAGTACAGGAGGAGTCATAACACTTTCTGGCAGCGTCGAATTAACAGCAAACTGTGCTGCAAGAAAATTGGCTTTATCTATCGAGCTGACAAAAGGGGTGTCATTGAAGACGAGCGTTGGAACCGACGACGAAGTCAATACACTGAATCCAGAATGGTGTTGCAGAAATTTCAAAATGTTTTTTTGGAAGAAAAAAGCCTTTCAAGTGTTTTTTGTAGTGGCTCCAGTCATGTTTATGAATAGTTGTTCTGATTTGTTGCCCTGATACATCAGAGGAAGATTTTGCAATTGGTTAGCAATGAAATTTAGCTGTTGTTGCTGATTGCTGTTAATTGCCATCTGGCGATGATACTGAAACACATGCAAAATGTTTTGATTTTTTTTTTTTGTGATGGTTGCGTTTCTGAAGGCGCATTTTTATATAAATATATTTAGATGGAAAGTTACACGAAACTGTTGTACTACGTAATGTTACGTTTGATGATATCAGCACATGGACCTAATACACGTTCGAATCTCGCTCTGTCCTAGTTGATACATTTTACAGTAGGACTTCTAGCAAAAACGGTGAAAAAGTAATGCGATTTCAACAAAGTAGTCGCTGGGACCTACACAGCCAACTTCTGCTGGATCATCTCTATGCTCTACACTTCGCTGCAACACAACAGCACACTACTCCAGGCCAGGCCCAGGCTCAACGCCAAGGTTGAGGACATTGCGATTGGAGAATATATCTTTTTCTTTTTCACTCAAATAATCTCTTTGCTTGTTTACTGATTTTGTTCTTTGCGGTATAGATTTTAGTTTTCTTGGACTGTATGTTCTTTTTCAGACACACTGAAGAGTTTTAAAAAAAATTGTGCAACTTACAAAACAATTGCCCTATTTCGTTTCTTTTTCCTTCGTAAGTATGAGAAATGCCTCCATCATTATTCTCTTCAATTTCTCTGAGGACGGCATTTTACGAATTTTAAACTTAATAACTTAACCGTGTTTTGAAACATCTCTAGAGGCCAATGCACAGTAATATTATATTAATAAGTAAATAAATTTTATTGAAGAAAAGAAAAAAATGCACGATTTCACGTAATTTATTGAGAACTGTCACTTTTAACAAAACAACAATAAAACTTACCTGTCAGTTTGAGAAAATTTCGCCATTTTGTTTTTTAATTCACCACTCACATGGATTCACGGATAGGAAAAAAAGAGTACATTAAGAGAGTTTTCTCTTATTTACCTCAAATACATTTTGCGGGTGTTTAAGGCAAGGGGTTTACAAGTCGGGCCTCTAGGTAGTATACTTACTCTATGGTCATTATCAAGCTCATTATCTTCAGTCGGCTTTTCGTAAGGAAAACGGGAAAGGAAATCTGCGTTTGCGTGTTGTTTTGTGTTTCTTTATGTGATACTGTAATCAAATCCCGACATAAAATTTGCGTAATGCAAAAGACGCAGAGCTAACATGGCTGGTAATTCTTTTTGTGGATGTAAAATCCGTGTTAGAGGCTGGTGATCAGTCAATAATATAATCTTTCGGCCGTAGCCCGTAGCAATATTTAAAAAATTATGTAGACCCCAATAGACAGCTGTTGCTTCCTTATCCAGCTGCGAATAATTCCGTTCAGATTTAGTAAGTGACCTTGAAGTGAAAGCTATTGGTCTCTCTTCATCATTTGACAGATGATGAGAGATCAGTGCCCCTAGCATTGTGGGTTATGAATCGGTTGCTAAATTAATGGTAATTTGGGATCGTATTTCATCAGAACTTTTTTACTCCTTATTTCTTCTTTTAATTTCTCGAAAGCTTGTTGACACTTTACTCCATATGAATGTTTTATCTTTACAAAGTAATTCATTTAAGTTGAAAAGTTTACTTGATAAGTTAGGAATAAACTTTTGGTAATAATTCAAAGTCCAAGAAAAGTTCGAAGTTCTGATACGTTTTCAGGTCTCTTGCATTTAACAATTGCCTGAATTTTATTATTCATAGGCTTGATACCTTCTTTATCTATAACGTGACCTAGATCAGACACTGATTTCAAAAGGAACTGGCACTCACTCCTATTCACATGTAAGTCATTTTCACGTAATAATTTAAAAACAATTTGTAGATTCTTTAATAAGTTGTGCGTCCTTGGATAAGAATTTCATCAAAAAAGCACATAACATCGGGTATAGGTTGTAACAGTTTATCCATGAATTTTGCCAGACATTTGGACTTATTTTGACTACAAACATAAATCGATTTACTTTAAAGGACCCCAAGTGAGTACTTGTTGCCTGAAGATGCGCTGATTCCTCATCCACTGCCATATGTAAGTATGCTTGATGAAGATCTAGTACGCAGTAAAAATTTCCGCCACCAATTTTTGAAAATATGTCCTCTATCCGGGGAATAGGATAGTTTTCATCTTGTATTTCCTTGTTAATCGTCGATTTGTAAACGGCGCATATTTTTATGTCCCCATTTTTCTTTATAACTGGCACTTTTAGGGTGTCCCAACTACAATTTGAAACCTTCTCAATAATATTAGTTTTCTCAAGTCTTTTGATTTCATTTTCAATCTTATCCCGTAGGGCATAAGGTACGGGTCGCGGTTTTATAAATATTGGTTTTGAACTAGAATTTTTTAGAGCAATCGAGCAGTTCGTGTTCGGAATTTGTCCAACCTGTGCAGTAAAAATGTCAGCATACTCCACAAGAAGGGCATTTACCTTATTTTTACATTCAGCTTCTGATAATTCGGATTCTTCGCACTGATAAATTGGAAGGATCTCTACACCTAGACTTCTTATCCACCCACGGCCCAACGGTTCTACATTCTGAGGTAAGACATAAAGTTCCCCACTATCATGTCTCTCCCTGTAAGCAGTATCCATTTTACAAACCCCAACTGGTTTGATTATCTCTCCAGTATACGTCTTCAAGGTAATCAATGATGTTTCTAACTTCTTATTTGGCCATTTATTTCTAAAATCAGTTTGAGACATAATAGATGTCATGGCGAAGGCATTAGGCAAATAAATGAGAACACGGCAATTTAAAGTTAATTAAAAACATTTATTAAACAAAGTACATACAAATTGTTGGCACGTTTAAAAATTTGTTTTTTTGATTGCGGCTTAAAATTGTGTCCGCTGCCTTTGATTGTTTTCAGTTATTTTCTTTTCTTTTTAGTTCTTACTTCCTTCGATGGACTTCGATAAAACGATGATTTTGATTGGCCAGCCAATTGCAAAGATTCTTGTATTAAATTTTGGGACTGTTTGAGAACAATAGAATTGTCGATGCGCCATCTGTTGTTTTTTTTTGGTTTCTAAGGCAGAGGTCACATGCGCGCCGACATCCCACCCTCTGTGAATCCTCGAAGAGGTTCACCATCAACGTTAAATACGGCAAGTTTTGATGATGGTCGATGCAATGTTCCATGTGAAGTTTTTACATCAGTGCTTAAAAAGTCCTCCTCTACCACCAGCTATACATTGCTGCTGAGAGCACCACACCAAAAGGTGCTTCTCCAACAAGGGTGATTGCACTACGCAAAAAAGTGCTCACCACCTTGCCGCTGCTGCCGAAAGCATACCGATACAGGGTGCTCCACCGGTCAAAATTCAACCGCTTCCACATTCAAGCGGAATAATTTTTGAAAGGCCTTTTGGGCAAATAACTTTTGCTAAGCAAAAATAAAAAATATTGTCGACCATTGCATCGATTGGTGCGACGGATATCCACCATTGCTTCGATTGGTGAGAGAGAAGGACGAAGAAGTCAACGAAGTTTCAACGCCCCGAACTGCCTAAGAAGACATCATTGCTGAAAAAATAAATTAAATTTGTACAGGTAAGTATAAAGTTTTTTAATAATTGAAGGCATTTTTTGTTTTATATTAACTATTAAATACATATATACATTCAATATACAATTTTTTTTGTATCTCAATGGTAAACCAACCGTCACGCTCTCACTCTTTCTTTTTTTCGCGTATCGCTTTGTGCTCTCTTATCCTAGTCACTTATATCGATATTTTCTTGCGATACAATTGTAAGCCATTTCTTTTAGTGTTTCTAACAGAGATTCTATGAGAATCCATAATTCCTTATAGTAAAGTGAACAAATTTCCCTTATCTGTTTGTGCTTCCATATATCGCGGTATTGCTCAAAATTTCGTCAAACATATTTTCACTTTTTTAACGTTTTATTCCGCCGAGAATCGATCGGTGGTTATTTTCCTCACAAAAATTAAATTCATTAAAAACTATTAATGAACACAGTTAAAATTTACTGTTTGCAAAGATTTTCTTGACCCATCCCATCGGCATTAAGTTTTTTAAAACACATTTCTGGTGGGTACTTTAATTAAACATTTGATTTTCATAGTTGTTTAATAGTTACAAGTTCAAAGAATTAAGTGGATCCTTCGTTTTTATTTGATACTGGCCCGCAGTGACTCAAGTGACAAACTTCTTTTCAAATCTTTAGAAACTAGTTACGTTTTCAATCCCGTCTCTCGTTTCAATCGGTATTACAGCTGCGCTTTGGAAAAGTTGTTGAATTTTCCAACTTTTGTCAAACTCTTTTTGAAAACCATTCTCGTTTTCAAAAGTTTGTTAATCCGATTCTTTTGTCAATCGTAAAGTGCTGTTTTTTTCAAAAACTCCTTTGAAAACATTCTCGTTTTCAATTATTCTCTATATTCTTTTTCGAATACTAAAGTTGATGAATCTTCCAACTTTTTTTTTCAAATTTTTTGAAAATATTTCTCGTTTTCAATTATTTTTTAATTCGATTCTTTTGTGAATCGTAAAGTGTTGACTTTCTCAAATTTTTCAAACTCTTTTGAAAACAATTCTCGTTTTCAATTATTTTTCATACGATTCTTTTGTGAATCGTAAAGTGTAAATTTTTTTTAAACTCTTTTGAAAACATTTCTCGTTTTCAATTATTCTCAATATTCTTTTTCGAATACCCAAGTTGTTGAATTTTCCAACTTTTGTCAAACTCTTTTTGAAAAACATTCTCGTTTTCAATTATTCTCTATAATCTTTTTCGAATACTAAAGTTGATGAATCTTCCAACTTTTTTCAATTTTTTTGAAAATAATTGTCGTTTTCAATTATTTTTTAATTCGATTCCTTTATGAATCGTAAAGTGTTGACTTTCTCAAATTTTTCAAACTCTTTTGAAAACAATTCTCGTTTTCAATTATTTTTCAATACGAGTTTTTTGTGAATCGTAAAGTGTTGATTTTTTTCAAACTCTTTTGAAAACATTTTTCGTTTTCAATTATTCTCAATATTCTTTTTCGAATCCTAAAGTTGTTGAATTTTCCAACTTTTTCAAACTCTTTAGAAAACAATTCTCGTTTTCAATTATTTTTCAATACGATTCTCTTGTGAATCATAAAGTGTTGATTTCTTGCAAACTTTTTTCAAACTCTTTTGAAAACATTTATCATTTTCAATTATTCTCAAGATTCTTTTACGAATCATATAAAGTTGTTGCTTTGTCCAACTTTTTTCAACTCTTTTTGAAAATATTTCTCGTTTTCAATTATTCTCAAGATTCACTTTCGAATCATATAAAGTTGTTGCTATGTCCAACCTTTTTCAACTCTTTTGAAAACATTTCTCAGTTTCAATTATTCTCAAGATTCTTTTTCGAATCATATAAAGTTGTTGCTTTGTCCAACTTTTTTCCATTCTTTTTGAAAATATTTCTCGTTTTCAATTATTCTCAAGATTCTCTTTCGAATCATATAAAGTTGTTGCTATGTCCAACCTTTTTCAACATTTTCAATTACTCATTTTCAATTATTCCCAAGATTCTTTTTCGAATCATATAAAGTTGTTGCCTTGTCCAACTTTTTTCAACTCTCTTGAAAACATTTCTCGTTTTCAATTATTCTCAATATTCCTTTTCGAATCCTAAAGTTGTTGAATTTTCCAACTTTTCCAAACTCTTTTGAAAACAATTCTCGTTTTTCAATTATCTTTCAATACGATTCTTTTGTAAATCATAAAGTGTTGATTTTTTTTGCAAACTTTGCAAAACTTTTGAAAAAATTTCTCGTTTTCAATTATTATCAAGATTCTTTTTCGAATCATATAAAGTTGTTGCTTTGTCCAACTTTTTTCAACTCTTTTGAAACCATTTGTCGTTTTCAATTACTCTCAATATTCTTTTTAGAATACTAAAGTTGTTGAATTTTCCAACTTTTTTCAAACTCTTTTGAAAACATTTCTCGTTTTCAATTATTCTCAATATTCTTTTTCGAATACTTAAGTTGTTGAATTTTCGAACTTTTGTCAAACTCTTTTGAAACATTTCTCGTTTTCGATTTATTACCAATAAAATTCCCTCGCTATTTTTATCTCATGAATTTCTTTTGAATCTTTATTCAGTGCATTCAAGACTATCTATTAACTAGAATTGAAAGGTTTCTCCCTTCTTCACCCATTTGCGTCAATTTTCAGATACCCGAACACGTTCGTTGTTCTGTATTTCTCTTTATTCCTTGACTGCATTCTCCTTCTGCACGCCTAGTGTATTACATTTCTCCCTCAACTACTTGCAACTTGCCTTATCATGTCAGTTTTGGATGATTTAATCTTTGCAGCGGACTTGCTTGTGAAATTCCATGCATCCGCCAAAGAGGTTCCTGAACAGAACTACACAATTGCATCTTTGGAAGCAAGAAAAACAGAACTTAAAGACTTATGGCAAGAAGTGAAAGAAAAGTATGCAGAATGCGCTCGTTTTCGACCGACAGGAAAAGAGAAACCTTTAGATATGGATGAAATAGTATCCAAATATAAGAATAGCAATGAGGCATATGTAAGTTGCTTAGCTCTGTTTTTTTAGCTTCAGACTAAATTAAAACCTGATCCATTTTTGGAAAGCAAACATAGTTTCCCTCGGAAATCAATTGGTAATAATTCCCAACAACAACCTTTATCTTCAGCTTCTCATTGTATTAAATTACCACCATGCGATACTGATACGTTTCATGGCGATTATCTTTCTTGGCCGGCATTTCGTGACATGTTCAATGCGGTGTATATACAGCATCCCAATTTAAGTGAGGTTGAAAAACTGTTACACCTTCGTTGCAAGACTAGGGGCGACGCCAGTAGGACTGTCAATCAGTTTCCATTAACTCATGCTAGTTTTTCTCTAGCGTGGGAAGCACTACGGGCAGCCTATGAAAATACCCGCATTCTGGTTAACAACTAAGTCAAAAATCTCTTTAATTTGCTGACGGCTCAAGAAGAATCTGCAAGGTGTATTCGCACACTTCAAAGCAAAGTTAATAATTCTCTCTCAGCACTCAAAGCATATCATAATAGTACTGATAATTGGGATCCAATACTTGTTTTGGCGTGTTCTAATAAATTACCCAAAACTACTCTAGCTCTCTGGGAGCAATCCTTAGAAGATCCCACTAAAGTTACAACATGGAAACAATTAGACAAATTCCTTATTTCTCGCTTCCAAACTCTAGAGTCTATTTCGGTCGCAACCTCCACAAAACCAATAGTCAGTCAACAATTCCATCGAAAAAATATCACGCAAAAGCCTCACAAAGTCAATACGTTTCTTGCAAAGGCGGGAGGATCCAAGTGTTAAATCTGCTCGGCAAATCATTCTATATATGAATGCCCAAAGTTTTCTGCAATGCCTATTGCATCTCGAATTGAAACCGTTCGTAAACACAAAATGTGTAACAATTGCTTAGGCACCAGCCATACAAAATCCTCTTGTACTAGCAAGTACTCTTGCTCTTATTGCAAGAAACGGCATCACACTCTTTTACACTTAGCAACCAATCCTTCAATCACAAAATCTAATAGTATGCAGTCCACTCCTCAAAACTCAGTTGCTCATGATTCCCAAATCATCCCATCAAAACTTTATGGTGGTTTCTCAAAAAAGAATTCTGTTGGCTACTGCTTTAGTTGGTATAATAGGAACGGAAACAGTACATGTGTTAAGACACTCACTAACAATTTACCAAGTTCATCCTTTTCTATCAAAGACTCCAACCTCTTTGTTGGCCTCAAACTAGCTGATCCTTCCTTTAACAAATCTGCTCATGTAGACCTTTTGATAGGCGCTGATCTTTATCCCTCTATAATCCGTAACGGTGTTAAAGTTATATCCAATTCACTAGTGGCACAAAATAGCATTTTTGGATGGATATTATCTGGACCAATTCCAGAGTCTTTTCAGTCGTTCAACACGACAATAACTTCTGAGTGCACTCCGAATAATTAAGATGCTCAGATACGAAAATTCTGGGAGTTAGAAGAACTACCTTCTACTGTAATTCGGCCAAAGGAGGATTGCTATTGCGAGGAACTTTATAAAAGAACCACTTTCAGACGCGCTGATGTTAGGTTCGTAGTGCGTCTCCCATTTAAACCTCAAACCTCAAAGAACCGCCTAGGTTATTCGAGATTTATAGCTCTTAAGCAATTCTCAAGAAATGAAAAATCTTTATCCTCAACACCAGATCTCAAATCTCAGTACTCAAAAGTTATATCTGAGTATTTATCCCTTAATCATATGCGAAAGGTAACTCCATCAGAAATAGTTGAAAATGGCCAAGTAAAGTCATTCTATCTTCCGCATCACGCGGTCATAAAACCCGAGAGCACTTCAACGAAAGTACGTGTAGTTTTTAATGCCTCCAATTCCTCATCAAGTGGTGCAAGTTTAAATGACTTACGTTTCCCTGGGCCGACCTTACAACAAGATGTATCCTCTTTTATAATTCGATGGAGATTTTATAAGTATGAATTCAATGCGGATATAGAAAAAATGTACCGCCAAATTCTAATCGATTCTCGAGACACTCCCTTTCAACGAATTCTTTTTCGTACCTCTCCCCATTTAGAAATTGAGGATTTTGAACTTTTAACCGTCACTTTTGGCGTTAATTGTGCTCCTTATTTAGCCATCCGTACACTACTCGAATTATCACAAATTGCTAAGGCTGAACTCCCACTTGCTTCAAAAATTATTCAATCCGAATTTTAATATGATGACGTATTGTCAGGGGCTCATAGCATCGATTCTGCCCAAAGGGCTCAATTAGAGCTTATTAAGCTCCTGGATTCAGCGGGCTTTCCACTTTGTAAGTGGACCTCCAATACTCCTCGTTTAGCATTTGCCTCGAGAACACATGTTGAATGAAAGTTTCTTTAAATTGGATGCGGACAGCAACACGAAAACGTTAGGAATACGGTGGAATGCCAAAGATGATAATTTTTACTTCACTACTCAAAAAATTCTTCTTTCGGAAAGGCCCACTAAACGAGAAGTTTTTTCTCAGATTGCTCGGATTTTCGATCCTGCTGGTTGGTTGGCACCCGTTATCATAGTTGCAAAAATGTTAATGCAACAAGTCTGGGCGGAAAAAACTACATGGGACGAACCCATTCAATCCAATACTTTCAGTACATGGAAAAACTTTGCGGAATCCTTACCTGAGATTCAACGCATTGAAATACCTCGTTGGGTAGAATATTCTCCGTCAGCCGAAGTCCAATTTCATGGATTTTGTGATTCCTCTGAAAAGGCCTACGCTGTTGCGTTATATATACGCGTGCGTCAATCAGACAGTACTCTCTCTTCTCATCTGCTCTGTGCTAAATCAAATCTGTGTCATTACCACGCCTGGAGTTGTGTGGGGCACTTCTTCTTTCCAAACTGATAAAATTCTATATTTCGAATTTCCCAGTTCACTCTTATAATATTTTTCTCTGGACAGACTCATCCATCGTTTTGGCTTGGTTTCAAAAACCGCCATGCGTATGGAAAACTTTCGTTGATAATCGCACCAGCGAAATCCTAGACAATGTGGGTAACGTCCTATGGAGACATGTTAAGTCCGCTGAAAATCCAGCAGATTTAGCCATTCGTGGTTTAATGCCTTCCGATTTGAGGCTGAACACATTTTGGTGGAAAGGGCCATCTTGGCTTTGTCAACCCACAGCTCAGTGGCCAGAAACTCCTCCAACTGCCCCATGCTTCGAAGATCTCGAACAAAAAGCAATTGTCTCATTAGTAGTCCAAAAAGACCGCGAGGATATACTGGATCGTTTCACATTTTTACCTTGTGCAATGCGTGTTATTTGCTACATATTTCGCTTTTATTGCAAGGGAAAATCATCATTACGATTCGCCCAATATCTCTTCTCGAGAAATTGAATTTGTCAAAATTCGCCTGACACTTTTGTCTCAAACATTGTATTATCCTAATGAACACACTCTTTTAATGGAAGGCAAAACTGTTCACTCAAAAAGCTGCATCATCTCTTTCAACCCATTTTTAGACTCTCATCATCTTATTAGGGTCAACGGTCGATTATCTCAGTCAGGTCTTTCCTATAACGAGCGACACCCTCTTATTCTACCTTATAACTCACGATTTTATATTTCCTAGCATGGTGGCAATTCCTTAATGCTTCGGCTCGTCCGACAAAGTTATTGGATTCCAAAGCTTAAAAACCTAATAAAATAGTGCATACGAAATTTCAAAACCTGTACTATTGCTCAAAAGGTATTAAGCAAGCAATTTATGGCTGCTTTACCTCCTGCGAGATGCACATTTTCTCCCCCCTTCACTTTTACAGGAATTGATTTTGCTGGCCCATTCGTACTTAGAAGTAGTAGAAAGTAGTTGCTTTATCTTGCCGGTCGGCACAGAGTGCCGCAGCTGAAGAAGAACGAAGAAAACACCGCTGTCGAGGAGGAGCTTTCTTCGGCCTTGTCGGTGGCGTAGCTGCACTCTTTGGATTCTCCCGAAATTTAGGTCGAGCTAAGAGGGGCAAAGCTGCTTTCATTGCCAAGGGTGGAAGAGAAACGATAATTCGGATGGACGCTGGCTCAGCCCTAGCTCTGCGCGCCTTCGGTTGGGGCTCTTTGTACGCATTTCTAGAAACAGGAGCATTCTGTTATGGCGTTTGGAAGCTCTAGACTGCCGAGGCTGACTAAAGCCGATGCGCCAAAGAGTCGAACCGAATTCGTTAGATTAACCGATCAAATGAAATACCTAGCTGCCTGGGGCAAAGAATAAAACACTTTTTTAACTTTAAGTTATCGAAAAATTACTTTTTAATTTAGATACATTAAATTCACGAACTGTGTTAGCAACTCAAACAAAATAAAGAAATATCAAATAATAAATATTGATAAAAATGTAATCGTAACTGAAAAGTATTAAAATTTTATCGTACCTTTTAAATGTATTAAAAAATGTTATCGTACCTTAAATGTTCTTCTTGGCGATATTGATCAGTGGCCGTCGATAAAACTAAAATTCAAACTGTAGCCAACTTAACTTATCTAGAACTTAACCTCATTTTAATTTTATGAACCACGCCGCCAAGAAGAGCAAGTAAGTTTTTTTACTTTAAAATGTCAAATGTATTTTATAATTTAACTTTTTCTTTTAAGATATGAAACCCTCCGTCAAACTAAGCGAAATTAATAAACTTTCGAAAATAAAATATTCGAAAATATACAAAAAAGGAGTTTTATATTTCTTCCTGGCTCGTAGCCAAGAATTTTTTATATTTGCTCGATATAATCAGCCGTCGCCACCACCGAATAATTTATATTTGTTCGATATAATCAGCCATCGCCACCACCGAACAGAATTTATATTTGTTCAATATAATCAGCCGTCGCCACCACCGAAGATGCCGTCAAACCATTTGCCCGTAAATTCGTTTACCCAACCAGACCCCATTCAGCCACCTACAAAGCAGTCACCTCCAAGTCAAGTTCTACACCAAATCCGTAAATGACAAGACCTGTCGGAGTTTTCTGGTCAACCAGAGCAATGGCCAATGTTTTCAGTTTCATTTCGAGAAACTACATCGGCATACGGGTACACCGACTTCGAAAATCTAACGCGTTTACAAAAAGCCCTAAAAGGCATTGCAAAAGTGAAGGTAGAAAGCCTACTGATTCACTCAAGCAGTGTCCATGATGTTATGTCAGAGCTGGAAAATAGTTTCGGACGGCCGGATGTATTGGTGAGAAGCCAAATCACCAAGGTCAAGTCTTTTCCTAGTATTTCTGATTCTCGAATCTCAGATATCATACATTTTAGCACCACCGTCTCAAACCTTACAGTTTTTTTTTTGGAAAACTCTGGTGTGGTTCCGTATTTATACGATCGGTCACTTCTCGACGAACTCGTTTTAAAATTGCCATTGGCCAAAAGAGTAGAATAGGCAAAACATACGCTTGCAATTGGACTATACCCTTCTGTACGTGAGTTTAGTACATGGCTTAAGAAAATTGCCGCTTACGTATGCATAGCCACTGAAATGAAGGCCGACTCAATTGAAAGAAAAGCCAAGCACGTCAATGCCATATGTCCAGTAGGTAATGAAAACTTTAAGAAGTCGATCTTATGTGAAGTATTTCAACAAAATCACAAATCGCATCAGTGTTCAAAGTTTAGAGGCGCCACTGTTAAGGAGAGATGGGAAATAGTTAAGAATCATCGTGTATGTTTTTGTTGCTTACGCAGTAGCCATAGTGTGACACAATGTTCATTTCGCCGTGAATGTAGAATTGCTTCATGTCATAAATGCCACAACCGTCTTCTCCATGACACTAAGGAACAATCAAAGCAAATCCCTTATACAATAGGTAGACCTGCAGTTAATCGTGCTGCCGTAGCAACAGTTGTTGATACATCGACAGAAATCCCTGAAAAACATATCCCTGTAGGCACTGTCTTTAATAAAGACAATGAAAAGAAAACACTCTTTAAATTTATCCCTGTCTGCCTGAGTGGTCCAAAAGGGACATGCAACATTATGGCCTTTATTGACGACGGTGCTAAGATCTCCTTAATCGGAGAAAAGGTAGTAAATTCTTTAGGGATTAAAGGCCAATCTGACTTGTTGTCACTAAGATTGATTGGTGATCAGACTACCTCTGAAATGTCTCAACACGTTGACATTGAAATATCTGGTGTATATGGTAACGCTTCCAAATACCAAATGAAAAATGTCCGAACTACAAAGCAACTACTTCTGCCGGCCCAGACAGTCAATATACCATGGTTCCATGAACATTTTGGGCAACTTGAAAACATTCCAGTCTTTGACTACTCCAATGAGATGCCACAGATGCTAATCGGTATACCACACACAAACTTAGTGAGACCATTGAAAGTCGTCAACTTCACTGAAGGGTTTTTCGTGCATAAAACGAAACTTGGTTGGACTCTCTTCGATTCTAATGAAGAGTGTACTGCAGATGCCACTATTGGTTTCATCGAACCTGAAGAAAACGCTTTAATGGATCTTCAGAATCAGGTCGCCGAGTATTTTGCTCTTGAAAATGCTACTCAACCGATAAGACCGATCATATTAGAAGCCGACAAGAGAGCTGAGAAGATCCTAAAAGAAACAACAAGAAAAATAAGTGGTCAGTATAAAACTGGACTTCTCTGGAAAGATGATAAAGTGCAGATCCATCCGGCAAGTCACAACATGGCTTTGAAACGGTTGCAAACAGCTGAAAAGAAAATGGAAAAGGATCCAAATTTAGGCGAATGGTACAAAAGCAAAATAAAAGAATACGCTTCAAAGAATTATGCCAGAAAATTAACACCACAAGAAGTTTCTGTTTCAAATTCACGTTGGTACCTCCCACACTTTGCCGTCTGCAACATCGACAAAGGAAACAAGCTGCAATTGGTATTTGATGCCGCTGCCTCGGTCAATGATACATCTCTTAACTCAATGCTGATGAAGGGTCCAGAAGTTCATCAGCCGAAGCCACTTCTCTTGATTTTATTAAAATTTCGACAAAAACAGATTGGTGTATGTGCCGACATACGAGAAATGTTCCACCGCATTAACATTCGAAAAGAAGACCAAGATGCTCAGAGATTCCTTTGGAGAGATGCACAAACAAAGGCCACCAGATACTTACGTTATGAATGCGATGATTTTCGGTTCCACTAGTTCTTCCTACTCGGCACAATTTGTGAAGAATTTAAACGCAAATGAATTCAATAAAATCTACCCAAAGGCTGTAAAATTATTGAATGTCATTATGTCGACGACTACGTTGATTGTTTTCATTCTGTGGACGAGGCGTGTTCAGTTTCCAGACAAGTTATTGAAATTCACAATAAGGGTGGGTTTGAACTAAGTTGATTTATTTCCAACTAATCCGAATATCTGAAAATGATAAGTAAATTTACAAACGAAATGCCTCCTGTGAATCTCAAAGATATTTGGCATGGTAATACATCAACCGAAAAAATTCTTGGAATGCTCTGGGACTCAAGTACATATGAATTTTGGTTTGTCCTTAAATTATGAAAAATGCCACAGTCAATATTAGAAGGCCGAGCAATACCAACAAAAAGTCAAAAAGTGATCGAGATACGATCAAAATTTGTTTCGACGATTTGCAATGAGGATACAGCTATAACATATGAACGGTATTCATGCTATTACAAATTTCTGCGAATTATGACAGTCCAGACTCGAAACTTGCCAAGCTAGACGTGGAAGGTGAATCTTCCTGAGCGATTCACGGGGGTTGGGATGTTAGCAACTCAAACAAAATAAAGAAATATCAAATAATAAATATTGATAAAAATTCTTCTTGGCGATATTGATCAGTGGCCGTCGATAAAACTAAAATTCAAACTGTAGCCAACTTAACTTATCTAGAACTTAACCTCATTTTAATTTTATGAACCACGCCGCCAAGAAGAGCAAGTAAGTTTTTTTACTTTAAAATGTCAAATGTATTTTATAAGTTAAGTTTTTCTTTTAAGATATAAAACCCTCCGTCAAACTAAGCGAAATTAACAAACTTTCGAAAATATACAAAAAAGGAGTTTTATATTTCTTCCTAGCTCGTAGCCAGAAAACTGTTATAGACAAATAAAATAGAACAATAATTTATCTACGCGAAACAAAACTCGAGTATTCCACTGGTTAATTTTATTTTGGTCACTCGTCAGTGTCGATTTTTTTTTGTTTATTACAGCTGACAGCAGATCGTAGGTCTTAGATTTGTTATGCATCATAACAGAAAATTCATAGCAGAATAAAAGATATGGCAGAATAGGCTTAAATCTGTCTTTTATTCTGTTATGGTTTATAACAGATTTCATAACAGAATTCGATCTGCAGAATACCAATTAATAAAAGAATAAAAGGTTTTTTGACAGTTCGAAAATTTGTATGGAAATCGTCACTTACGAACAAAAGATAGGCACTGGAAAAATCGTTCAATGTAGATGGTTCCGCCGATTAGAAACGACAACAGTGCCTATTGTGCCGCGCCGAATGTTTCGCATTGGTTTGTGTTGGATCTTGAAGATACACGAAATTGTAGTAGTACTTACTTTTAGTTTTGATGGCGCTCACAGCCCAGGATGGGCTTCGGCCTCAACTAACAAGCCCCGCCAGCCAGCTCTGTCCCTAACTAGCCGTTTCCAGTTGCGCACACCAGGTGCTTTGATGTCGTCATTCACTTGATTGCGCCACCTGTTACGGGTTCTTCCTCTGCTGCGTACCCCATCGGGGTTGGATTCGAAGACTCGTCGGGCAGGTGCGTTGCTGTCCATATGCTCCACGTGCCCCAGCCATCTCAGCCGCTGTATTTTCAGCTTTTTGACCAGGTCAACGTCGCTGTATAGCCCGTATAGCTCGTCGTTGAATCTTCTCCTCCATACTCCTTCGATACACACCGGACCGAAAATCACACGAAGAATCTTCCTCTCAAAGCACCCTAGCAGATTTTTATCCGAATCTTTCAGTGTCCATGCTTCTGACCCATAAAGCAGGACCGGGATGATTGGGGTCTTGTATAAAGTCTCCTTGGTTCTCTGAGAGAGGGCCTTACTACTTAAATGCCTTCTTAGACCGAAGAAACAGCGGTTGGCAAGAGTAATTCTTCGCTCGATCTCTGCACTGATGTCATTCTGCGATGTAATAGTGGAGCCCAGGTAGACAAAGTCCTTGACAACTTCGAAGTTATATCTGTCCATCGTGATATTTTGCCAAAGTCGACGATGTTGAGATTCCTCTCTCGATGACAGCATATACTTCGTCTTGTCCTCATTAACCGCCAATCCCATTCTAGCCGCCTCCGATTCAATGCTCGCAAATGCCCCTGCCACAGCTCGCTTCGTTCTGCCGACAATGTCTATGTCATCTGCATATGCAAGCAATTGAACGGACTTTTGATAGATTGTACCGCTGGTGTTGACATGTGAGTTGCGTACAATGGCTTCAAGAACGATGTTGAATAGGTTGCATGATAACGCATCGCCTTGCCTTAATCCTTTCTCAACATCAAAGGAATCGGTGGTGTTCTTACCAATTTTGACGGAGCACCGAGATTTCTCCATCGTCATCCTGCACAGGCGGACGAGTTTGGCAGGGATGCCGAGACTCGACATGGCTCTGTATAATTCGTCCCTTTTCACGCTATCATACGCGACTTTTAAATCGATAAAAAGGTGGTGTGTATCGATCTGGAATTCCCGGGATTTTTCTAAAATCTGTTGGAGTGTGAACATTTGATCGACGGTTGACTTGCCTGGCCTAAAACCGCCCTGATAGGGGCCGATCAGATCGTTGAAAAAAGGTTTTAAGCGGTCGCACAGGATGGCCGATTTTATAAGCGACGTTTGAGAGACTAATTCCTCTGTAGTTGGTACATTTTAGAACATCTCCCTTTTTATGGATGGGGCACACTATACCGAGGTTCCATTCATCGGGCATACTTTCCTCAGACCAAATTTTGCAGATGAGCTGGTGTATGCTCCTAGCCAATTCATCTCCCGCTGATTTAAATAGTTCGGCTTGTAAGCCATCCGCACCAGCAGCCTTGTACGACTTAAGTTTGGATATCGCCAGCCGCACTTCGGTTAGGTCGGGTGGACCTAACTCTTGGCCATCATCGTCCAAGTTGAATGGAGCGTTCTGCATATTAGCGGCATCTTGGCTGTCTTCGCAATTAAGCAGTCTAGAGAAGTGTTCTTTCCAGATCCTTAACACTGACTGTGTGTCTACTACCATATTCCCACTCTCATTTCGGCAGGCTTCCGTTCTAGCCTTGAATCCTTGGGTGGATCGCTTCACCCTCTGATAAAATTTTGGAACATCTCCCCTACCGCTACAACCCTCAATAGACTCTACTGCCCGCTTCTCGTGCTCTCCTTTTTCCTCCTGAGAAGTCGGCGTTCCTCCTTTCGTTTCAGCCCTTAGAGCTCCCGGGCCACTCTCTCAGCAGCTCTTGTTCGAGTCTGTAGCATTGACCCCCAAGTCCCCTTGTGTATATTGAGGTGTGGGAAGTAGGTGCTTGAGATGATGACATTTCGCCCCGCCGCAAAGTCTGCCAGCCTGTGTCCGTTGCCGGAAGTTTCGTCGTGTAGGCTGTGTCCTCCGACTATCGAACCAAAGATTCCCTCCTTCCCGAATCTTGCGTTGAAGTCACCAAGAATGATCTTCATGTCGTACTTCGGGCACATATCATACGTTGTCTCCAGGAGATCGTAGAATGCTTCTTTGGTTGAGTCCTCTCTCCCTTCATGAGGGCGTGAACACATATCAGCGAAATGTTCTTAAATTTGCCTTTGATGCGGATTGTGACCAGGCGCTCGCTTACACTTCGGAAGCCCAAGACTTCTTGCCTAAGTCTTCCCCTTATCACAAAACCACAACCAAAGAGCCGCTGACCGTGTTCCTTCAAGCATCCGCCGTAGTAGATGTCACACGTTTTCAGTCTCCGTATGCCCTCTCCATCCCATCGCACTTCCTGGATAGCTATTACGTCAGCCTTTAGACTGTCCAGGTTCTCCACTAATTGTTCGGCTGCACGTGTTCTGTATAAGCACAGGACGTTCCACGTGCAGATCCGAAATTCATTGTCCTTGTTTGGTTTGCTGGGGTCCTCAACTTTAAAATCATCCATATCCGAGGCTTGTTGTTGTTTCGGACCAATTTTTTTTACGTGGTAGGGAAGTTACCCCGACGCACAACCCCCGACCCGGAGGACCAGACCCTTCGTATAACTCCAAGGGTAGGGAGACGGATAAACCGCTCCTTATATTCCTGAGCTACAAATATGTCGTAGTAGCCCATATAAGGTGTTCACTAAGTAGTTCAACCTAACTGGAACTGTAGACGCCACCGTTGATTCCATCTAGAGAATTCGTCCGCTGCCGCCTCGATGAAAGGAGAAGTGCCTTAGTGGGAACACTCCTCCCCCCTCTCTCGTTGGCTGTCCCCAACAGCTTTCAACGGGGATTTAAACCCCGTCTCCAGCTGAGGTACTAGACACCCGATGTTCACCACTAGGAGGTAAGAGTGGGAGTTGGTAGACAGAGGTGGGTTTTGAGAAAAACCTGTGGACGCTTGTGTCCTCTTGAATGCACGTAACTACCCTTTTGAAATTGTAGTAGGTATCTGTAAAATATAACCTTAATTAGCAAGAAATAATAAACAGGTGTGTTAAGTTCAAAGTCAGGAATAAGAAGAAAGAATTAAATTTCATTTATTAATTTGGTATACAAAATGGCGGTGCCACAGAAGGGAGACACAAAGAAGACACAAGAAGTGTACAAAAGTGCTGCCAATGATGCCTGCTTTCTTTGCGTTGCCAACATCTCCCCTCTCAAAATAACTCATAAGCCCTCAGATATGCTGGTGGCTTTCACTGCCTTGGGACTCGTCTGGAAGTTGGGTTCGGCTCGGTGCTTACTTCGGGCGGGTCAATGTTGCATGTTGGAGTAGATGTATTGATTATGTCGGTACTTTGTATTCCAGGTTCCGATGTGGAACTCAATGGTTGTGACATTTGTTGTGGTTGAATATCAAAAACATCAATTAATATGTTAAATTGTATTTGGCGATCTGAAAAACTCTGTCCGTCCGCAGTCCTGGGAATCATTTGGTCTATGTGAGAGCGGATGAGTTCATTTTGACGTCTTGGCTGGTTTACGATGCGAGTGTTGTACATCACTTTGCCTATACGCTCAAGTACTGTGCCAGGTCTCCATTCACTTTTTTTGTTCGAGAATTGGACTCTTACATATACTGTGTCTCCAGCTACAAATGATTTTGGCTTGACACCATGCTTGGTTTTATACAGTAGCTCAGCGTATTGTTGTCTAGTTCCTTCACTAGGTACTGGGCACTTTGGTGGAAGCAGAAGGTCAAGTGTTGTACGTAATCGGCGTCCGATAAATAGTTCTGATGCACATTTCTGACTGTGTTGCGATTCGGTGTTGCTCGATATGTCGATAGGAAAGACTCCAATTGTGTTTGTGGTGTGTCTCCCCCTTCGAGTTTCTTGAGCGCACGCTTGAATGTATCCACAAAGCGTTCCACCTGGCCGTTTGATTGTGGGTGATACGGTGCAGTTCGGGAGTTTTTTAGTCCACGTTCTCTGCAAAACAAACTAACAGTCTTATTCTGCCGTTGTGAGGGTCACAGGTCACAATTTTTTGTGAGTTTGTTTTTGTATAAGGCGGTCACAATTTCGGATTCTGTGGAAGCCCTCATAATAAACCTCACAAGAACTACATGAGTTGTGATCTGCCAAGGAGCAGATGTGCCCGCATGTCCAAAATGGTCGGTCTGGACATATTCGATTTTGAAATCGTAGGCCTTTAGAGTCACAGCCCAGCGTTGGAGCTGGTTGGCTGTGTAGACTGGGATACCTTTCTTGGAGCCAAAAATCGTCAAGAGTGGTTTCTGATCCGTCTGGATCACAAATTGTCGTCCATACAACATTCGATGAAATTTCGTTACTGCAAAAATGAGGGCAAGTCCCTCCTTCTCTATTTGGTTGTACTTTTGTTCGCTGCTAGTAAGTGTCCTCGATGCATGGTAAATTTCTTAGACAGATCCATCCTTAAATCGATGTAGAATACATGCACCAATTCCGATGTTAGATGCGTCACCAGCGACGATCAGTTTTAGAGCTGGATTAAAATATGTGAGGAGTAAATCTGACTGTAGGATTTTCTTGAAGTTCTCAAACGATTGCTGGCACTCTGGAGTTCACAATCATTCCACGTTCTTTTTGAGCAATTTATTGAGTGGTGACGGAGCTCATGCATTTTGTGAACGTATTTGCAGAAAAAGTTGATTGCTCCAAGGTACGCTCGCAATGTAGATAAATCTGTTGGTGCCGGCATTTGGGCAATGGCTTGAGTGTTGGCTGGATTTGGACGGATACCATTGCTGTGAATGATATCACCTAGGTATTCATGTTCGCGCATTGCAATGGTGCACTTTTCAGTTTTAATGGTGAATCCGAAAAGTTGGATGCGGTCAATAAAACGTGTCAGATTTTTGTTGTGATCTTCGATGCTTTTTCCAGTAACCAGGATGTCGTCCAGGTATGCCGATGTTCCCGAAAGTCCTGTAATCATCATGTCAATGGTGCTGATTCGCATCCCACCGCGAACAGACGTGTTGGGAGTTAAAACATTTACCGCACCCAATACCCAACAAACAAATTAAAAAAAAAAAAAATAAATAAATAAACCAACCAACCTGTCTCCATATCAAAATAATAATAAATAAATCCCCGCCAATCGACCGTACGGAAAAAAAAAATCAATAGCCTAAAAAAAAAAATCAATAGAAAAAATAAATTAAAAAAAAGTGCCAGTGTCAGTGCCAGTGCTTGTGCTTGTGTACAGAACCAACAACAAAAGTGCACCATGCCCATGAAGCTGATGCTGCTGCACAAAATTAAAATCAGCAAGCGGTAAATTTTCCTTATCTCTCCTTCCCTCATCATTCACATTGCTTTCGGCTTAATCATTACATGTAATGTGTGGCTCATCTCATATAATATATGTAATTGATTGAGTCGAAGTAAATCAGACAAATTGCTGATATTGGTTTTGGGTTTCCAGGGGCGGATCAATACATACTACTAAGGCATAACACTGGTAGTGTTTTGTATTGTGAAGTTTTATTGGGGCCCAAACTCAATATCAGCATAGATAACTGTCTGATTTGGTTTTTAACGTTTGTTTTTTCGTAATGGTAGGTGAATTTAGGGTCGATATTAGCAACATTCGGGGGCTGAGAAAGAATTTCTGTGCTGTGTACGTACATACTGTAAAAAACAGGCCAGCAGTCTTGGCACTAAGTGAAACCCAGGTAGGTGAAAATTCTGATTACTCCGAATTTAGCCTACCTGGTTAAAGCTTAGTGCCTTTATTTTTCCTACACCATGGTCTCGCAATATATGTACGTAATGATGTGGCTTATCAGCTTCAACCACAATATGGCCCTTGTTTAAATACAAACTTTAACTTCATGTGGTTAAAATTCACCGTCAATAAGCACATCATACATACATGTTTCATTTATCGTAGCCCAAGTTTGGATAGTAATTGGACTTCTAACGAATTCGATGCGCTGTCCGATTCAATCCTGAGAATTGTTTCCCATTATCCGCACAGTGAAATCGTTGTTACGGGCGATTTCAATGTACACAATTCTTCGTGGCTATGCTATTCTGGTCAGACAACACCCGAAGGAAGGTATGTCGAGATTTTTGCTGAGTTAAACCACCTGACTCAGCTTGTTGACGAGCCTACTCGGGTTCCTGACGTTGCAGGTCAAATCGCCAACACTCTAGACTTGTTCCTTACCTCTGACCCGAATAAATACACTATTAGTGTTTTATCTCCTCTAGGCTCATCAGACCATTGTGTCATATCTGCGAATTTCTCGTGCCACCAAATCATGTTATGTTATGTTATGTTATGTTATGTTATGTTATGTTATGTTATGTTATGTTACGTTATGTTATGTTATGTTATGTTATGTTATGTTATGTTATGTTATGTTATGTTATGTTATGTTATGTTATGTTATGTTATGTTATGTTATGTTATGTTATGTTATGTTATGTTATGTTATGTTATGTTATGTTATGTTATGTTATGTTATGTTATGTTATGTTATGTTATGTTATGTTATGTTATGTTATGTTATGTTATGTTATGTTATGTTATGTTATGTTATGTTATGTTATGTTATGTTATGTTATGTTATGTTATGTTATGTTATGTTATGTTATGTTATGTTATGTTATGTTATGTTATGTTATGTTATGTTATGTTATGTTATGTTATGTTATGTTATGTTATGTTATGTTATGTTATGTTATGTTATGTTATGTTATGTTATGTTATGTTATGTTATGTTATGTTATGTTATGTTATGTTATGTTATGTTATGTTATGTTATGTTATGTTATGTTATGTTATGTTATGTTATGTTATGTTATGTTATGTTATGTTATGTTATGTTATGTTATGTTATGTTATGTTATGTTATGTTATGTTATGTTATGTTATGTTATGTTATGTTATGTTATGTTATGTTATGTTATGTTTATGTTATGTTATGTTATGTTATGTTATGTTATGTTATGTTATGTTATGTTATGTTATGTTATGTTATGTTATGTTATGTTATGTTATGTTTATGTTATGTTATGTTATGTTATGTTATGTTATGTTATGTTATGTATGTTATGTTATGTTATGTTATGTTATGTTATGTTATGTTATGTTATGTTATGTTATGTTATGTTATGTTATGTTATGTTATGTTATGTTATGTTATGTTATGTTATGTTATGTATGTTATGTTATGTTATGTTATGTTATGTTATGTTATGTTATGTTATGTTATGTTATGTTATGTTATGTTATGTTATGTTATGTTATGTTATGTTATGTTATGTTATGTTATGTTATGTTATGTTATGTTATGTATGTTATGTTATGTTATGTTATGTTATGTTATGTTATGTTATGTTATGTTATGTTATGTTATGTTATGTTATGTTATGTTATGTTATGTTATGTTATGTTATGTTATGTTATGTTATGTTATGTTATGTTATGTTATGTTATGTTATGTTATGTTATGTTATGTTATGTTATGTTATGTTATGTTATGTTATGTTATGTTATGTTATGTTATGTTATGTTATGTTATGTTATGTTATGTTATGTTATGTTATTGTATGTTATGTTATGTTATGTTATGTTATGTTATGTTATGTATGTTATGTTATGTTATGTTATGTTATGTTATGTTATGTTATGTTATGTTATGTTATGTTATGTTATGTTATGTTATGTTATGTTATGTTATGTTATGTTATGTTATGTTATGTTATGTTATGTTATGTTATGTTATGTTATGTTATTTATGTTATGTTATGTTATGTTATGTTATGTTATGTTATGTTATGTTATGTTATGTTATGTTATGTTATGTTATGTTATGTTATGTTATGTTATGTTATGTTATGTTATGTTATGTTATGTTATGTTATGTTATGTTATGTTATGTTATGTTATGTTATGTTATGTTATGTTATGTTATGTTATGTTATGTTATGTTATGTTTGTTATGTTATGTTATGTTATGTTATGTTATGTTATGTTATGTTATGTTATGTTATGTTATGTTATGTTATGTTATGTTATGTTATGTTATGTTATGTTATGTTATGTTATGTTATGTTATGTTATGTTATGTTATGTTATGTTATGTTATGTTATGTTATGTTATGTTATGTTATGTTATGTTATGTTATGTTTGTTATGTTATGTTATGTTATGTTATGTTATGTTATGTTATGTTATGTTATGTTATGTTATGTTATGTTATGTTATGTTATGTTATGTTATGTTATGTTATGTTATGTTATGTTATGTTATGTTATGTTATGTTATGTTATGTTATGTTATGTTATGTTATGTTATGTTATGTTATGTTATGTTATGTTATGTTATGTTATGTTTATGTTTATGTTATGTTATGTTATGTTATGTTATGTTATGTTATGTTATGTTATGTTATGTTATGTTATGTTATGTTATGTTATGTTATGTTATGTTATGTTATGTTATGTTATGTTATGTTATGTTATGTTATGTTATGTTATGTATGTTATGTTATGTTATGTTATGTTATGTTATGTTATGTATGTATGTTATGTTATGTTATGTTATGTTATGTTATGTTATGTTATGTTATGTTATGTTATGTTATGTTATGTTATGTTATGTTATGTTATGTATGTTATGTTATGTTATGTTATGTTATGTTATGTTATGTTATGTTATGTTATGTTATGTTATGTTATGTTATGTATGTTATGTTATGTTATGTTATGTTATGTTATGTTATGTTATGTTATGTTATGTTATGTTATGTTATGTTATGTTATGTTATGTTATGTTATGTTATGTTATGTTATGTATGTTATGTTATGTTATGTTATGTTATGTTATGTTATGTTATGTTATGTTATGTTATGTTATGTTATGTTATGTTATGTTATGTTATGTTATGTTATGTTATGTTATGTTATGGTTATGTTATGTTATGTTATGTTATGTTATGTTATGTTATGTTATGTTATGTTATGTTATGTTATGTTATGTTATGTTATGTTATGTTATGTTATGTTATGTTATGTTATGTTATGTTATGTTATGTTATGTTATGTTATGTTATGTTATGTTATGTTATGTTATGTTATGTTATGTTATGTTATGTTATGTTTATGTTATGTTATGTTATGTTATGTTATGTTATGTTATGTTATTTATGTTATGTTATGTTATGTTATGTTATGTTATGTTATGTTATGTTATGTTATGTTATGTTATGTTATGTTATGTTATGTTATGTTATGTTATGTTTATGTTATGTTATGTTATGTTATGTTATGTTATGTTATGTTATGTTATGTTATGTTATGTTATGTTATGTATGTTATGTTATGTTATGTTATGTTATGTTATGTTATGTTATGTTATGTTATGTTATGTTTATGTTATGTTATGTTATGTTATGTTATGTTATGTTATGTTATGTTATGTTATGTTATGTTATGTTATGTTATGTTATGTTATGTTATGTTATGTTATGTTATGTTATGTTATGTTTATGTTATGTTATGTTATGTTATGTTATGTTATGTTATGTTATGTTATGTTATGTTATGTTATGTTATGTTATGTTATGTTATGTTATGTTATGTTATGTTATGTTATGTTATGTTATGTATGTTATGTTATGTTATGTTATGTTATGTTATGTTATGTTATGTTATGTTTGTTATGTTATGTTATGTTATGTTATGTTATGTTATGTTATGTTATGTTATGTTATGTTATGTATGTTATGTTATGTTATGTTATGTTATGTTATGTTATGTTATGTTATGTTATGT